>JAKMXA010000108.1:0-158821 GCA_025328625.1 Colletotrichum sp. SAR11_240 | reverse complement strand
AATAAGAATACGTAAAACTATATCTTTAGCGTTCACTGTAGTTCAGACTTTTGCTAATCCTATCTCCAAACCCTAACCCTAACCCTAACCCTAAACCCTTAAGTTTTCCTCTCTTTAGTATATAAAAAACTTAGGGGATATATAGAAAGAAGTAAAATTTTTAGAATTTTTAGAATTTTTAGTAGTTTTAACTTAGAAAATAAAAAGTTAGATAGGTATTTTTATAAGTATTAGGTATTATTATAAAAGGAAATAGCTTATATAAATAAATAGAAGCTTAATTAATCTATAATAAAAAAAACTAAATAAATAAGTAAGAAATATACTTATTTTTATATATTTTCTTATTCTTCTTAATAACTTTAGTAACTATCCCCTTAAAAGAGCTTTTAGGATTTTTTAGCCTAATTTATAGAAAAAATTTACTAATTTTTACTTTTTAAAAATTAAATAAAGATAAGTATTTTTAATTTTTTCTAGCTTTAATTAGTTTTATTTTTATCCTTTTTCTTAATCCCTACTATACCTCTTTAATTATTTAAAGTAAAAATAGAGTAAAATACTATAGGGATAATACTACTAAACTTCTTCTTAGTAGCTTATTTTCTCCTAAGAAATTATATAACTTATAGTATAAAAAGAGTAAAAAATATAGATAAAGTATAAGTTAGTTAAGTTTATATTTATATATTCACTTTTATATCTCTTATAGTTATCTAGAAAATTAATATATAAGTGTTTAGGCATTTTTAAGGGTTTTCCGCCTAAAGTAGAGTGCTTAGTATAATTAATAAGTTTTCTCCCTTACCTTATTATAATATATAAGTTACTTAGAGTAGAAAAAACTAATAAATTTAAAAGCTTTATCCCCTACTTTATAGAGGTTTTAGCTAATATATTTAAAGGTTCTTTCCCTTACTTTATAGAGGTCTTAGCTAATATATTTAGAGGTTCTTTTATAGTTAATTATTTTCACTTAATTAAGATAAAGTCTAAAGGTAGCAGATTAAGGGTTATATAGGTAGTTAAATATAACCTTTCTTCTAAAAGGTATAATTTCTAGTTCCTTACTATTTTAAAAGCCTATATTATCACACTATAAATCTAAGTACTAGGGATATTTACATCTAATATTATATGTTTAGTAGCGTTAACTATTAGACTAATAGGCTGGTAGGCAGCTAATAAGAATCTAGGCACTACCTTTTATAAGTAGTATAAGGTGTTAACATAATAATAAAGCAATAACGAAAGACTTTGCATGAACGTTGATCAAGTTCACAGATATTCCAAGGTTTTATATCAACGTCAGAGAACATAGCGCACGAGCGATAAATCCATCAGCTACATATATCCAGCAAGACGGGAGCCTACGTTTAGGTAGGTTGTCAGTTATCACAGAGATTCCAGCAAAACAAATAGTGATTAAGAACTATGTCTCTGTCGCTATAGGCAGGCATGCTAGTCTATGTGCAGGTCCAGTGACTCAAATATCACAAAATTGAAAACGTTACGCCTGACATCGCAAGTTTCGTTGCGCGGAGATCTTCCTCTCAGCCGAGGGTCTCTTGTTCAGGCTCGGCGGATCTGCTGACATCGATGGCGAACGCGGCGACGTGAGCAAGTCATTGGCAACGCTTGTCAGGCTGATACAGAAACCCTCCAAAACACGCTTCAGTGCATCACCATTTTCGTCATAACAGGCATCGCAAACCTTGGCACTGCTGTCGGCATTCATCCCAACCTCAGCCTCACTAATACCCTTCTTGCAAGCATTCATAGCCGCATGTAACTTCTCGATGGGCTTTCTGTGCAGCCTTTGGATTAACACCTCGCTCTCGTCCAACAGGGTTGAGGATGAGACAGAGGAGCCCTTCGTGCCAGCAGCCATTAGAAAACGCTTGGACCCGTCTTTCAGGGCCTTGAAAGCGTTTCTGAGTGACGCCTGGGTGTTTGAAATGGTTTCTCTCAACTCCGAGGCAATCTTATCATTGCCGAAGTCCGATAAACTGCATATTATGCCGTCCAGGCCGTCGGCGAATACGAGCAAAGAATCCTCGTACGCGTATGTGGGTACTGATCCACGGCCAGCGTCAAAAGCTGTGTTGTTGGTGAGCGCGTTTTGCATTCTCACCAGGGATTTGATGAGTTTTGCCGTTGTCATTTGCTTGCCACGTTCCGTAGTAGCTGTAGACAGACGCCCGATTGCGTGCCTCTCGAGATAGCCCCTGATTTCTTGGGCATGCGGGCCCCCGTGTGTTTCAGCAAACCGTTCGTCTGCAATGGTACCTGCTGACTCAAGAAGCGTTTTCGGACCGCCAGGGTGAAATGCCAGGAAGGGTGTCATGTCGTATACTGTTCCGCCGATGGCAATCCAGCATGATTTGACAGAGTTATGGGCTGCAAGCTTTGAGAGACTGATAATGGGGCCTTTGGGACCACTTGAAGAGGCCGAGCGGCATGCGGTGGGTGAGCAGGAGGGCGTAGAGCGGTTTGGTTTTTTGACCATGGTGAAGAGGTCTTGGTGCAACTGATTCCAATGCGGGGGAGGTGAGGGTATGTGAACAGGGCTACCATCGTCGGGTCCGTCATTTGCTTCTTGTGGTTGGGGGCCTTCTTGATGCTGCTGCTGCTGTGGCGATTGACCCAGTCCAAGAGTACTCATCACCGTAACCCCAAAGTCAGAGCTACCGCAGACAAAGACATGACCTTTCTTCTCCTTCACAAGCCGCTGGATAAAGTCTCGATAGTCTGTCAAATGGCGCGTCACACGTCGGCCTCCTTGGGGGAGCTTTGTCCAGATTCCGCCGCGGATCTTCAGATGAGTCTCCTGGCTGAGAGCCAAGACTATGGTCAGTGGCAGCGTACTGGTAAGTTCCTCCAGACTGTCGAGTGAACAGGGGACGTGGCGAAGTGTTTTGGCAGCCACCACGAGGAGCACCTCTCCCTCCCCGGCGCTTTCCTTTTGGGTATCATCGAGGCGCTGTTTCTTTGTCGCGCGGTCGTGTAGAAAGCCAACCAAGGGGCCGATACCCACACCCTGACCAACGAGGACCAGCGGCACGGCTAGGTCGCGGGGCTGACGGAATCGGGGAGAAGGCCAAGGCCGAAGGCGCAGATGTGTGCCTGGCGAAGCACTGCTGAGGAACGAGGATACCAGTCCCTCGGGCGAGTGTTGAGCGACTGTCAGAATGATAGTCATGCCTCCTGCTCCTCCTACAGAATCCATGGCTGTACCGGACACGTTTGGGATGACACGGGCGATGGAGTAGAACCTCGGCTCACCATCATCATCGCTCTCGCCTGACGACGTATCATGATCTTCCGGGCAAGGGGAGCCCCGCAACCGTCGATGGTGTGAGGATACTCTATTCAGCGTCTTTCTCTTTCTCGGCGGCCAGACTTGGACCCGATCACCTGGCTCGAGCGGCAAAGCTGCATCCAACTTCACGGCCACAACCACGCTTCCGCGATAGACGCTGTGCGACTGCACATACGCATCCTGCCATAGGGGGCGACCGCCCAGTCGTGAAACCATGCCCTTCTTCATTTGCATGCTAAGCATGGCCTCGGGGCGCATCTTTGGTTTTCCATCTTTCATGGCTTTATCTTGGTCACCGCTCTTGACGCCGCTGCTGGTCGAGTGTCGTCCCGTATTCAGGGTTACGCCCGTGATGCCAACAGCCTTGACACGGTGCCGTTCGAGAAACCAGACGTACAATTGCAAAAGACCATCCCAGGCCGCGGAGAGATGTTTGTACTGCGCCTGCTCTTCGGCGGGAACATGATTTAGCTGGGCACGGGCAGCGGCGACGTAGTCTCTGACGCTTCCGGCGTCATCCCCAAGGGCATCCAAGAAGGCACGAATATTGGTCGGTAGCGTGGCCCGTCGGTCGCTCTGCATCCCTCTCAAGTCACCCTTGACCTGTTGGCGACCGATAAAGACGTCCAGCGCATGGAATAGCGGTGCATCGACGCCACTGTTTCCCAGCTCTCCGGACGTCACCGCGCGACCCATAGCGGGATAGGTCTTTATCCAGACGACGGGGTCAAAATTCGCAGTGTCGCGTGGAGTCATGGCGTCGAAGACGTGGGCGCACTTTACGATACGTGCCGCCACGCTCTCTAGACAACGCGCGACTTGGTCGGGCTGGTTGGCTAGCACGCTGTTCTGCGCGAGTGCCATCGACGATAGCGCGGGCGCAAAAACGACCTCCATCGTGCCCTGGAGCCCCGAGGAGAGCCGCTCCTCGGGCAGGCCAAAGTAGGTACTCTTCAGACTGAAGGAGTTGTCGCCCACAGCGTTGTTCAGAACATCGTCAGCGGGCACCTGTCCTGGAGAGTTAGCTATGGTTCTTTGTTTGGGTGGTATGTTTGGTGGATATGGATCCGTACATACCCGACCAGTTATGCTTCTACCCAATCGCTCGCAAATCCTCTCCCACGTAGCAAGAATATGGCGCGGGACCAGAGACTGTCCGTCTTTTCCTTTGCCTTGCTCCTCGCCAAACATGTACGCGTGGGCCAGCGCGCTCAGTATTAGCGCCGCCCGAGCCAGATGTCGCGGTTCCAAGTCATCCCATGCATCGAGGACTCTTTCCGCACGATTGCCCAGGGCGTCGACAGCTTCACGCACTCGTCCCGCTCGGAGTAGCAGGGGCAGATTTCCATGAACCGCTTCCCATGGCTCCAGGGACACTGGCAGGCGCTGACCTGAGCGTATGGAGGAGGCCCTGCTACTAGCGATGCGGCTCTGAATTGATTCTCGACCTCCCAGAAACCCTCTGGTGCGGTTAAAACATCCATCAAGGCCAGGGCCGAACTGAAGTGTTTGTGTTCCGGCTGGGAGTGACCCTTGGCTCCGGAGATTGAACTCAGTCATTGATGAGGCTCCAGATAGCTCAGTCGCCAAAGAAGCCTGGGCAAGCAGGAAGCTGGCCTTTGAAATAGGGCAGTTGATGATTGTCGAGGAGGTTGTGTTCATGGGATGTTGTGTCTTCACCGGAGTGATTGGTGGCGTCAAGACGCCTTCAGCTGACGTTTGAGGGACAGTGAGGGACCTTGAGGGCAGAGGCGATGGCGACCTCATGTCCATGTCCACATCCTCTTGTGGACTCTTCAAAGAATCAGGGGTTCTGGGTGGGGTCGGAGGTAGAGGCGGCGACGGCGGGTAGTGAAAGGCAGACATGGCAGTGAATGGAGCTACCAGAGCTACCAAGAAACAAAGTAGGAATTAATTTTATCAGAATAAGACAAATAGACAGGCTGTGACAACGCTTTCAGATAGCTGAGGATGATAGGATGAGTTGGCTTCGTTATTCGTAAAGATCATGTATCCAATGACTTGGTTCTGACAGCTTCGGGTCTTCATGGACTTTGCAGGGACGATGTGTTTACATCTATATGTATGACGCTGGCACGGCAGGAAAGGCATTGTTTTCCAACTTCTCGGTGTAGTATGCGCACTCCAGCGCGTCGAACTTTGTGTCCCACGTAATCCCAACTGGAAAATAACCTCATAGGCATTTTCGCACTTTTGTTCCAATCTGGAAATGTTCTGTATTAGATGATGTCCCCATCGGACCGGCACAAACAGATGACGCCGTTGTCCGGTTAACCCTGGCAAATCTGGGTCGGTAGTTCCCCGGCGGCCAGCCACCGTCCGAACATCCATTTACTTCATGGCCAGGTTAGGTGTGCACGGCGATCATGCTCGTGCACGATGGATATTCCCTGTCATCAACGCACATGGTTCCAGAGACCTGGTAGTAATCCGAAAGGTTAAAAAAGAAGGAAAAAACAAAACGAACACGATCGTTCCGCTGGATATACGTCGTCCGAGCGCTGACACGTTACGCCTTGGCCCTTGGCAAAAGCCTTTTCTCCGAACTTTGGCCTGCGCAAGGCACAGGTCGAGGCAGGTCTAAAGACCCACCAAGATGCCGTCTTGACGTAAGGAGTCGGCGCACCTACTAATAACTTGTTCTGCCCGGCACTCGCAACTGAAAGTAATCAAGCCACTTCATGCAGACGGGAAGAGGTATCAGTTCAGGAAGCTGCGCGAGAAAGCTTCCAGGGCCCTTGGTCAACCAAGGAAGAAGGCCGAAAGCACTCACCCCAATGCCCGAACAGCTGTCGGCTTCCTCGGTCTTGTGAATGACGGCACTTTCGGCGTCGGACTCCGGCAGCCTCCCCGTGCCACAGTTTATTCATGTCGGGGAAATCCTATTCCATTTCGCTTTCGCCTTGCTTGCGTCATAATTCCACCGTCATCAGGCGAACTTGTGATTACCACTGTCATGTCCACAACCTTGAACAGAGACGACTGACTCTCTTCATCTTCTTCTCTCGTACTCGTCTTACCTTACGGAGAATAACTAACACGTGGAGGAACAGCAA
The DNA here is from genome assembly GCA_025328625.1 of Colletotrichum sp. SAR11_240. Classification (NCBI taxonomy): domain Eukaryota; kingdom Fungi; phylum Ascomycota; class Sordariomycetes; order Glomerellales; family Glomerellaceae; genus Colletotrichum; species Colletotrichum sp. SAR11_240. Next base: position 152,422 of record JAKMXA010000108.1, on the reverse strand, counting down.
CAAGCAGCAGCCAAGAGTGAGAACATACCCAGCACCTCGATCTAGGATCCACCATCGCGGACAAAATGATTCTTGGCATACCTTTCAACATTCACATGTCCAACCTGCCGGACCTCCCGAAGTTCCTTTGGACCATCGGTCTGGCCATCTTCGGAGTTTTCGTGCTGCGCACCATCTACTACCTGACCCTCCATCCCCTGGCGGGATACCCAGGCCCTCTGCTCGGACGCGTAACCACCGTTTACTCACTTTGGCACCGCGGCAATGGCTCCAACCACAGCTGGCTACTATTCCTGCACAAAAGGTACGGTCACATTGTCCGCATCGGCCCCAATGAGCTGAGTTACACCCACCCGGATGCTTGGCACGACATCTATGCCAAGGCGGGAGGTGGGGGTGACATACCCAAGGACTTTGTCGGACTGGGGCCGGACATGGCGGCGCCCGAGAAGGGCATCGTGCGTGCCGACGATACCAACCACCAGCGGCAGCGGCGGATTTTCTCGCATGCCTTTTCCGATCGTGCCGTGCTCAAGCAGGAGAGCCTCGTCCAGGGCCATGTCCACAACTTGATGGGCAAGCTGGCCGATGAGGATGCCGAGCCTGCTTCTTCTCGCGGCCGCGTGGATCTCGTGACCTGGCTAAGTTACCTGGCCTTTGACATCATGGGCGACCTTATGTACGGCGAGCCTCTCGGCATGCTCGATAACGACCAGTCTGCTCGCCAGTGGGTTCGCGACACGTACTCGACCATCAAGACGGTCACGCTCGGCATGGCAATGATGGGTTGGCACCCACCTCTGGGCCCGCTGCTCCTCAGATCTATCTGGGGCAGCAGTGGTAAGCGCCGCGCCCGGCACAATCGCTTCTCCATGGATCGCGTTGATAAGCGCCTGGACCGCGGCGACGACTCGGGCAGCGACATCTGGTCGATGATTATGCAAAGCAGCGGCGATGAGAAGCGACCAGGCATCACCCGCGCCGAGATGTATTCCAATGCTGCGACGTTCATGATCGGTGGCACAGAGACTACCACGGCTGCTACGTCAGCCCTGAGCTACCTGCTGCTCACTCACCCGACCAAGATGGCCACGCTGCGCGCTGAGCTCGATGCTGCCATCAAAGATCCACAGGAGGACATGGCATTCACCAATCTACGAAAGCTGCCGTATCTTAACGCGTGCATTGAGGAAGCCATGCGTCTCTATCCACCCGCACCCACGCCTATGCCGCGCATGATACCCCAAGGGGGGCGTGTCGTCTGCGAACGCTACGTGCCGGCGGGTACACGCGTTGACATTCCGCTGTATGCCATTGCGCATCATCCAGACAATTTTGTTGATCCCGAGGAATTTGTACCGGAGCGGTGGTTGAGCGACGACGACCGGCCCGCCAAGTACACTGATGATCGGAAAGATTGCGTCAAGGTGTTTTCCGCGGGCCCAAGAGATTGTATTGGCAAGAAGTGAGTTAAATTCTCGTGTCTAGTCTTGGGTGTCTTCTACTTTGTGAGGAGCCGTGATTATTGACTACATTTCACGCAGCCTTGCATATCCAGAGATGAGGCTCATCATAACCAGCCTGCTCTACAACTTCGATCTTGAGCTGGCTGACCCCGACTTCAAGTGGTTGGATCAGAACAGTTATGGGATTTGGGACAAGCATCCGCTTTGGGTGAAGTTAGTCACTCGTCAATTTGAACAGAGTCACTAAATGGCCAATGTTAACATCGAAGAACGTCCCGCGAAGCTTAGGGTTAATCTACCTTATTTGATTTGAATTAAACAATTTTGACTACCGGAAGTGTGATTTCTTGATTCGACCTACGAACGATAAAATCTGCACGACAGCAGCACTAAGTGCTTGCATGCACATCCACCGGCCCCTGAGCGCAGACCAGGCGCTCTCTATTGCGCAGGGACGTTCAACTGATCCGGTCGTTGTGGCACCTCGATAGTGTTATTGTTTTTCCTTGTGATTTTCAAGTAGCATAAAGTGGGTAAAAGGATGTTGAAATAAGGTAAATCGCCATCTCTTACCATGATAGGTTTAGCGCACCATTGAGTTTATGCTGTCATCTTAGCGTTCCTCAAGAGCATCCGGTAGACCGGTTACTTCATCAGGCTGCATGACGACAGATTCCCAGGTCTCCCGACAGATTCCCATGTCAGGACAGTCTTTCTCAGCGCCCTACACCCTCTTTTCTTCCCACCTAACCTCCGGGAATCTCCGGGCAAATTCAAATAGACTTTACGACGCGTTGATACGAACCCGAGAGTTTTATGCGGCCACACTTTGTTTTTGTTTTTCCGTTTCTTCTCTTTTAGGGTGTCGGGGAGTTCTTTTGACAGACGGGCCGGACTTTCAATTGACATACTCGCATTCATTGACGTCTTGTCAACTTAAAGACGCCTTGACTTCAACCGATTCCCTTTTTTACCATTTCTGGCTTAGTTTCATCTGATCACCGATGATGGGCAACGGAGCGGGAGCCTTGAGGGGAATTCTCTTCGCCGACATTCATGCCTTCTTACCATATAGATTACATCTGCAAGTTCATTGCGATTCATGTTGAATTGCACTAGATGTTTACAGCACTTGATCACACTTGATGAGCACTAACAATATGTGGTAAAAGTGGCTGCGTCTTGCGTCTTTGTGTCATTTCACATTTTGAAGGTCGACATCACATTCCACCTGAATCTCTATCTTAATCTTTGCAACTTAATAATCTTGGAGAGCGATCGACAGTTCTTTGACCAATTGGATCATTCTACCGGCCGGTATCAACACCTGGTCACATCCGCATTTCGTTGTGGTTCAGAACCATGACTACTGCACGCCCCGCCGATGATATGGCGGAGAACGAGCGGCCGGCGGGTCGATCTTCGCGTCCGCCTCACTCCCGCTACTCTCTCGTCAGCTTTCCCGGCCTCCCCAGCGACAACCGACCTCCCTCCGTCCACATCTCCGCGGATGAGTACAAGGCCATAACAGACCTTGTCGAGCTCGCCAAAAAGTTCCTTGATCAACAAGGTGGCGATGTCACGACGTCGTCGACCCAAGAAGGGTCCCTTGACGCCTCAAAGGCCCCGAAGCAGGATGGGCCTCTCGACCCCTTCGGCGCCAACTTCGACGCGCGAGAGTGGGCCAAGTCATTCTACCGCTTCCGTTCCGACAGCTGCGAAGTTCGCAAGGCGGGCGTGGCATTCCGCAAGCTCACCATCTCAGGCTATGGAGCTGACACAGCATACCAGCAAACAGTAGGCAACGCCTGGTGGCTCACGGCCGTGGCGGCTGTGCGTGGTCTGTTGCGCATAAAGCGCCAACAAGTGCGCATCCTACATAATCTCGAAGGGGTGTTGAACGATGGTGAGATGCTGTGTGTGTTGGGTCCGCCGGGCAGCGGGTGTTCGACCTTCTTGCGGACAATTGCAGGAGATACGCAAGGTACACAAGTTGCAGAGACCGCCCACCTTAACTACCGCGGCGTGAGTGCCGATGAGATGAAGCGCTATTTCAAGGGCGACGCCATCTACACTGCCGAGGAGGATGTTCATTTCCCGGCGCTATCGGTAGCGGACACGCTCTTCTTCGCGGCGCGGGCGAGAGCGCCCAAGACTCGGCCCGGGGGACTCACCGCTGATGAGTACGCACGGAGGGTACGCGACGTGACCATGGCCATGCTTGGTATCCAGCACACAATGGAGACACCCGTCGGTGGTACTGACGGTGACACGGTACGTGGCGTGTCGGGCGGCGAACGCAAACGCGTGAGCATCGCGGAGGCGGCGTTGAGCTTTGCGCCGATTCAGTGCTGGGACAACAGTACTCGCGGGCTCGACAGCGCCGCGACTGTCGACCTTTGCAAGACACTGCGCATCCAGAGCGACATCATGGGCATGGCGAGCGCAGTGGCCATCTATCAGGCCCCACAGATGGCCTACGAGCTGTTTGACAAGGTCCTGGTGCTCTATGATGGACGCCAGATCTACTTTGGCAAGACAACGGAAGCCAAACGATATTTCCAGCGGCTGGGCTTCGTTTGTCCCCGGAACCAGACCACGCCAGACTTTCTGACCTCCATGACCAGCCCAGCTGAGCGTGAAGGCATCGTCAAGCCCGGGCACGAGGCAAAGGTCCCGCATACCCCTGACGAGTTCGCTGAAGCGTGGCGAACGAGCAGTCACCGGCACCACGTTAGCGAGGAAGTAGACGCCTACGATGCATCCTTTTCTTTGAGCGGCTCACGCACCCACTATGCCGACTTCTTGGCAAGCAAGAAAAGCGATCAATCGGGGCTGCAGCGGTGGAAGTCACCTTATACCGTCTCATACCCGCGGCAGGTCATGCTGTGCCTTTGGCGCGCCCTCGCGCTGCTCAAGGCGGCGCCACAGATGACGGTGATGATGCTCGTTATCAACCTATTCCAGACTCTCATCGTGGCCAGCATTTTCTTCCGGTTGCCAGACACTGCCGAGTCCATGAAGTCGCGCAGCACCCTCATGTTCACCGCCGCGCTGGTCAACGCCTTTGGATGCGTGCTTGAGGTTGCGGCCTTGTATGCCAAGCGCGACATCGTCGAGAAACATGTGCGCTATGCGCTGTATCACGCCTCGGCTGAGGCTATTGCGGACTTGGTCATGAGCTTACCCTACAAACTGCTGAACGCCATCACGGTCAATACCCTCTTCTACTGGATGTGTAACCTACGCCCGGATGCCGGGTCCTTTTTATTCTTCGTCCTTGTTCAGTTCGCCATGACTCTTGCCGTGAGCTTGCTTTTCCGACTGGTCGCTTCTGTCACCAAGAGCCACACGGCAGCCATGGCCCCATCGACAATAGTCCTACTCACGCTGTCGCTGTACACTGGTTTTGCGGTTCCGCCGATGTATTACAAGTCCTACACAGCGTGGATCGCGAAGGTCAGCCCCGTGGCGTATGGGTTTGAGGCCCTCATGATCAACGAATTCGGTCACGGACGAAAATTCCCTTGCAAACTCTTTGTTCCGTCTGGCCCAGGCTATGAAAATGCAGGAGCAATGCCGCAAACCCGTGTGTGTGCCGCGCAAGGAGGTGTTGCGGGTGCCAATTCCATTGATGGGAGCGCGTACATTACCAATGCGTTCGGGTACTCGGACAGCCACCGTTGGCGGAACGTCGGCCTCATTTTTGTATTTTCGGCCGCTTACTTTTTGCTGCACCTTCTGGCCACGGAGCTTGTTAGCAGCAAGAAGAGCAAACAGGAAATGCTTGTCTTCCCCAGGGGAAAGATCCCAATTGGGCGCACAAAGGATGTGGAGGATCACATCACCAGGGGAAAGACGGAGGCGCCGAGCACCAGTACGAGCATTCCTATGGCATCCCTGCCCGTCTCACCTGTTGCACCCGTCGTTGTCAAAAGAGGATTTGCTGGCATGTATCCGTACACTGACGGGGGCTCTCCAACCACGAGGGCTAGGAGGTTGCACTATTCGGACACGGCCAGCACAATCACAAATTCTCCGGTTAAAGCCTGGAATATGTCGCCGCGGCAACGAGACAGATTCGAGGACCATACTGCTGGCGGTAACGATAGCGGGGGGTTGTCTATCGATCGCCAAACAGCCATCTTCCACTGGAGCAATGTCTGCTACGAAATCAAGGTCAAGAAGAATGAGACGAAGCGCATCCTCGACTGTGTGGACGGGTGGTGTGAGCCGGGGACGCTCACTGCGCTTATGGGCGTCTCGGGCGCCGGCAAGACCACCCTCCTCGACGCCCTCGCCTCTCGTCTGTCTATTGGTGTGGTGACGGGTGAGATGCTGGTCGACGGGGCCCCCCGCGACGCCTCCTTCCAGCAGAAAACGGGCTACGTCAAACAACAAGACCAACACTTAGTTACATCAACGGTGCGTGAGGCACTTACCTTCAGCGCTGTCCTCCGCCAGCCTTCTCGATTTTCCCACAAGGAAAAGATCGCGTACGTCGATAAAGTCATTGAGATTCTGGGCATGGGCGAATATGCCGATGCAGTAGTCGGTGTGCCTGGAGAGGGGTTGAATGTGGAACAACGGAAGAAACTAACAATCGGCGTTGAGCTGGCTGCTCGTCCCGCACTACTTCTCTTTTTGGATGAGCCCACCTCGGGATTGGATTCGCAGACGAGCTTATCCATCTGCACTCTGCTGGAGACGTTGAGGGACAATGGCCAGGCTATCCTGTGCACAATCCATCAACCGTCAGCAGTTGTAAGTCTTCTCCACTCCACCTCGGCACATTTTTTTCTCAGGTTTACTTTCATCCGTACACTGCTAACGCAACGTGTGATCAAACATTAGCTCTTCGAGCGGTTTGACAGGCTACTTCTTCTTGCTCATGGAGGACGGACCGTCTACTTTGGCCAGATTGGACGCAACGCCAAGGTCTTGCTTGACTATTTTGTCCGTAATGGCGGACCACAACCAAAGAAGGGGCAGAATCCGGCTGAGTACATCCTCGACCAAGTCCACGCCAGTGAGGGCGGAAAGAAGGGCGTGGACTGGCCAAGCGCATGGCGCAAGAGCACCGAGCATGGCAAAGTTAAGGCCTACCTGACCCGACTCAAAGAGAAAGCAAATGGCTCGCGCCACCACTCAACGCAACAGCAGCAGCAGGAGGATCCCCCCTTCGCAGCTCCTTTGACGGTCCAATTCTCCGAGGTTACGAGGCGTTTGTCACGACACTACTGGCGCAACCCAAGTTACATCTATTCGAAGATACTATTGACTTTCGGCGCGGCCCTCTTCATTGGACTCTCGCTGCTCAACTTGCCCAACACGCAGGTGGGAATCACGATCCAGACCATCGCCATCTTCATGTTCCTCACGACGCACCTCAACCTAATTCAGCAGAGCGTACCCGTGTTCATGACGCAACGCACGCTCTATGAAGGCCGCGAACAACTTTCACGCACGTACTCGTGGTCGGCATTTATGGGGGCTCAAATAGTTGTCGAGATGGCCTATAACGCGGTCATGGCCCCTCCGGCGTTCCTGGCATGGTACTACCTCGTTGGACTGAACCGCAATGCGGCAGAGACACACCAGACCGCCGCACGCGGCGGGCTGGCGTTTCTGTTCATGCTCGTCTTCTTCCTGCAGGCCAGCACGTTTGGGCACATGATCGGAGCGGCCTTCAACCTCGCCGACCAAGCCGCCGGTATCGGGAATCTGTTGTTTGTTATGATGTTTATCTTCAACGGCATTCTCGCCACGCCTCCAAAGTTCTGGGTTTGGGTGTATCGCGTCAACCCATTCACCTATCTTGTTGAGGGGCTCTTAGGCACAGGTCTCGCCAATGCGGCCATCCACTGCGAGAACAATGAGTTTCTACACATCAACCCTCCCCCGGGGCAGAACTGCGGCCAGTACCTGCAACCTTTTGCTTCCCAGACGGGCGGATATCTTGCTGATCCGGCCGCTGCTGAGAATTGCAGTTTCTGCACAACGAGCAATACAAATCAGGTGCTGGCTGGGGTGCAAGTGGAGTTCAGCAATCGCTGGCGAGACTTGGGTATTTTGTTCGCATTTGTGTTCTTCAATGCCATCGCTGCTTTGGGTTTCTACTGGCTCCGTGTTCCCAAGCCCAAGAAAGATAAAGGTGGCAGCTCATCAACGTCCACATCACCACCGGGCCAAGATGGTAGCAGCCCAGATCATACTGCAGATTGGAACCATCTCGAGGTGACGGAGAGGCAAAGGAGTTTCGGCAATGGGTCATCCAAACACCCCTCAAGGAAGTCTAGGAACTTGGCGGCCAACTCCTTCCAGGCGTCACGAGCCAGCGCGCTTAGATCACTTCGGTCATCCATCATGGGTGGCAGTCAAGTGCTCAGGGACAATGCGAAGAGATACTGGGATGACGACGGATATGATACCGACGACACTCGCATGATTGACCCTGCAGTAGGGGAAGGTTTGGATACTTTGAATGCGGGTGAAGAATGGGAGCAGGACGTACCCGTGGAGTTTATTATGCAAAAGCCAGCCGCAAAACCTCAGTATTGGATTTAACACCAGTCCATCGACATACTTAGTTTAAACCAGCCATAATGAAATAGTTAAGCGGTCATCTCAAAATTGACACATAGTGCTTAACACAACCCAGGCCAATTATGATAGCTATTAAAAGTTCTCTAGTAAATCCGACTAAATTCATCAGGACGTTAGGACTACACACTGTGACATCTGGAGAGATTATAAGTGTCTTTAAATAGTTTCATCGAAGTCAGCCATACTTGCCCAATAGTATTGTCAAGTTGCCGCTAAATGACGGTTTCTCTCGACATCGATCGCAATTCCGTGATTATATCACGTCGGTTTGGGTGTCGCTATAAGATTTGAGTTTCGAACACAGCTCATATTTTCATGAGTGCCTCAATTGTTTGTGAAAGGATACCCGTTCTTCCAGAGCACACCCAGCCATGGGCAGCTCAGCCTCAGATCTGCTTGCGTGTAGATGAATATTCCCAAAGTACAAACAAAGTCGATTGAAAATGTCTTCCAAGTACTTAGATACTGTCTGTCACTCGTGACATCTACAGGTCCTCCTTCAACAAGCACTCAATCACGTTCCCCAAGCCACAACAAATCCAAACCTTAGCAATAATTAAGCCAGCTGCCTCAACAACATTGTTCAATTCATTCAAAGTTCTCTGACAACCATTTGGACTAACGGTTAGGACAAACCCTGCAATGAGCCCCATGGCCTGGAATTCACCATAATTCTTCAGCAAAGGGGGCGGTGCGTTGGGCAACATGGTGTCGCTGCATGTTGGGTGCATCATGTACTCGCCAATGAGCAGCCGCGACTTTCCGGGCGTCATGGCATTCTTGATGTGTGTGAACATGGTGATTAAGTCTTCGTTATGCCAGTCCACAATGACCGACCGGAACCAGTATACATCGGCGCCTTTGACAGGGTTCTCGTTGAAGAAGTCGTGCGTGGTGAGCTTGACCGCGCCGGTTGCCAAGGCCCGCGGGTCCGTCTTTTGCCAGTGGGCAGTGGCGTGCTCGATCATGCCGGGCTGATCCTGGACGATGCCGACAAAATCGTTCTGGCGGTCGGGGAAGTTAGTTCGCAGGGCTTGAATCGAGCTGCCGAGCCCTCCGCCGACGTCAACGACCACGGCACCATTTCGGAGAATGTCTTCCCAGGGGTACCCCCGCACGTCTGTCAGCCCGTGCAAGTACTCCCCCAGCGATGCGAGCCATAAGTTGAAGCAGTCACGCCACTCGGGATGCGCGTTCAAGAACTCGAACTGGCCCATGCCCTTGCCGATGGTCTTGGAGAAAGCCGAATCTCGAGGGGCATAGCTGGCGCAGAGAACTGGGTCCTTGAGAAGACTTGGAAGCACGTCGGCTGTAGGGAAGAGAAAGGAGGCGTAGCGCACCGAGTTGGCGAGCCGCTCATCGGTCGCCAGGGCGGTCGACGCGTCGTCGTTGGCGAAGACGCCGAGGGCTGTCTCGGAGAAGATGTGGTGGGCGCACAACATCCTCATCACGAGTCCCAGCTTGTTCGTATCGACGATTCCCGTCTTCGAGGCGAGGGTGTCGAGGTGCATGGGCCCGCTGTCCGCCAGCATCTGGGGTATATCCCATTCGACAGCCATATGCAGTGCGCGCGACACGAAATAGCTATGAGCCAGGTGACCGAGACGCCATTGTGGCGTGAGAACGGCCGCCTCGAGTGAGCCTGCGGCGGCGATGATGCATTTGCGGGCCTCCTCTGTCTTTGGTCCTCTCGGAATGCGCACATCGGCTTTGTTGTCGGCCATGGACTTGCGAGATGGAGAGTAGGAAAGTTCGGTGATGAGGTCATTCACCGAGGTGGTTAGTAAGTCCAGAAGGGACCGGAGCTTGGTGATCTGTTGTTCTGCCGTAGCCATGTTAATCGAGGAGTGCGAATATTTTCTTCTCACTTGCCAACGGTCTCAGGAGTTTGTGCATCACTTTTCTTTACTTCGTTCATCATCTATTTGACTGTTTCTTGGGGCTCCGAAAGCCTGTCCTCTTTGGTGATATTCCCAATCCATTCCTATGAAAGTTCGGCCTCATCAATAGAATTTGGTGGTTGTCCTGGCGGAGATGAGCGTAGGGCAAGTCCATCGTGTTCGGGCTCGAAGGTGGTACAGTGAAGATGGTGTTGATATTCTCCGCCGGCGACATGATCGGAAGACTCGGGCTCGAGTGATGTAATTGCAGTTCGCGTTGAAAATGTGGGTATCGAAGAGGGTTTGTGATAGTAGAGGCGAGGAACTTCTTGGTGTTTCGTGTTCGTGCTGAGAGCCACTACGATGGACATGGTCAAGGGGCCGTTAGACTTCTTATTAGGAGTTCCCCACCCCGAACTGACTTTATGACGAAGTCTTGTCAACAAGGTTAGGGCCCGTGAACCTTTCACCTGTACAAGCAGTTCCCAAACCTTGATTTTCCCACCAGTTCGCTCAACAGAACTCTTCAATCTGCATGAAACGTGTATTTAGACTTCGAGTCCAGCCCTGCCAGGCCATGCTCTCAGCGCGACTCAAATGCCCATTTTGTAATTAGTCCCGTTTCACATGTCAAGAACAGGCTGGTCCCCATTCATATACGTACCTTATCAGTCCGGCTGCCCGGATCGCGTGCGTACTCGCATTCCAGAAATTACTTAGCCATTTCGATCATTTCTTTCATTATTTTTTTTTTCTTCGTCCTGATTTCTTACTATATTCTGTATATCAATATTGGCCTTCCTTGCGCTTGTTACTTCATCACTGGCGGTCTGATGTATTAATGCGAGTCCGAAAAGGGTAACCTCTTGCGAAATTCGGCATGCAGGACATGCACTCCTAGAAAGATTGACTCAGGCGAACACCACAAAGAGACGTATGATCACGTTAGGTTCCGAAAGCAAAGAGCTGGATATCAAAATGGAAACAGACAACATCAGCGCGAATACCAGCCAAGCAGACAGCCAGGATACGACAATTGACACACGCAACCTCGCCATGGAAAGTCACGACTTAACCACCCTCCATCACGCTAGCGGCGCCTCAAAGAGAAATATCTACAATGAAGTTGAATTTTCCGCCTCTGCTAAGGGAGAACCGCTAATCTCCTCATGGCTCCCTACCCTCCACAGCACTCTGTCCTCCCTCTTACGCTGGACGGGCGCCTACCCGGCCTACATCCAGGACGCTCATCTCGCTTTCGTACGTGAGGCTGTGGTCCCCCGCCTCAAGCAGCCACCCACCACGGCTGATAGGTTGCACTATATTCTGACGCACAATCACTCGCCCTACGAAGCAAGCCTCGCCTTTGCGTCTCACCAACCGCCCAAGGTGCGGTTTACAGTGCAACCGTTGGTGGACCCTAGCACTGTAGGCGGGGATCCCCTGGGGCAGAAAGGACTGCGAGAGAAGTTGGAGAATTTGGCGTCTTCTTGCGGCGCAGACCGCACCTGGTTGGATGCCTTTATTGATTCCGTCTTTCTCACTGCCGAGGAGGAAGCGGGCTTGGTCAATAAAACGGCCAATGGTAGCCCTGCAGGTGCTCTACCGCGGCAGATCTGCTATGCCGGGTTTGACTTCGAATCCGAAGAGAACGATGGAAAAGCGGCCATCGGCATGAAAGCGTACCTATTTCCGCAACTCAAAGCGCTTGCAACCGGCCGAAGCCTGGTGAGCATCACCGAGTCTATCGTTGCACGACTTGCAGAGGGTAACGAGGGTTTGTTGGCCGCCTGGGCAATGCTGAGAACGTTCCTCGTTTCCTACGGCGAGGAAAACATTAACATATACTTCCTCGCTATTGACTGCCTCCCCTATGAGATGGAACCTCGTTTCAAGATATACGCGCACACACATGCCAACTCACTCGCCTCAGCCCGCCATATCTTCACCTTGGGTGGCCGCCTGGCTCATTCCACCGATTTCCTACCACAAGTCTGGCCACTGCTGATGGACATGGAGGACGTTCCCCAAGCCAGCATGGACGATCTGGAAAAGCCACTAAATGACCCAGACAGCAAGTATTGCGGGCTCTGCTTCGCATTTGAGATGATGCCGGACAAGAATGTCCCGCAAGTCAAGATGTACGTCCCGATGTGGCAGTACGCGCGCGATAAGGCTGGAGTCGTCGAGAGGTATGATCGCATACTCCAAAATCAGGGGATGATGATGGGTGATTGCGACTTGAAAGCTGTTGTCAAAGATGCCTTGTAAGTGTCATCCTTGCCCCAAAAGGATTTACTGAGCTTCCGAATGCTTATCCATACTAACTCATTCCTCTTCGTTTCCATCGAAAAAGCAAGAATGAGACAGAGACCGGTCTGCATACTATGGCATCGGTTTCCTCATCTCAGAAGGGTGTAGGTTTAAGCACCTACTTTGGGCCAAGGCTTTGGGCGTGAGCTTCGTTGACTAGGTGATATTTTCCGCTACGATGGGCTGTATTTTAGGTCACAATTTTGGTTATGGAATGAGGTCAGGAAATATTATCAATCTTGTATTTCTTGATAGTGTACTGTAGCTCACGCGCACATCCCTTTATCTAAATACTTCTTAACAGCATCGTCCGCCTGAACCAGGTTGTCCACGTGCAGTAGAACATGGTTGTCCGGCCTGATAATAATCCCCTTCCCTTCTTTGATTTCCGGGACCACTTCGAACCAACTTTCGGGCAGACCAAGGCTTGCCACATCAACTGCCCAGTGGCAGGATGCAAACGCCGGATTCGCGAAGTGCAGCACGGTGAATCGATCGTAGGGCACAAGGTCCAAAAGGGATAACCCATCGTTGATGTTCCCGTGCGGCAGCCTTGCTCCAGGACATGCTCGTGGCACGTATAACGTTGGATTTTCAAGAAGAGACAGCGTCCGAGACGGATCGTCGTAGATGAATCCGAGCTGGAGAGCTAGAGAGTCGAAATGTCTGCTCGCCTCTGTGACTGCCTCAACTGCCGTAGCGGAGACGGCGGGCCGTTGGAGGAATCCATCCATGGTGAGATCTGGCGCCTGCGCCCTCGCTTCTTTGTACTGGAGGGCAAGGCCAACCAGTGTGGTACTGACGGAGTAGAAGGCGGCCTCGCTAGCCTTGGAGTACTCGATGTTTGCCAGTGCAACGGGTCGACGCTCACGGGTGAAGCTGGTGAGAAGGTTCGGGGTGCCTTTCCCCTGGATTATGGCAGCAAGTTTCCACACCAGGTTGTGTGCATCGGCGATGCCTGTGTTGAGACCTAGACCACCCTGAGGCGGCAAGCTGTGGGCCGCATCTCCCAAAAGAAACACACGAAGCGTTGCGTCACTGTACGAGGATGCCACCCGAGGAGCAGTCTCCCAAATAGTACGGAGGACCTCTGAGTACTGCAGACCTGGAAGGCAGGCCTCAATTGGTGGTGCCTTGGGTTGTCCACCAGTTGACGCGGGGTCCATGACAGGAACGACGTGGACGAAGGAGGAATCGACATTGTGTGCGATGAACTCGCTGGGATGCTCGGGGTGAAAGCAAAAGTAGAGCATGGCCTCGCGACCCGGCGGAAGTGCAGAGCGCAGGCTGCCTTTACAAACAATTGACTGGTAAGCATGGCCTGTTCCCAAGGATTCAAACTCAATGCCGGCCGTCTTATCCCGCACGGTCGAATTGGCGCCATCGGCACCAATGACGAAATCGGCCTCGATGCTGAGTGTTTTCATGTCGCGATCCTGTCCCTTGGGACTGCACGAAACGACGCAGCCAGTCCCCTCCACATCCGTAATGTCGACTGCATCCACCTGCCAGCCCCTCCTGACTTGAACGAGGCCGGTCTCCACTACCGCCTTCTCGAGGAGGCGTTCTAGCTCTGGCTGCGGCCAATTCACCAAAGGCTCGGGTGTCAGAGTGCGCACCTTGTCATCTTGGCGTTCGTAGGGGAAGCAGCCAATCTCGGCATCGGCCAGGCCATAAACAAGACGCACCAGCCCGGCATCTTTGGCCGTCGCTGCATGTTTTCGGATATAGGCAACATCTAAGCCTGCCTGGCGGAATATTTCTAGCGTCATGGGATTGATCGTGTGTGCTTTGGGGTGGTTAGAAACGCCTAGGCGCCTCTCCAAGACGATGGACTCGATCTTCTGGCGGGCAAGGAGATAGGCCGTGAACAAGCCAACCGGACCTCCACCTGCAATGACGACACGAGTCTTTTCGATTTTCTGCATGGTCTTTGGTGATTGATTGGGGCTTGGGTTCGCGTATATGTGGCAATCTACTTGGGGTATCGTAGGGTAGAGATTGTTCAGGTGGTGATGATGGCTTGCTGTTGTTGGGAAATAGATGAAGAATGGGAGAAATGGCGCGACCAGCGGCGACATTATCACTTTCCCCCACCTTCGTTGTTTTAATTAGGTTTATCTGAGGTAAGCCTTGCTTCATGCAAATATCGCCAAAGAACGAACCGCACGGGACCAGCCGCATGACAAAGTTCTTACTACTCCACAGACACGACTTCTTTTATCTGCCCGGACAATACTCCAAATCCTGCCAACCAGGCCCCCGTTGATCGATTTTCTTCACCACCGCACGCACGGATGAACTCTAGCTTACGAGAGTCGAGTCCGACTCTACACTAAGTAGGTGTTTGAAGACGTGCGCATTGCTCCCAGTGAGTCGTAGACATCTTTTATGGGAAGTTCCACGGGAAGAAGAGGTTTTCATACAGCGCTTACACCGGCGCTGCGGCCATTTGTAGCCCTAGCAGACTTCCTTCGACCTTTCCGCCCATGATAATCTGACCGATATGAAAGCACTGCTCATCGCTGACATACTATTTCATTCCCCCGTAATCCAATACTTGCTTCTCATCTACTCCAAATGCCAGAGGCCCGTCATCGATCACGGTAGCTCGGCGCACATCACGAGCAGTCATGTCGATGTTGTAGGGGTTCGCGCGATGCATGGATTTCCTACCGGTTGTCACATCTCAGTACAATGCATGGGATAAATTGTTTGTAGAGTTGAAAGCAGGAACTCAGATTAGTGGGGGAAAAGAAATGAATAAAATGCTCACCGATTATCCCACCACACCATATCACCACCATCTAACCACTCCATGCTAAAGACATACTAGTACAGGTCAGCGGCCTTACGCATAGACCCTCAGGACAAGTTTATGGGCGTTCTCTTCGGGCTTACCTTTGGCTGTGTACAGTGATCAATGAGCTCCCAAATCAGCTTCTGGCTCTGCTCAAAGCTGCGCCCCAGTACCAGCTTGGCGTGCGCGGCCAGATAGAGTGTCTTTTTCCCGTCCGGCCCAATTTGGACAAGACGGTGGTATGCCGACTTCTCGGCCGCTCGCTCGTTGTCCAGAGGTTGTGCAAAGGCCTGTGGGGAGGCCAACCGGCGAGAGTGCCACAGGTCATGCTCGACAATCAGATCCTCCAACTCATCCTTCTTGGATCGGGGCAGATCAGCATAAGCTCGTGCCGTATCAGCGAAATGAGTCCACGATCCGCCTTTGACGGGATTGCCATGGGATAGTAACAGTGAGTACTTTGATCTCTGTTGGTGGAAAGAAGAGTCCTGTGCGTTGTGTGAGTACTACTTACCATGATACGATCTCATGTTATGATGTTGGAACTAACCGTATGCCACAAAGCATTGCCTAAGCTGTGATCCCATCGTCTCTGGTTGGGCTGTACAGTGGTGCCGTCGAGGTTGATACTGCAAGTAAGCCAATCAGTGTCGTGTTAATTCCCAAATCAGGTACGAAGCCTTGCACACTTGCTAACGTCCCACAGTAGTGGATCACCTATGCGGTCGTTCTCTATACCATAGAAGAAAGGGTTGATCTCAAGCTCCTGGCCTAGTTTCTGAGCGAATTCTATGTGTCCTTTGTTGTCCAGGCCAGTTTTGCGGAAAATCAAGACGCCGTATTTGTCTTGAATCTTCTTGAGCTATTCATATTCAGCTTATTAGAAAAGCCTAGTTGCGTTACTCGCCAAACCTCAATCGTGTGTGCTCACTTTTTCAATATCATCGGCGGGGAGCGGGAATGACCAGTCAATTCCGTCGATTTGAGCGCCGAAGGATGACTGCTCGTCTTGCAGGACCGGAGTGATGATGATGTGCCCCTCGTGAATCTGCTGATGGTTCCCGCCGCGATCCCCGACTCTTTGCTGCTCATTAGGCGGAAATGTGTTTTCGTACCTCCGCGGAAGACTTTGGATCATCGTAACAGCGGACATGGTGGAACTTGATTAGCTCGATAATGCGTATCTCGCGACGTGGAATTATCAGATGCATCGAGTATCAGCAACAGAACTCCGGTGAATATATCACCACAGTCGAGACCCCACCCAGCGGCTTCATTGCCGACCGGACCGATCCTCCGCTGGCCGACCGAGCCGATAGGCTTTTGCCCTTCCTCAGACAGAAACACACAAAATCCGTATGCTGCGGCGACTGATCTTCAGGCCTCCCGAACCTGCCTTGCCTCATTTCCGTCCGTGAACAGCGCAGCAGCTTGACAAACCACCCGCCTACAATGACGTCTCAAGATAAGATTCTCATCACGGCTGGACCGTACCAGTTCTTGGCGGCCTTTGAGTCGGCGGCTCCCAAGACAGTGGCGGTGTTTCGCAATCTGCTACCATACCGGCAGCAACTCATTCACGTACGTTGGAGCGGCGAAGCGGTTTGGGTGCCGCTGGGTGAACAGGACTTCGGCCTGGGATTCGAAAACCACACCAGCCACCCTGGAGCAGGACAAATTCTCTTCTACCCCGGAGGCTACTCTGAAACGGAATTGCTCTTCTGCTACGGCGGCGTATCGTTTGCGAGCAAGATGGGCTCCCTTTCTGCAAATCATTTCCTGACCATCACTGAGGGTGCGGAGAACCTCAGAGCGTTAGGCGAGCTGGTCCTCTGGAAAGGAGCACAAGATATCTTATTCGAGCTGGCAGATGATGAGAGGTTCGTTCAATATTCGTCCCCGTGGGAGATTGGGAGCTAACGTTCGCTAGGATCAGCGCATTCAGGCGGAACAGCCAGACAATTAAAAAGCCTTCCAAGTTGTGAACGCTTAAGTGTGCTACCCACCACAGAGAAGTCCCTGTGTTGTCACACCCGGTGGATGTGGGGTTTCCAAAGTATGCATAGAAACTGGCTGCACGAAGCTCAATTGCATCCGATGAACACAAAAAGATCAATAATGAAAGGTTTGCATCCGCACGCGTCCTGATATCCAATGGGATCGCAATCAAGTAATCATACGTACGCATTGGCCTTTGAGCGAAATGGGCGGGAGTGGATTGAGGATCAGGATGAAATCCCAATCACGACTACCTACCCAGGCTAGGCATCCCTGCTAGTTCCAGTACAGAGTATTTCATTGGTAGTTGTTATCTTCAAAGTGGAGGTTATTCAGGTATTCTCCGACCCAGCCCCAAATATGCCGAAGTGAAAGATGTGACGTGAATGATAAGATCTGTCGGTTCCATCGGCCAGCGGGCCGCTCGGATTGATACCGACCGACCCACCTCCGCCACGGAGCTGTACCTCATTATCTTACAGATAGCCCAGCTGAACTCGGTTTGATGACCAAGTCCATCTATCATATTCAGTATCTACTTTTCGAGATACAAGATTACAAGCATTGCTTCCTCGTCCTTCATACAATCCATCGCGATGGGCCTGATGTTGAAGCCAGGGGCTTACGGACCCTTACCAACCTTTTTTACTGACGACCAAGAAATCGACTACGAGTCGTACAAGAAGCATTTACTCAGTTAGCTATTGCTCCCTCTCCTAACCTAACGTGATTCATATTAATAAGTCATTGTGCAAGACCTCGCCAAAAGGGGAATCAGTGAGTGACCCAAGTTTCCTGCAGAACATTGATTATCTTGTGAAACACCGCCACTGACTTGTCCAGACCCCGTGTGCGCGGGATCGTTGGGTGAAGCAGTACATTTGGTACGCAAACTCAATCTGAACCATTTCCACGTGCGGGACCTTGCCTTAACCATCAAGAGTCATAGTCACCAGAGGAACGCGTTGCTCTCATTGACTTCATTAGACGGACACTTGACGATGCTGGCATGACGGACATGCCCATTGTGGCAGGTGTGGGTGGCTCTAGCACCAGAGAGACTATCAGACTCGCACATGCAGCCGCCAATGCCGGGGCGTAAGTCTTCAGCAACAATTTACTTTGCACCTTAATCCATGGCTAAGTTTGCAACCCACAGAGATGCAGGGCTGGTCATTCTCCCAGCCTACTACGCTGCTAGCCTGAGCACCGACCAAGAACAAATCATTCAGTATTACGTTGATATATGTAAAGGGTCACCGGTCAGTGACTCCGCTCCCATCATCATAAATGGATATAGCTCAAATCCCTAGATTCCCCTGTTCCTATACAACTTTCCGGCAAACTCGGCAGGTTTGGACATGTCATCGGCGATCATCGAGGCGGTGATACGTCAAGCGCCTAACCTATGCGGCGTCAAACTCACGTAAGTGAAAAATATGATGTGACATGTCTATGTTCTCTCGTGACCTCTGGTAGACTGACATTTTGGGATAGTTGTGGTGGCAGCGTCGCAAAGCTGATTCGCCTATCATCCTTCATCAATAGCGAGCCGTCAGTCAATTCATGCCGGCCGTATCCCTTCCTGCTTTTGGACGGGCTCATCTCCGATTTGACGCCATGGATGAAGTGCGGCGGCCATGGAACCGTCAGCGGCATCCCCAACTTCGCTCCTGCTGCCTCCATGCGGCTGTGGGCACTTCTCAATAAGCTTGATCTTACAGACGATGAAAAGCGGGAAGCAGAGAGAATCCAGTCCATCCTATCCAACGCCGATGTGGCGGCTTTGCCTGCAGGTGTAAGGGGTATGAGTAAGTAGTGTGTTGCATATATCAGAAAGATGGGGATGATGTAACTTTGGCTAACACTATGCTTACGCAGAGTATGTCTTGCACAAACTCCACGGATATGGAATGGATCCCAGACGCCCACTGCTGAGATTGGGAGAAGCGGAGGGGGAACAATTAATGTCGCAATTCAAAGAAATGATCGAGCTGGAGGCAGAATACTCTGAAACGGTGGAGTTTTCAGATGTAGAGATGGAATGTTACAGCACAAAAGCTTAGTAGCATAACGTAACAGTTCCAAAGTCTCTTGTGTCTGAGCCGAAGACATGGAGGGAACCTAATTTTTCACAGGACATGTGATAGAACGTCGCAAAGCAACTCAGTAACTTGAAGCTTTTTTATTGACGATTAAGTCGCAATTACATAATGCTTCATGTTTGCCCTCGGCCCAGACTATCCGTGCTATTGCACATTGGGGACGTTGTCAAAAAGAGATGGATTTTATGGTAGTTTCAGGTTCAATAATGGGTTTATGATACAGTAAACGGATACTGAGAGTGAGCATGTGCTCACTTGCTCATAAAATGAAAACAAACATGTAGTGTTTTGATAGCTACCATGTCTTTTCGTCTAGGCCCGCCTTCTTCTCTGATTTGCGTTCAGGGATCAGCCAGTCAATCCACCTTACAAAACGTATCTGAAGTACGGCGAGTACTCGCCCATTTCGGCCAGTTGCTTCTCTGTGTATTTCCCCTCTAGTTCCTCTGGGGGTATGCGGTCTTTCTGAAGGTTGGCGCGGCGAAGTAGGTACCAGTTGGTGATGCAGGCACCATAACCACCTATAGCGACGAGTACAATGATGGTGATGAAGCCGGAGCGGTATGTGGGGGCCTCATGGCTGACAAAGATGTTGACACCAATACAACCGCCAGCAAGCTGGCCCCAGGTTGACATCCAGCCCATGGCCGCGGCACGCTTGGCCGGGTTGCGCACATTGGTGCCGAGCCAGGAGCCGACTGCCGGACCCTGCATGTTGTAGCCAGCGATGACAAGGAACAGAGCAAAGTAGCTTAGCCCGGAAAGGTTTGAGTAGTGCAAAGAGGGCCACAAGATGATGATGCCAATTGTGCCCACTGTGTAGCTGATGATCAACGACCGGGCCCTGCATTGATACCGATCGGAATAGAAAGCAAGGGCAACAACACAGAAGAAGGCGAAGACGTAGGGCGGGGAGGTCATAGCTTGGGCCTGGATGGCGGAGTATCCGAGACTCTTCACCATCTATCGCAAGAGAATGTTAACGTAGAACTTCCATCCATGGCGTTTTAGGGGTGCATACCGTTGCCAGAGTGTAGTTGACCGAGTATGTTGGCACGGAGCCACCAAAGGCCAGAAGCGAAGCAACAAGGTAGGTCTTCCAATCCTTGACGGCCTCAAAGAAAACGCTCCAGCGGAACGTCAAGTCGGGAGGCACGGGACCATCGCGATATTTGACACGCAACTTGAGGTACTTCATCTCATCTGCGCTAAACCATCGGGAGCTCCATTTCTCTGGGAAGTCTACACATAGTAGGAGACCGAGGCTACCGATAACGACGGTGATGCAGCCTAGAGAAAGATTCGATCAGCATTTAATTACCATCAAAATGGCCAGCTGGCAATGGTAATACATACCCTCAATGATGAAAAGCCACTGCCACTGTCGCAGGCCGTGATGATCCTGAAGTGGGCCAACAGCGTATGCTAGTAGGCCACCAAAAGCACCGGATAGCAAAGTTGCCGAGTACCACCACGCGCAACGAGACTGCAGCTCGTTGGGAAGATACCAGCAGCTGATCGTGTAGAAGCAACCTTGATACATTCCGGCCTCGAACAGTCCAAGCAACACACGGCAGATGACAAAGTCGTGGTAGCTCTTGACCCAGGCACCGCCAAGAGTAACGCAACCCCAGCAGATGACGAGCGATGACAGCCAGATCCGGGGACCAATGCGACGCAGCATCATACTATCGTTCATTGCAAAGGTCAGCAACGCTGGAGGGAAACCACAAAACGAGACGCCATTAGTAGGGTAGGAAGATGACTCACTTGGATGGAGCTTCAAACATGGCATACATGATGATGAACCATGTCAAGGCCAGGTTGAATTGGGTATTGGTCATGTTTGTGTCTTCCATGAAGGTGTAGATCTTGACATTGCCAGCATTAGACCGATCAATCGAGTTCAGCAGGTAGTACATGAACAGGAAGGGCAGGATGCGGGCATCGAGGCGCAGGATCATGCTCCGATGCGCCTTGGGATCGGCCGTAAAGCGGTCTTTGAGGCGCAGATACTCGGCATACTCGGCGGCGTGCACAGCGTCGGTTACAAAGGGGGCTTGAACCTCAATGGTGGCGCCCACCTGCATTTCGACATTCTTGCTGTCGTCCATTGGGCTTTTAGACGCGTCTTTGGGCGCCTCGCCGGACGAGATGGAAGCTGGTGGCATGATGAAAGCTGGCTATTGTCCCTCGATGAGGGCCTGGAACGCCGGTGTTAGTCTGGGTTGTCGTGAACCGGCCCCGTGGTTCAAGTACTTCGGGCTGCGGTACGAACATTGTGTCGCTATCGCCGTTATCAACATCGGCTTTGTCGGCACTGGCCCGATCCCCAGCGATAAGAACCTTGATACCATTAGCGCTGTTCATTGCATCCTTCTCAAGAAATAAGACACCCCCGGCAGCTGGGTCGTGGGTAATGAAAGCGGCCAGGAAATCATGGATCACAGTCGGTTGCGTGCCGATTTTAACGACGAGCTCGCGGTCGATGAGGCGATTGCGGCCGACACCGACTGGGGCGCCGGCGGACCACCCTCGGCAAAGATTTATCGGACCTCGAAAGGCACGTACAGCATGCTGCTATCTTTTTCGTGTTCCCTACTTGTTCATATTTTGCTGTATGATCCGCTGACCATCCTATCTGCCGCAGCTTGTGCCCAATGCCGCGGTCGCAAGCAGAAGTGCTCGGGGCCTGGCGGTGGCAGCAGCGCCGGCGCCTCGGCATCGGCACCAGAGGACCAAGCCCGGCAACCCTGCCGGCGATGCGCCCACTCCGGTGTTCAATGCTCCTTCACTGCCACCACTGATGAGCAGGGGTTCAACGACTTGGATGCCGCTAGCCGAAGCGCCCGCAAAGTTGATCGGCTTCTAAAGCAGGTTAATGAGCAGGCCAGCCGCATCAGCCAGCTGGAGGCCACCGTGAGCAACCTCAGTGCTGCCGTCGCTGTCGTCTCTCGGGTGAACAGGACCCCAGACTCGAGTCTCGATGGTGTGCACGTCGCAAACCCGCCGGGCCCATCGCCGCAGGGCACGAGGAGATGGCACGATGGGGCCAGCGTGACAGCGACATCCCCCGTTTCCAAGCGAGCAAAGATCCGCAATGATGAGATATACGCCAGCGGGCCTGCGATGTTCCAAAATCCTAGTCCGGGGCGCCGAAGCGATGCTCACGGCTCTGTGGACTTCAGCACTCCCATGTCTATGCTCCGCCACTTGCGCCACGACATCCACGACATGAGCGTGGAGAACGAGGCCTTGGATCCGATAATCTGTGGCGTCATGACGATGGAGCAAGCCCAAGAAACCTTCGATACCTTCTTTGATCACTGTCACAGATGGGCACCGGTGCTCTGCCCACAAACCCAGACCTCTGCGGCCATCATCCGGCGGTCTTGCCCGGCGCTATTCATATCCGTCTGTTGTATCGGATACCGGTTCACCAGTACGTCTACAACTGAGACGCAACGTCGCTACATGGCTCTCATCTCACTCTTGGACCACTCCCTAAGTCGTCTTCTCTTGAAACCAAACTTAGCCGATGTAAATCTGGATCACATTCGCGCAATACTGCTGTATATACAATGGATGCCTGTCGACAATATTGGCAATTCTAGTAGATCTATCAGGTACAACGCCATCTCAGCATGGAGCATGCTGGGTCTGGCCATTCGGTATGCCCTTTTCCTCGGGTTACACCAAGACGCAGTGCTCCCTTTCAAGTCAGACAACAACGAACTCCCGACACTGGAAGATGTCGGTCGGCTACGTGTGTGGATAAATCTGCTTACCTGCGATGCCGCCTTGACGCTTTCAAGCGGCCTCCCGGCGACGTTAAACCCGGATCCGGTGGTGGCCGTTGCTGGCCGCTTCAGGTCAAACGACAACGCTGTTCATCCCGACGACACGAGGAGTTCAGCGACATGCGAACTTGTGTCTATTCTTAAACGAGCCGCACGAAGAAGCGGAAGCCCCAATGCCCGCTCATTAGACGCCGACTGCTTGCGACAGGTTAATCTAGAGTTAGACACGTGGGAGGCGGACTGGAATCCCATCATCGGCGACCAAATCCAGCACTACCAGATGCCGTTTACGACTCTGCGATCCTATCGTCTTTCTATCAACAGCGCATGTCTATCGCCACTCCTTCGGCCGTCGGGAGGCCAAGGCCAAATATCCATCTACATGCTCCAGGCGCTGGAGGTCAGTCTGCACACGGCGGCTTTGACTATTTTCGCACTCGCAGAGCAATCCAGACACCGGTCTTGGGGACATTATAAAAGTATCGATTCATTGCCTAGGGGCAGATACACTCCCGACATTGAGGCAATCAACCGCATCAAATACTCGGTGGACTCAACGTGGATCTCCTACAGCTTCGCGACTATGTTCCTCGTCTTATGCTACAAGAATGGAATCATCGATGAAAACTTGAAGATCTTGGCCTTATTCTATTCCACCGCGGACGTGGTAACCTTTCCTCGGCGACAAGCGCCTTCCTCGCTGCTCTTCCGGTTGGTATCATTGGCTATGCATATATTTGACGTCGCAAGTACAAACCTCCTGGCACATCTTGCCTTGGATCAGAAATTGCTCCTCTCTGGTGTTTTTGCCGTCGTCCTGGGAGATTCGGACACGGATGACGGAATTCCATCTGAGATGCCAGCGATGGCGTCGTATTCGGATCGGGAGGTGGAAGCCCTCTTCGATTCAATGGTGAATGGCATGGACTTGGGCTGGTACGTTGGCTGATTCCGGCCAATGAATTGTGTAGCCTACGAAGTAATTGCAGAGTGCTCAATAGCGAGCAATGCATCCTACACTATGTTTGCTCAATGATTCACGCCGATTTTGGTTGCTTCCTTCCAGGGTAGAATGATGGAATGAAATCTCTCCAAAATAGTTGAGAAGCCGATATATGGTCCATCTCAGAGCATGTATTTACTAACAAAAACATCAAATTAGAGGCCAAAAAGCCACTTGAAGTACCGGGCATTTCAGCTCGTTGTGTTTGGTGCCCGGAAACTGCATCCGGATGGTTCGGGGTCTTTTCTTTTTACCTTGTGAAAGACGCGTCAGCGCACGGAGAAAGGGACTACTGACGATAGGTTCGTTCTATGACCCGAAGTACATAGCCCTATGTCATTGATCCTTCGCTCATCACCGATTTGTCTCACCCACCAGGGCTTCATGGTTTTGTCCATCTTGAACCTGATTCGGCGCGGTCCCTTTGCTTAAAAGATTGTACTGGCGACTCCGTTCCATTTCTGTTTCCAATGAAACTGTACTTCAATCTCGTTTTCGGCTAATGCTATGCGTTTTCAAGATCTTTTTAGCGATTGATGCCACGATTAATACTTTTTGGAGTGTTTCCATATGTCTACACATAACCTGCTAGCTGACACCGAGACATCCACGTCAATTACCCTGCCGACCGTCGCCCGAGTCACCCCATATCCGTTACACCGCCACCGCCATGTGCATTGGGTAGCGGGCAAGTCAACCTATCATCTGTGAAACCCCAGTTCATCCATCAACTCTCCGGAATGCCTGTCAAAGTCACATTTCCCTTTTGAGTTAGACACTTACGAGACTATTTTTGGTGAGGCACCTACTAGATTGTTTCTGGTTAGGTAGGTACGAGATCTCGGCAGTGAGCCAATCATGTGTTGTTGCTCGAAGTAGCTTGGCCAGTCCTAGCTAGACAGCGCAGCGATGGCGGAAGGGCTCAACGCTTACTTGCCTGCCTGCTTACTCTCGGGCTCCTAAGCCTCGTGGCTTCGTTGCTTCGCAATCTCGCATCTGAAAGGGCGGTTGCGAAGGAGCGAATCATGGAACGCGGGAGTCGAAATTGAGCCTCGCGGCACGTGCTGCAGAAGGATCTCGTACGTGTCTAACCCTTTTCAGAACGAGATCAGTGACAGTGAGGGAATGGAATTCTCGGATTCAATGGTGATGCTACAGAGAGTGAGAAGAATGTAAATGTATTTATACAGCAAGGGCGCTCTGTAATGATCGATTCGGACCTTCCACCACTTGTGCAATCCAATACACCTACGACTGTCCTTCCTTTTACCCTTCTTGTTTTCCCTGGAGATTGTTCAATTCGCAGCCAAGATGTCAAACACTTGCCCTCTTCTAAGCAATGCCAACTGCACTGTGGAAACATGTCCCCTCAGCTGCGCTCAAGTTGAATACCTTCCAACACTTGCTGGCAATGCCGTCTATGCCGCCATCTTTGGTCTGCTCCTTGTTGCTCAGATCGGGCTTGGTATTCGATACAAGACTTGGGGGTTCATGGTCGGCATGGTCTGCGGCCTTGTTCTTGAGGTTGTCGGTTACGCAGGCAGAATCATGCTTCACGATAACCCGTTCGATTTCAACAATTTTATTATGTAAGCTTTGCTTTCCCCTGACCCTACGAACAGCGTTGCTGACAGTCTCTATAGCTACCTAGTCCCTCTGACAATCGCTCCCGCTTTCCTTGCTGGCGCCCTCTACCTCTGCCTCTCCCGCATAATCATCGTCCACGGCCAGCAGATTTCCCGCTTCAGCCCGCGCACCTACGCAATAACATTCATGACTAGCGACTTTATTTCGCTCGTTCTACAAGGCGCCGGTGGTGGAATTGCAGCCACGGCTGACGATCACTCTGGGAGTGAGACAGGCAGGGCCATCATGGTCGCGGGAGTTGTGTTTCAAGTCGTCTCGCTGCTCACCTTCATGCTGCTGTGGCTTGAATTCGTGATCCGGCTCCGCAAGACAGGCGAGGAAGTTAGGGATGCACGCTTCATTGACTTGAGGCGCACAAAGAAGTTTGTCTGGTTCCAATACGCACTGGGCGTGGCTGTTGTCCTCGTTTTCATCCGCTCGGTATATCGTGTTGCGGAACTCCAGCAAGGCTTTGACGGACCCATTGCCAACGACGAAGTGTCATTTATGATCTTGGAGGGGCCGATGATCATCCTGGCAGTTCTTGCAATGACGATTTTGAGCCCGGGTATTGCGTTTGGTGGCAAGTGGAACAGTGCAACCTGGTCGATCAAGCAGTCCAGAGATGCTGCCTTTACCGCGAGCGGCTCGTCTATGGAAGACATACAGAAGCATCCCGCTTGATATCGTTTAGCTATAAGCGGATGTGTGATGGTGGGGTCTAGGTCTAGATTTCCTTGTCATTTCCTTTGAGCCCTTGTCGATCGATAGACTAAAGTGTATTTAGAGAGGAGTCTTAGCAATGGAACTTAAGAAGTGATTGATCAATTACTCGTCTTTGCCTTGACCCCAACAACGGCTGACATGTATTCCCTGGTTCATAGCTTGATGTATTCCGTGATTGTCTGAAACTCCCCCAGCAGGCCCCACGGCTTAGTCTGGAACATTGCTTCAAGCGTGCCTGGATAAGTCGGGCTAGGCACGATGCTTTGATCAAACTTCCGAAAGTCAAAAGGCAGTTCGCATACGTTGTAGATCCGCGACTCGTCATCAGGAAGTGGCAAGCCATGGAGTCTGGAAGTCTCGTCTGGCAATCCATGCCGGTCTAGATGTTCTTCTTCCAGCTCGATCACTCGTTTGGCTGTGAGGTATGCGTGATGGGCGTTCCATAAGCCTTCTCGTCGAGGTGCTAGCCTCAACAATTCCAAAGCTCGTCTTCGTACTGCGGCATGACGGCATTTCAGCGCAGCGTAGAAGAGGGGCCCTAACAGTTGCACGTCGAAAGATAGGAGTTGCGGTGTTCCCATTTCCTCCTTTGGCTTGATGACTTGTTCCGCATAATGTATAAGTTCTTCGAAGTCGGCTTGATAAGTATCCGTGGCCGTTTCTTGAGATGTGGTGCAGACTCGCGTCCAGATGTAAATGGCCTTGTAGTTTACTAAGAGTATGTTGACTGCGTCCCGATTGACGGGGTTACCGGTAGTCTGGATGCGCTGCAGCAGGTCCTCTAGTCGCTGGTGCCACGCGTCTAGCTTTGTTTGAAGTTTCCCCTGTTCAATAAGCTCGTCGATACCAATCTGAAATGCATCCGCTTTGGGACCGGTTGCGCGAATGAAACGGATGCAGGTGTCTGATATATCGAACAGTCGCCGTCTGGCACTATCAAGATCTTTATGAGGAGACTCTCCTTCATCCGAATGTGCGTATATCGCTGGGGTCACCCTCCCAGCAAGACAACACAGTACGCTAAGACGCGAGAACATTGGAACAATATAATCTTCGATGTCGTCGAGATCCTGAGCCAAGAACCCTGAGGTGGAGTCTTGGGATCCTTCACCGTTAGGGCGGAGAGGCGCCAGAATGCTGAAACCACTATGAATGTGAATCATGGAAGATTCGGCATTGCCCCTGAGAAACTCAATGCACGTGAATAGAAGACAGCAAACCAAAGGAACCAAGATAGAGTTGGGGTGAGCCTCAATCCGCGCTGACAAAGACTGGATTGCGAAACTCCATTCTTTCCGAGCCTCGGGGTTGGCATTGACAAAGCCTGCCGGATGCTGCAAAGATGATTCGACGTCACGATAGATGAGACTGATGGCGGATACCGCGTGTCGGATTGAAGGTTCGGAATGCGATAGTTGCAAGACAAGCTTGCTCCAGAACTCGGAGTTAAATTGTCCATCTAAAGTTGATGCAAGATTCTGTGAGAAGAAATCGAGGCCGCTGTTACTTGCGACGAATACTGGTTGACTTTTCGTAGGGGGCAAATAGATCGTGATGACGTTACGGCGTGGCGGTGCCGCACGTGTTATTTCATAGTCGCATTTCCGATTTCCAATTGCGCAACGTCGACAAATCGGTTTTCCTTCATCGCATTTGACTCGGCGGGCTTTGCAGGTGCTGCATCCAGTTCGGACTTTGGACGTGCTTTCGCGGATTCGCTTCTCAGGGATCATAGTACACGATTATGCCCCAAGCCCTTGATCTCCAAAGATTATGGCGAATGACATGTGGCAAACAAAACAGCACAAGGTCAAAAGTACACCTTCGAGAATGTGATGAGATATCGCGGGTCGCTTAAATCGAAGGCAGCGGCAAGCTCAGTGCTAGGGGGAAATTCCAAAGGAGACTGCCAGCAGCTGATGGGGATGACGTGTCTCTATGTACTCCGCCGTCTTTTCTTAGTCTGCTCATTCCGCTGCGCCCGGTATCCACATCAAAGCCCGTCGGTCGTAGGATTTGTGGCTTGGTTCTTGTATGTTGTCTTGCGGCAAGCTGACCATAACTCAATGGGAACATGCTTATGTACTACTAGCGCGTCTGTTGGTATATGGTCTGTGCTCGAGCATTGTCTCACCTGTCAGATGTATTAAGCTAATGACTTGTTGTTAAATCGTTATGAAGCGTTCCTAACGCAACGCCGTCGCCTCCAGCCTTTTGGCCCATTGTCCAGTGCTGCGGGCAAGTGACTAAAGTATTATTCAATCAGAATAGTTCCAGAGTAAGGTTTTAAATATGAAGTAGCTCATTCTGTATCGTCAAAAGAACAATCCAACTCCGTGGCTCTGGAAACGAGGTGCGGTTGAGTACTCTGCAACTTGGGCGACGTCATCGCGGCCTTACTTAGACCATGCACTACCTTTCACCATGAAGGATCTGAACATAATGCATACTCTCACCTGATTGTTTGTAGAGGAAACAGTAGATTACAGTGTGTGCCGCTCTGTTTATTATTGATGTATCATAGCTGCCATAGAAGTATCCAATGCATTGCTATTATCCCAACACAACTTGTCCTAGTCGAGTTGAGACGGCTAGGCCAGTCCCCCCAGCTGTCTTCCTTCTTGCCTCTTTGCCGAGGTCGGTTTCGCCCAGCAAAAGTGCTTTAGCCACCACCTTCCATTCCTTATTCTCATTCCCGCTGGTGGATGGCATCAGAATCCATGCCCTGGTCCATCCGCAATCCCCATCTACCAGGTCGGTTGGAACGGCAACTTGCATCTGACTTTCAAAGCTGAATGCACTGAAATTTTTCGTCAACAAGAATTGACTGAGAATTGCAACGTCTCCCTCCATTGTAGATTTGATTCGGGCTATAGGAGCAGACATCCAGTAGATCGACCGCGGGTCGGTGATCCATGTTATAAGACCGAGAGCTGCTTCGATGGGGTACGCGTCCTCTTGATCTCTCGATCTCTCTTGGAGAACCCGTTGGAACTCTTGAGACGGCATTCGAAGGTCGTCGTTAATCTCGAAATCCGCAAAGATCCCGGTGTTGTATTTCCAAAGAATCACTTCGCCTTGGAGTTGGGACCAGATACGCTTTGCAAGGCCAGTCCCGCCCGCCAATATTGAAGCTAAAAACTGACGACGTGGCACTTCCATTTCTTCGTCGGTACGGAATACTGGCATTCGCATGGCCTCTGTTTTGAGGGGGGGCAAAGTGCTCTTGATAGCGCCCGGGAAGATCCTGTAGGTCGCGTTGATTTCTTCTTCGCTGCACCCTGTAAATGAGCCGGTAAAAAACATCATGTCAAGTTCCAACCGGTCTGCAGAAACTTTGTGAATGCCTTTGATATTTCCAAGAGCAAACTTGTCCAGTGTCGTATCAGCTGCCGCGATGGATCTGTTCATCCATGATAGTTTCCCTGAAACTTTGAGCGGCTCTGAATTAACGAACGACAGAACGACCTTTTCTCCTGCCGCCAGTGACAGCAGTACAGCAAGATGGTACACCTCGTCCTCGGTGGGCTCATGCTGCCGAAAATATGCCAGGCCGATTCCAATCAGGTTGATGCATACGGAAAGCCTGTCGCCAGGCATTGTGCATGCTGTCTGACACACGGCATTGAATCGGGCCATGAAGCTAGAAATCAGGGCACCGGCTTGAGGGTGGCGGCTTTCCATAAGGGGAGAAGTTCGATTTGAAAAGCCGGCAAGAATCGGGTTGAGGTACTGGCTGTGTTCGTTTCGATGGCCTAACTGAAGGGTTACTGTTGCTAAGATGGAATGCAAAGTCGACCACTCCACCCTCAGAGTTCTTGTCTCGCCAAGACCAATCACAAACACAGTATTGTGGACAGTTTGGTGCCTCTTGTCGCTCCATGGCTCACCGACAACGAATTCGTGAAAGCACCAAGATCGCTGCCACCATCGAGCCGCCGCAACTTTATCATGCAACGAGATAAGCAGAGTGGCTTCCGTAGAGTCCTGCGGCTGGTGATCAAGCCTATAGGCGAAGGCCTCATGCTTTTGGCACAGATCAGCTTCATCCTCTGTAAGCTCAACATCTTCAAGAAGAACCACTAGCTTTCTGCATGTCCTGTAGATGACATCCATACACGCGATGGCAAGCTGCTTCTCACTGTTGTTTTCTTGGTCGATGCAGATCTGGTCCATCCACATACCCTCTCGCACATGCCCACGCTCAGATACGATGGCTTCTGCGAAGCGCTTGCCAACTGGCCAAATACTGCCAGGAGCGGGCGCTGAATGGGGTGTGGCGGGCCATTCCGAATTATGCCAGCTGTAGCTGATGGCGAGGTATTGTCTGATGACAAAGCGAGCGTCGAACGGATGCGTACCCTGAGGAGTGGGTTCCGTCGCGGTTCCAATTGGGTTCTCAACCGACTGCTTCGAGCAAATTACTCGAAAGGGCGTTTGAATGATGGTGCTTGAAGTTCGCTGTGAGAATGACTTGGCCACGTTGGGTGCCCAAGCTTGGAGGTTATGCAGTGTAATCTCGGCCTCTTCGTGAGTACAGGCCAGTCGATCCAAAGCATCTGCGAACAAATTTGCCTTGTTTTTCTCCGTTAGTGAGATTTTGAAGAGGTCATTTGCGATCTGCTCAACTCCAGTCGTATCGCCATTCGAGGATGGAGATGGTTCGGCCATTTTTCCCGCCTTCGCTTCTTGCAGTTTGTAATCAGCTGAGATTGCCTGATCCCGGGATCCGGTTTTGAGTCCATCTGCAAAGCTTAGCTAATACAGTCAGCTCTCTTCAATCATGGACGGCGGCATTTTAGCCGATCCACAGCTTGGCATGAGGGGTCAGGCGCCTGCCTGCAAGATATCGGGTTAAAGTGCTCTGATCTGGAGGCCGCACGCAATTGAGTTTTCTGCTGATTCTTAGTCTGATGACTGTGTGTTGCACCTACATATGCAAGATAGATAGGTAGTCCTCAACTTATCTCCGGCGGCCCTGGTCAAGTCATAATCTTTGAAGTTCCTTGCGTCTGCTTATCAAAACCCGTTTTGGCCTCCCAAACCTGCCTCTTTCGTGTGTGGAAGGCTACGGCAGTAGTAACTTGACCCATATAATATCAGTTTCGCCATTCAAAAATGACCTTTCCAAACATTCTTCTTCTTCTCCAACCATACGTACAGCCCAGCTCTAGCGGACCGATCAACTCACCAGACCTAGCTCCTAATTACTATTGCCAAACATCACAATGATGCAGCGACTTTCCCGAGACGCCAGCTTGGAATCTTTCATTGGTGCCATCGAACGCGATGGGTGTGTCGTCGTTAAAGACTTTGCCGACTTGTCGTCGATTAAGGCAGCGAACGCAGAAGTCCAGTCGTATCTCGATGCCTCCCTCGCTCAATCGGGCAGCACAGTTGGCGCTTTGAATGGGGGAACTGCTACATGCACCAAGCTGATAGGTCGAAGCCAGACAGTGCGAGAAAAGTTCTTCTCCGATGCCCTTTTTCAGGTATACAGAAACCTACGATCTTATCCATCATCGTGACTTTCGTCACTTACGAGATTATGTTCGACAGAGCCTTGCTGATCATTTCATCGGCCTTGAAACTGAAATCTGGTATGGCGATGAGCCAAAGGTCCAGCGATCCGATCCTCTTCTTTCGATATCTATTACGATGTCTTCGCAACCTGGATGCAAAGCACAAAAGCTTCATCGTGATGATAAAAATCACCATGCCAAACATGTCAAGGCGGATGAGTATTCCAAAGGTCGAGACATGCTCTTGGGTCTTTTTGTTCCCGGGTGCGACACAACTGAGGCGAATGGTGCAACCCGCATCGTTCCTGGCTCTCACCTTTGGGGCGATGAGAAGCCAGATTTTGGACCAGACGGGACGAAGGGAATTGAGAATGCCGAACTCAGAGTTGGAGAGGCATTCATCATGCTGGGCAGTCTTTACCATGGGGCTGGGGAATATTCTTTGTCAAATGGATGTCGCACCGTACACATCATGTTCATGTGCAGTGGCGTTCATCGTCAAGAGGTAAGCCAGCGCTCCAACTCACTAGATATTCATGAAGGGCTTGCCGAGCTAACAAATTGTATTAAGGAAATTCCATTTCTTAGCTACCCGATCGAAGAGGTCAAGACATACTCGAAACTTGTGCAGGATCGTCTGGGCTGGAAACAGTCAGAACCCAATCTTGGTTGGGTTGATTTGAAATCCCCGGAATTTCTGCTCGAACAGTGATCATCACCTCTTCTTGCACTATTTCGTTGAATCATTGCCTACAAAATTATTGCTCTTCAGAGTGCCAAGCAACTCATGTCACATACCTTATGCATTATGCGCAGCAGCGTAGGGCATTTAGCGCTGAGGCCAACACACAAAATCATCGAGGGTGCTTATAAGACTTCAGACTACTCTTGTATTATCAACTTTCTATCTGCTGCGATGCCTCGATCCTGGCTCAATGAGACGAATGTTTCGGAAGGATACAAGTGCTTCCTCGAGAGCAAGTCCTACCCTTGACTGCATGCACTACTGCAGGTACCGCTTTACTGGGGCATTTTCGGCTAGAACCTGGTTAATGGTTGGCGTATTTGCTTGAGCTTTGCTTTCAACAGGTTCAAGCCCATGTGCTTGTCGGGGGCGGCCTTCGTTTGGGAGCATGATGGCCTTGTCTAAGGCATATGGCAGTCCCCGGTGTCGACCGCGGATCATCATGGCACAAACGACCAGCTTGCTAAAGGTAGTAAACTCGCCAGAAAGTGATGTCATGACCGAAGGGTGCCCAAGGGACAACCCAACGTTGCCACTACGGGTAAAGTGAGCGATACGAAATATTCACAGAGGGGTGGGTTACTTGCTATGCGCTGACTACTTCGAAAAAGACCGGGAATACTGAGAATGCCTATGAAATCAAGTCTCAGCACTGGCTCTCGAGGATAGTGGTAAATATGGTACGCACTGGTTCGTTGAGATCCATGATTCTCTGCGATTCTGCGATACAGATGCAAAATGTTCCAAGAAAGATGTACCAGAGATCAAAGCTCAATTGGTTTCGAACATGGGTCATGACATACGAAGCCCCGTTGGTTTCATCTAGATGGCTGTCGGCCTCGTAGACGCCGAGGGCTCGTTCCTCATAGGTGTTGGATGCCCGAATGCTAATGGCTATTGGGAAGATCGCGATGTACATCATGCATAATAAGCTGAACTGCACCGCCGGGTTGACCAGGGATAGGTTCAGTGTCGAAGTGCCAGTGTGGCGTGATGACGCAGCTTGGAATAAAGCTGATAGGATTCGCGGTCCCATTGCCAAATCATTGACGGCAGGGTTGTCCAGATCCAGAACGATGATCAACAAAACGTCAATGAAGTTGAGCAAGAAGACAATGCCGAACAGGATCCAGGTGGGTCGGCTCGGAAAGAGTAAAGTGTAGCATCTGCGGGGATGGTCGAGTAGAAACTCAAGGTGTTCTTTCGTGGCCGACTTCTTGTTCACAACCCTTGACATGACCCAGATGACTAGTCGCAAGAGCACTGGATATATCGTATTTCCCGCAAACGCAAGGAAGGTCATGGCGAGCATTGGCCAGGTGGTATCTTTGAATGTCGACATCGAGTCCGGGGTCAGGGTGAACCCGAGATTATCAACCATAGTCTGGGCAGAGTAAAAGGCCCACCACACCTGACCTTGTCCGTTCTCCAGAAGCCATGATTTGTACTTTTGGGGAGCGTGTAGAATCCAAGGCAAGAGACAGATGACTCCAAAAACGTGAAGCCCGACAAAGTAACCTACCGCTAAATCAGCCAAATCTGCTTAGATATTGTGGGGGGTTATGCAGGCGTATACTAAAAACAATCTTCAGAAGAAGCTTCAAGCTTCTATATTCGATACCACCAAGTAGCTCACGATCTCGCTCTGTGAGGTGGAAGAACTGGGAATTGCGGCCAACGGTCACCTGACGAGACAAGTAGGGGAGATCTGCTGTGCGTGGTGGCCGGGGTCGCGTGGACAAGTCAGAACGGCGCGATTCACGGTCCAGAGACTTTGAGTGACCAAGCACCAGAACAGACGAGGCTACTTTCTCCATTGAGCGAGCGGCGCGCATTGCAGGACCTTCCATGTTGTGAGGTCTTCGCCGAGACAAGCCGCTCGCGGCTGGTTCAACGGGACGGATCGCATCAATGTCTAAAACGGCGGGTCAGTGGCTTCAATTTCGGATGACCTTGGCAGAATCTATGGCTTACCATCAATGCTCTCTCTATCTTGGCGAATTTCAATCATCGACTGACCTGTGCGCAAAAGATCTTAGCCCGGTTCCCGCGAAAAGTCAAACTGACTGATTACCTACCATCATCGCGGTCTCGAGGTCCTGGGACGTGGAGGACTGCGTTATCGACACTGGATTGGCCGCGGTTGGGGAGATTCTCCTCAAAGGTAATGGTGGTTTCTCTAGGACCAGACGCAAGCCCCGTATCCACGGTTTCATTTTGCTTCGATTCAGAAGGGCCAATTTGAACAGTATTTTGCTGGGCATGTGTCTCATCTAAGGCGCTTTCGCGACCTCTCACTTCGGCTTCCTGGCCGGGAGGACCCGCTTCTAGATCTTCGGCAGACCGGCTTAGGGTCCGCTCTTTGGCTTTGATTGCGGCGTCAGTATTTTCAACCTGTGAATGCTGCGTTAAGAGAAGACGCATTCAGTCCTTACCAATGTTCTTCAGTCGCTGCTGGAACCAGTAGAGACGCGCCACGACAACCACAATATTAATGAACATGAGATTGGTGATCATGGGGATCACATAGATATACACTTGCTGGTAAGTCTTCAAGTTCTTGACGTCGATTCTACCGTATCATGATCAGTTTGAGATATACGAAGGAAAAGGACATAGAAATCAAGTGACTAGATGACTTACGTGTTGAGACCGGATTCGGTCGAACCACTGGCACCGAAGAAAAAGGCATCCATCGCCGCTAAATTTCCCGCAGGATACAGCACAGGGAATGAAAGCAGGCTACAAAATAGGATCCATGTGTCTGGAGATAACAAACATAAGTCATTAGCTGGGTGGCCATGTACATCACGTTCAACGAGATAAAATGCAGGTGGTGACGAGTAGCCAGGAGTATAACTTACAATGGAGGGATATGAAATTCAGCTTCGGCTTCCACATAGCTCGGTGAGGTGGTGGGTAGTAAAATGCACGTGGGCTTAGATATGACTTCAAGTTGCGTTGATAGGAGCGTGGTCATTGAGAGGTTGTGTGGTGTTGAGGTTGCAGGAAATTGAAGCTCAGTGGGGGGCTGATGTTTATTTCAGGGCATGTGCACTAACCGTGGTACGGCGGCCTCTCTGCCTGCGGTATTTTCAACCCAACTGCTCCTGTCCAGCCAAGAAAGGGACGCGACATGGATACGGATACATGCATCCATGTGAAATCGACGAGCACGCCAAGACTTCAGTGTCCACAGAAATTGAGAACCAACGTCCAATTGTTAGTCTGCTTCACAATCACGTCCAATCAATGTTCAAAATGAACCGACGCGCCAAGGACTTGGCGGATATTCTTATATCGGAGCTTGGCTGTGTCTTCTCCGGCAATTCACCTGGCCGGAATGAACTCCGATTGGGCTGCACTATCCCTAAGATGGTAGACGTGGCGATTCATTAAGATACATCTTATTTATGACATAGTCAACGCCATTTTATCAATAACGTAGCTGATTTAATGCGAAATCCGCCTAGATAATACCATCTTCTTACCAGTCGCCCAAATCTCATCATCGGTGTTATTCAAAACGCTCTTGAGCTGCTAAGGCTTGTTGTCAATGGACCAATCGCATTGGGCCAACTGTCGTTGGTGCCTAGAGATGACGTAGACTGTAGCAAACATCTTGCAACAGGCATACATCCGCGCTCGTTTTCCTCAAATCTCTGAGGCAAAACTCGTCAGCTACACTAGGCAGTGATATATGGCTCCAGCCTGAGAACTATGATAAGAAAGCTCATGATTATCCGGTTGCAGAAGGCCATGCGCCAAAAAGTCACGCTCATTGCAGTGGCTTCCGGCATCTTGTCCTGTGTCTCAATCTCAGCGATGGCTTCGACGATCCCCCAAGGCGAGGTGTTGGAAATTGATACCACGATTCCAGGCGGTCTGGAAACGACTCGTGAGGAATTCCCACCACGGCGGTCTCCTCTTCGCACAATGCAACAAGTCCACGACTTTCTTTCCAACAGCACCACTCTTAAGAGCATCAAACTTCGTGTCACTCTGCTTGGTTGTTCTAGCCATCCTGACAGGTACAATTTCCCTTTCGAATTCCCTGCCGGTTCTCGTTATTCGTTCAAACTCGAGTCTCTCCAACTTGACGGCTACGACTTTGGCTACCAGGAGTGGAAGACCGTCCAGCCACCTAGCAAGCTATTTCCCTCTTACCCCCATAGCTGGGCTCCGGATGGCATTGGCAACTACTTCTGGTGGTACATGTCCGACTTGGCGACTAGGTATTATAAATGGCGCGACCTTCCCGATGACCAGAAGCATAAGACAAACCTCGATCAGTGGATAGACGCAATGGACTTCTCCCATATCCGAGAGCTTGCGCTGAGAGACATCAGGGGGCAGTCTGCCGTTGCCATTCGGCTCCCCCCACTCCTCAAGTCCTTGACGTCCTTGACGATTCGAGGAGTTCATCATGTCCGAGAATTCGTTCTTGGGCTACCACGCGATTCATTGGAGCATCTTTCTTGGATTTCTGGCTGCGGATGTAGGCAGAGCCATTTTGTGCTTGACGTAGTGGGTTACCATGCTCGTTCGCTTGCTCGTCTCGAACTGAGAGAGCCCGAGAGCTCTTATCATCAACGAGAGGTTCTCACGGCAGAGGAGCTTGCCTCTCTGGGTGATTTGGCGCCAAATCTACAAGAATTGACCATCGACCTCAACCGAAATGGCACTTGGCCAGTTGAAGTGCTGCAATCAGTGGCCAAGCACTACCCTCGGTTGAAGCGACTCACAATATACTTGGAGCTTGCCAGTGAGCAGCGAAGACAACACGAAAGCTCGGCGTGGCCTAGAAGTAAATGGTTGAGCGATGAAGGTGAAGACTTAGACAACATGGCCCGCCCATTGCTAACCAAAACGACTGGGATGGAGCTTTTCGAACTTTTGCGCAAACAAAAAGTGGGCGAGGAGTTGATTGAGCTGAAGCTCTTTGCCGGAGACTGGGAGAGATCGCATGATGGGCCGCTGTACACGGCTCCGTGGCTTGAGCATCGAAAATCATGGGTTACGTGCCAAGTAATGGAGAATTCTAACAACACAGGAAAGCAGATACTTTGCGACGGGAGGGATACAGTTGTGGTCAACGGAAACGACAGTGTGTGGGATGAAATGGACCTCATTCCGAGGGGTGTCATCGTTCCGGTGCTCGATGAAGACGAAGAGGAACAACTAAGGTTGTTGGGGATGGATGTTGCCGATGAAGATTGGGAAACATACCAGGCAGATGCAATTTAGGATGTCCATCCCCTCGCTGTTACCATTCAATTTCGATTTGGTCTGCGTCTTTTCCATCGTACAGACCCAAAATGTCATACAAACTTCTCCTATCAATTGATAAGACGACGGTCGTCTCTTTCCCGATATGCGGATCATTTATCGGGATGAACAAGCATTGCGCAGGATGTCTTGATCAGTCCGTCTCTAGGAAACATCGGACATTTCAACCGCGGTTCCACGGAACCCCGCTGAAGATGACATGCCGATGAACCGGTCCGCAATCCCCACCCTGCCAAGCCCGTCCAATGACCAATGCGACCGGCGACACGTGCCGATGATCAGCGTACAACCGTGCCAGCTTCTTTGCGCATCCTATTCGTCCCATGCAGCAATCTCCGTGCCTAGTCGATATGCTGTCCTCCACCCCGGCGCAGACCCCGATTTGAGAGGTCCATCGCGGTGGCTACAACCATAATCCTTGAGCAAAGTCGTCATCGAACGCGAGATTATTGAGTTGCCGTCTTTCTTGAGTGCAATTGCCCAATCATCTGCCACATGATTACCCACGAGCTTGAGCTTGCTCATCTTGGAGGCGTGTAGACGGCGAGCTTCCATATCCCGATTGACTGGAAGCTCCGGAAACTAGTCTCAGCTCGAGATGCAGAACTCCACGCTATTGGATTCTTCATAAAGGCGACGATTTTCCACTAGAATACTCAAGCGGTGGTCCTTTTTGGCAGCAGCAGCTTTCGCTCATTTTTGGTCGGTTGCAGATTGTTTACGTTGCCATCATGCTTCAATCTGCGGTCAGTGCCCTTGCCCTTGCCATCACGGCGTCGGCGGCCTTCACTGGGAACTTGAACTATCTTTCGCCGTCCAAACATCATGCATCTCTTGGCATCTCCATCAGGAAGGTGGCAAAGCGCACGTACGCTAGTTCTCCATGGGATCCGGCGAAACTCAACTTCACCCATGGAGTTGCATCAGGCGATCCCTACGATGATAGTGTCATTCTCTGGACTCGCGTCGCTCCGAACATGGACAACGACAAAAGTAACGTAACCGTCTCCGGTTACGTTCCTCTCTACGACCACAGCACCGATACCTATGTGCAGAAGAGCGACTCTCCAGTTTGTATCGACTGGAAGATTGCAACGGACGACAAGCTTGACACGGTCGTGGACTCTGGCACAGCATACACCAGTTCCGATGTTGACTTCACCGTCAAGGTTGAGGCCAAGAAACTGGCACCATACACTGTCTATTGTAAGTCTATGCGTCATCTGTTCCTTACTATCGTCTTTTAAAACTTCCTAGACTACCAGTTCTCCGTTTGTAACTCAAACAATACTTCGCCCGTCGGCCGCACCAAGACGATTCCCTCCAAGGATGCAAAGGTTGATTCTCCTGTGAGAATTGCCGTGTACTCTTGCAGCAACTTCCGTGGGTTTACTCATTCGGCCGGAAGTAATTTCTAAAAGCTGATAGTTATGCAGCTTTTGGTTTCTTCAACGCTTATGGAAACCCGGTGAGAAAGGACTCAGTCGATTATGTCGTCCATTTAGGTGACTACATTTACGAGTACGGCAATGGCGAGTACGGGTGGGGCAACTCTCTGGACCGCATTCCGCTGCCTGACCGCCAAATCTATACGTCAGTGCTCGCTTACACTGTTTCCGCCTCTGAACCATGACCTGCTGACTTGTCAAAAGCCTGTACGATTATCGAAAGCGCTTGGCAACTTACAGAACAGATCTGGATCTTCTTGCCAGCCATCAACAGTTTCCGTGGATTCCAGTCTGGGATGACCATGGTCAGTGTGGTCATATACATGTTATTGAGCCAGGCTAATGAGACGCAGAGGTTTCCGACAATACGTGGAGAGACGGAGCTTCAGAGCTGAATAACACTGAAGAGTCATTCATCATGGATGGGGGCGTCTCTGTTGACCAGCGCAAGATGAACGCTGTTCGTGCGTATTTTGAGTGGAGTCCGTTACAGTCTGCTCGACCGAGTATGAACATCAACTAATTCTTCGCAGTGCCAATCCGCCAAGTCGACATGGATGACAACCTCCGTATCTGGAGAGACTTCAGCTTCGGCAACCTTTTCGATTTGATCATGCTTGACACACGGCAGTATGACCGAGCTGTAAGCACATTCCAGTCACCCGCTGCTTCGAATCACCTTCTAACAAATATGCCAAGATCACCGATGTCTATTGGAACACTGACTATGTCAACTCCATTAAGAACGAAGCAAGTCGCTCCCTGATGGGACCTCGCCAGGAAACTTGGTTCTATCGCACTCTTCGCGACAGCTCCACTCGTGGCGCACAATGGCGCGTCATTGGCAACCAGATCATATTCAGTCGAATGAATGAGAGCTTGTCTTTTGGAGCCGAGAACCCATTCAATACCGATCAATGGGACGGGTACCAGGCCAACCGCAACCGCACCTTCGAAGTTCTCTACGAGCAGAATGTGAGCAACAACATCTTTCTCGCCGGTGACTCGCACGCATCATGGGTTTCAGACCTTGTCTGGCTCGGTGAGCACAACTATGACCAGAACACTGGTTCGGGATCCGTTGGTGTTGAGTTTGCGGGATCTGCAGTTAGCTCGCCTTGCCCTGCAGGACAGAATATCTCCTTGGCAAACGCCAATATCGGCTCTGCATGGCTCACAAACGCAAACCGTGAGTTGCAGTGGCAGGATCTCTTCTACAGAGGATACTACGAGCTTAGCATCGACTACAATGCCGTCAACGCTTCGTTCTTCGGGATTCCGACCACAAGGATCAAGCAAGGTTACGAGATTTCGCTCGCTAACTTCACAGTCATTGCTGGTGAGAATAAGTTGCACCGACAGAATGGCACTGCTGCTGTTGGGGGCATCGCCGAAAGCGGCAGCTTGAAGAACGGCCGGGTTGTGCAAACAAACATCACGCACGACACCGGATCTGGCGATTACCTTAAATACGACTCGCCATAGACAGATGGGATGTCGTGAATAAATAATATAATGTGTTACTCTCTATCTAACTGATTTTCCATTTCCTACTCCATACCTACCTGTGGAATTACACGATTGGTTTTGATGGCTTTCCGATCGCCGAACGAATGCCGATGCCCAAAGAAAAGACTCTTATCAGAAAGAGAGGAGGTAACATCGACACATCAGAGTGTGCTCTGATAGCCGATATCTTCGGGTTATTCTTTTCCGCAGTTGTAGATAACAAATGCCGACCCCGGCCCCGGTCACCTTCCTGCAGCAGTATGGCCAACAGTGCCTAGCCTTCCCATTGGTCCGGACCAAATGTCCTTGGCGATCGCTGAACTTATCTATGGGGGTCTTCTGCAGATGCACATGGCCAGCGCCAATCTCAAGAATCAAGAACGTCATGGAGAAACTGTTATCAAGGCGGGGTTGGGGTTGTGTTATAATATTTCGTCTAGTTCGAGACGGACATTTAAGCTTGAATCCATCTCATGCCTTCACCAGTTTGCTGTATTGCAAGGACTACATACCTTTTCTGGTAACTATTCAGGATGGATACGAAGGAAAAGCTCGACATCGAAAAGTTAGCGAGCTCACGCGAAGCTCAGTCGGAGACAATTGTGGGCGAGGTCAAAGACGTTTCAAACGCTGATGCAGCTCTCGAATTTCTGCGACAATGCGGCGACGTCAACCCCATGACTGATGAAGATGAGCGGAGACTCAAACGCAAGATTGACTGGCGAATCGTGCCGCTCATGTTTGCATGCTACATTCTCCAGTATCTCGACAAAACCTTGATCAATTATGCCAACGTCATGGGGCTGCAAAAGGATACTGGCATTTCTGGCGATCAATATTCGCAACTCGCCATGATCTTCTATGTTAGCTACCTTGCTTTCGAATTCCCTCACGCTTGGGGAATGCAGCACTACCCAACGGCAAAGTACATTGGCATCATGGTCTGCCTATGGGGAACGGTGCTGGCAGTTACATCGGCTTGCCACAACTGGGCCGGACTTGTCGTTACAAGAGTTCTTCTCGGCGTTTTCGAGAGTGCAGTTGCACCTTCATTGATCGTCATCACAACCATGGTAAGCTCATCTTTGCACATATTACGATGGCTTGCTCATCATTCCAGTGGTACAAACGCCAGGAACAACCTCCTCGCATGGGAATCTGGTACCTTGGCACCGGCGGCGGCGTCATAGTCGGTTCTCTCATCTCGTTCGGCTTCCAACACTACGATGGATCTAGCTTCACCTCTTGGCAAATCATGTTTCTGATATGCGGTCTGGTCACTGTTGCCGTGGGTATCACTGTCATTGTTGTGCTCCCAGACAATCCGATGAACGCCAAATTTCTATCTCCCGAGGAAAAAGTATGGGCTATCGAGCGCCTAAGAGCCAACCAGACGGGTGTCGAAAACAAGCAGTTCAAGTGGCCGCAATTCATCGAATGTTTTGCTGATCCTCAGACATACCTGCTTGCAATGATCACGATCACGTCAAACGTGCCCAACGGGGCTGTATCTTCATTTCAAGCAACGATCATCAAAGGTTTCGGATACACGTCCAAAGAAACTGCACTTCTATCCATTCCGTCTGGCGCCGTGAGCATCGTATCGATCTTGGCTGCAACCAACGTTGCGGGGCGATACAACCAACGTGCTCTGAACATCATCTGCCTGTTGATCCCTGGAGTCATTGGAGCAGCCCTCATGGCGTTCTTGCCTGCCGACAATAAAGCCGGGAAACTGATTGGCAACTACATGACGAATTGCATTGGCGCGACCTTGCCATTGTTGTACTCGCTCGTCGGCGCGAACTATGCCGGTCATACGAAAAAGGTCAGCCCTCTCACATTTTTAGCGGCATGCAAAAACGCTGATTCTGTGATATAGGTCACAATGAATGCCACTCTTCTAA
Organism: Colletotrichum sp. SAR11_240; assembly: GCA_025328625.1. Classification (NCBI taxonomy): domain Eukaryota; kingdom Fungi; phylum Ascomycota; class Sordariomycetes; order Glomerellales; family Glomerellaceae; genus Colletotrichum; species Colletotrichum sp. SAR11_240. The sequence goes on along the minus strand of JAKMXA010000108.1, from coordinate 109,679 downwards.
TTTGCTTCTGCGTGGGTAACATTATTGGGCCATTGACCTTTACCGCCGAGTCTGCACCTGAATACATCCCCGCCAAGACTGCTATCATTGTGACTTGCGGGCTGGCAATGGTCTTCACCCTGATGCTGCGCTTTTACTATGTTTGGGAAAACAAGCGTCGCGACAATCTCGTGCGGACCGGACGACTTGGCCATCTCAAGGATGTGGAGTTCAGCGATATGACGGATCGCTTGAACAAGGAGTTTCGGTACACTCTGTGAGCTCAGTGCACTGTTGCGGGCAAGTAAACATACCGACGCTCTCCAGATAGCACAAAATCCAGAAAGTATGAAACAGCTACGAGCCAAATTCAATTGAAAGTGTTCAATCCAATGCTTTTCCCCCTTGAATTCGATGATTGCGTGTTATGAATGTCGCCGAATTCACCTTTGCTAAGCGATGAATCTTCGATACCGCCGGTATCATCGCCGACCTCAGAATTGGCACCGGGATTGACATGTCAATGCGTCAATAGCAGTTGAAGCCGACAAGATTGAGGCTCGATAAGAATCCCTTTCATTCAAACCATGAACCAGTGGGCATGTCTTGCATGTCTGGGCTATGTCGCGAAGGGGCGCGCTTTGAAGGAGCTCAAGTTTCCCCGCGGATTCCGTGACCCCCTGCATCTTATAGGGTGAAACATTTTTTTTTGCAATTCGCTCAGTCCTTACCCCGGAGTCCCGAGATTCGGTCTTGACGGATTTGAAGCAGTGTGGGCTTGGGGTGGGCCGATCCAGCCCTATGGCGCCTATTTTTAGGGTGATCACAATATTGCCTCCCGTGCCGATAACCGTGATGGCTTGAACCTTGCCGGTCCTGGAACTCCGATCGTCGTTTGAGTTGCGTGGCACTAGGAGGCCCATTATTTCGGGCCGAGCGCCTGGGCCTGACCAAGTATTTGATGTCAGCTCCCCCGTGGCCACCGTCCGGAGGTTCACGGGGCTTTTGATTGTTCTTCCTTTCGCCTGACATCCGAGATGTGAGCCGTCACGATACCCACTCTAGCCCCTTTCTCACCTCCACAAGCCAGTTCGTTTACTCTGTCCTTCGTTTCTTCAATTTAACTTCTTGTTTCTCTCTCTTACATATCTGCTGCGGGTCTTGTAAGGAGCACTTCCGTTCATTCATTTTTGCGTACCCGCTCAAATATTTGAGTTAATTGGACACGATGGAATCACCAACCCCCGATATCGCCTCACTTGGCGACTCAAGGATTACGACCAGACAGGAAGACCAAGAGCCGATTAGGGCAGATGCATCGAGAGGAACCGAGAAGGAATCCGAAGCCGCAACCGATACCACACTGCCCGTACCGAGTTCCCCTATCTATGCACCGACACAAGCAGATTTGACGAAACACCGCCGGCGATGGATTGCTCGAGTATCTTCACGTTTGCGCAATACTCTACTCAGCACCATGGGTCTTCTCGAGCTCGCCAATGCCGGAGACTTCGCAGCAAACGTCTGGAACGAGATTCCTGTGCCTATATATGCCATCGTCTTCATGGCCCTGGGCGGCACGCTGGCGTTGGTCGTGTCAATTCTGGCCCTCAAAGACACTCTTTTGAGTTGGCAGAACGTATGCTTCCTCCGGAATGAGAGGGCCGCTTTGAAAGCAGAGAGGCTAGAGCGTCTCCAACAAAGTCAGCCGACGCTGGACGTCGACGTCCTTCTTGACACGAATTTTCGAGAACTTGGAAGCGAAATCGCGAATCGCTTCGGGCTAGACATATGCAGTGGGTTCGGCGCATTTCTCATCAGTATCGGCACATACATGGCGATTGGAGGGGCGAATCGCCAAACCTGGTTTGCAAGCAACATCTTGTCAGGCTACCTCGGCAACGCCCCAATTGCTCTCTATGGCCTGATTAGCTCTGGATGGTCGGTCTACATCTTCCGCAGAGCTTCTCAGCACCGAAGACTCGCGGCCCAGTCGCCTCGCCTCCAGAGTAGCCGAGCCGTAAAGGTTATCGAACGACGGACGCACAATGTTCACATCTACACTTTGGTCAGTGCTGTGAGTAGCGTAATTGGTGGTGGTGCTTCCATGGTCACGGCGACAAGATGGGAAGGCTACGTCGTACTCATACCAGTGATTCTATCATCGATGTTTTACAACTCGTGGCTTCGTCGCAATGTGGCCTATGATAGACCACCTGCCGGCGACTCATTGCACCTGACCGAAGGTGCAATTACTCACGAGCTCGAGGTTGCTGAGATGACCTGGCGAGAAATTCGAGGCCAGTCTCGGCCACTTCGGGAGGTGGTGGCCGACGCAACATCTCTAGAGGCTGTCACGAAGTACCTCGTCGCCAATGATCTTCTGGAACATTTCTGCCTGTCTCTCATGAAAAGTGCTGTTATCGCTCCTGTTCTGGTCAGTCAAGGTTCAACAGATGTCACGATAGACACAAAGCGTCTGTTGGAAATGCCAAAAGAGATACATCCAACAATGATCGAAATCGCAAACGAAACGATCAAACAAAAGGGCCCAAAGCACTTTGAGTACCGCCAGCGATACCTGGCCGAAATCCTGGGGAGTACGCTACGACTATCACTAAAAGCTGGCTGTGGAGGTTCTATGACGGAATGCTGAGCTGTTTTGACAGCAGCTCTGGCGAAAAGGGTCACAAGGAACGTTATAAGACGAAGACTGTCATAATATTATATAATTCTTAATGGTTGAACTAAGTAACGACAGATGGTATTCCATAGTGTACACGCCCCTTTTTTGTAAGCCATTCCCGGGTCATAACTTCGATTGACGTTAGAATCGCAACCTCATCGGCCACGCCGCGATGCAGTCTGAAAGCAGAACAACCCCTCGCATACTTGTGCCGGAAACATGCAATCATGAGCAAACGTGCTCCTTGCCTAAACACTCTGTCTTCCTCTTTTTATCCCCTTTCCTGGCCTTTCTCCTCTGGTGGAGCGATCACCACAGTTGCAGGTATATCGGTGCTTTCGGTATCCTTCGCCTTAGGCTTGCGCCTGAAGAGCCTTCCGATCGCTGAGAAGCCCTTTCCGAGGATTCTGTAGACGATGACGAAGGGCCTGCCGACGAACTTGGCCGCCTTCTCGAACCAAATGTCGGGGAAAATGCGAACGACAACTCCCCAAGGCATGGACATGAAGGCGACAACAAGGCAAATAGCCCACTGGCTTCCATTGAGACCTCCCTCCTTGATCTCGAACACACGGCCACCGACGAAGACGATACCAACTTGCAGACCAACCATCAAAAGATTGATGAAGATGAAGAATTGGTTGCGATGGACACCTTCTAGGACGTTGAACTTGTTATCTAGGCGACGGTTGTTAAATTCGTTGAAAATCTGCATCCAAACGAAAGTGTTGAAAATGATCGTATCGAGTTGCAGCATCTCGTCTTCACTGTTACGATCGTAGTTGAGAATCTCTGGACCAGCAAAGTACAGCGTGATAGTGATGACGAGCTGGAAAATTGCTTGGCCGATAATCATCTTCCACATCTGTAGCCATGGTTGTCAGTAAAAGATCTTGTGCCAGTCCAGGGTCAACTTACGTTAATGGTTATCAGAGGAGCACTCTTGGGTTGAGGAGGCCGATCAAGAATCTTCTCGGTCGGAGGATCGGTTGCAAGCGCGAGGGCAGCGAAGGTATCCATGATCAAATTGACCCAAAGCAGCTGGACAGCTTTAAGTACAGGCTCCATATGGTCGTCGTACATGGCTGTGATGAAGGCAAGCATGACTGCTGTGATGTTGACAGTGATTTGGAACTGTGCAAAAGTGAGGAGTAAGTCAATCTGGTAGAGTCAAGTGTCCTCGGACAACAACTGAAGCAAGAATGCTTACCTGGAGAAACTTCTGCACAGCGTCGTTAACAGCACGGCCCCATTTGAGAGCTGTCACAATGGAAGTGAAGTTGTCATCCATCAGAACAATAGCCGACGCCTCCTTAGCGACCTCGGTTCCGGAAATACCCATAGAAAATCCGACATCAGCAGCCTTCAGAGCTGGGGCGTCATTCGTGCCGTCTCCAGTCACCGCTACCGTCTCTCCCAGGGCCTTCAATCTGGTGACGAGAATTCGTTTGTCCTCCGGGGATGAACGAGCCAAGACCTGAAGCTTTGGGAGAATAGCGTTCATGTCACCCTCAGACAGCTTGCGGAAAACAGGTCCTTCCATGATCACGCCGTCGCCGCCCGTGTAAATGCCGCACTCCGTTGCAATAGCCTGTGCCGTAATGACGTTGTCGCCCGTGACCATACGAACAGTGACACCGGCATGTTGGGCCTTACGGACTGCATCAGGCACGCCCGGTCGAACGGGGTCCTGAATACCAACAATTCCGAGAAAGCTGAGGTCGCAAAGAGACAGCAGAGAGTCCATCTTGACATGGCCGTCCTCCGAAGGCATTCCGGCAGGTGGCCATTGTGGGTAATCCTTGTAGACAAGGCCAATGGTTCTCAATGATCGGCTGGCATACTGGTTGATGGTGTTCTGTAGAGTTTGTCGCTGGGTCGAATTCAGGGGCTCCTCGTCCAAGGTTTCCAAGTTAGCCTGGGACGAGCAGTACCCAAGCAGGATCTCCGAAGCTCCCTTGACCAGAAGACGGTAGCCTTTATTGGAGTCGCGAAGCTTGATCACGGCGGCCATGCATTTTCTCCGCGAGTCAAAAGGCAACATCTGCACAACATGTTCGTTGGCGCGAGCCTCTGCCAGCGATTGCAGGCCCAGATGGTCCTTGGCCAGAGACAACAGAGCTGTCTCAGTCTTGGATCCGATGAAAGTCGCCTGGCCATCTTCTTGGCCTTCGAAGGCAGTCGAGTTGACGGCAACTGACTGCACAATCAGCTCTTTGGTTGCCGTGGGTACAGATGAGGCCCATGTAGAAACAGGAACGGTGCCATCGGTGGACTTTTCGCTGTCGGATTGCGCCAGAGCTGTGAAGCTTGTCGTCGAGAACGTTCCGGCTACCACTGTCATCTTGTTCGTTGTCTGTGACCAAGTCAGTAAGTGTGCGCCTTGCAGATTTTGATCTTGTTGCGGATCTCACCAGCGTTCCCGTCTTGTCTGAGCAAATAGTTGTTGCGTTGCCCATGGTCTCACAGGCGCGGAGCACTCGGACGAGGTTGTTCTCTTTCAGGAGCTTGGTGGTCGCAAAAGCCAAGGCGAGGGTGACGGCCAGCGGCAATCCTTCAGGCACTGCGACTGCGATGATCGCAATTGCGACGACAAGCAGATCCATGAAAGTAGACGCCTTGTCTGCTGGCGATCGGTGATCCTCTGGCAAAGTCGCAAGGAATCGGAAAAGAAGAATGAAGAACATCAAGGCCGATGCACCTCCACCCAACTTAGCGATGGCAACCGCAAGACCTTCCAGCTTCTTCTGCAGGGGAGTGGCTTCGACATCGTAGCGAACAGACATCATGATCTTGCCGAAGCTGCTATGCACTCCAACAGAAGTGCAAACGTACGTGCCCATACCTAGAGCCAATCAGCACATTTCCACATCTACTGGTCTAAAGGAACCTACCCTCAAGCACCTTCGAGCCAGAAATGATGAACGGGTCGAGGTCGTCGAGGTTGTTGTGCTTCGTGTCGAGAAGCTTCATGACCTGGTCACCGGCGGTCTTCTTGAGGACGTCGGATTCGCCAGTAGCCGAAGATTCATCGCACTTCAAGTCCTGGCCTTCGATCAGAATACCATCAGCAGGCACCATGTCTCCCGGCTCAAGATGAAGAACTTCTCCGACGAGAATCTCATTCACATTGATCATGAGAGATCGGCCTGACCGAATGACCTTGACCTGACGATCATCCTTCTTGGTGTTCAATCGCACGAATGCCTGCTCTTTCTGCCAATTGTTGTGGGAACCGACGACGACGACGATGATTACTGCGGCGCAAATGGCCACGCCCTCTACCCTGGGTGACTGTCAGCCTGGAATGATGCGATCGAGTGGAACCGACATACCAGTCAACCGATGCCGGCGAGCCCGCGGGCCTTTCGACACCCAAAGTCTCGTACAAACCCAGTGCCAGAGAGATGATACCGGCGACGGTCAAGAGAATGATGACCTTTTCGCTGAGCTCAATGTACATGAGCCTCCAGATAGACTTGCCCTTCTTTGGTGGGAGGACATTGCGACCGTAAACGCGCGTGCGATCGGCGAATGGTGTTGAAGATGTGGTCGCGTGCCTCTCTGTTGGCGTCGCGGGTTTGGAATCAAAGTCGACGGCCTCGCTGAACGAGACTGTGGACTTGACGCCGGTCTCGTCAACACTGAGTCCGCTGCGTACATCGGTCTGGATGCCCCGCGCGATTCCCTGGAGACCGCCAAGAGCTCGGAATGCCGACAGGGACTTGGGATTGAAGAGCTTGTTCAGCTGGCCAGGAGAAAACGCGAAGGGATTGTTGTCAACGCGAAAGTCGTGCTCGGTCCCGGGGTCTGGGTGAAGAGCCGAGTCTGGATCCTCAAGAACGAAGCTTGGGGCGGCACTGGGAGCAGCAGTTGTGCCGGACGGGGTCAAGAAAGGATTGGTCCCGTCGGGGGTGATGGTGTCGGCATCGCTGACGGCCCGCGGACGGGAGTCCGGATGTGTGGGGTTTGGATTGGGGCTGAGAAAGTTGTCAGCCATCATGAGCTACTGGAGTCATGTATGGGCTGGTGGAAATGAGAAAGTGTTGTCGAGCTGGAGCAAGGCGTGCCGAAGAAGCGGCGGCCAAGCAATATGAATATTTCTGCGCCTCTGCAGAGAGGGCAGCTTTCTCCGGGCTCCCTCCTGCAGCTTCTCCCAGACTGGCCATACAACACCATCTTGTCAACCGGAAGAGACATAGCTCTCCACTTCTCCAGTAGAGCGGCAAACGCAAAAGGTCAAAGGTCCCGGCTGGCTCAGCACTGCCACAATTCAACGGACATTATATTGACGAAATGATAGCCTCTGATGCGATCTGATAAGCTCGGGTATCCAGGGATGGGGCCCGAGGAGCTCTCGACAAGCTTAAACAAGCAGGCATTCTGCGGTGTGTGTGGAGTGAAGGCCCGCCGGTGGCATTCTAGGTCAGCCTCAGAGACCAACGGACAGCACATGATGCAGTCTTGGCGGTTTAAGAGAGGATTCCAAGGAGCTCAGAATGATGATCATAAGCAGCGGGATGTGGAAGATGCCAAGAGCTCAAAGGGAGGGGAAGGTGGACGCGAGGGAGAAAAGCAAGATGAGCCGGAGATTGGCAAAATTTGTGAGCACAGTTTAGCGCAGACGAGGGATTTTCTGGCAAAGATTAAGCGAGATGATGGCAAGATCAGACGAGCACGAGGACAGGGGGAAGGTTTAGCCGTCCTGACAGCGCTGACAAACTCGGTTCAGACGAGCGTGGTTTTTTGCTTCTGGCCTGGCGCCGGCGACAGGCCAAGAGTCAGGCGAAAGAGGGGTCTGGAATTCTATTTGACAGACGCAGTGAGAAAGTCACTCTTCTGTGGTGTTGGCGGCGCATCAGGAGCTTCAAATGGAAGGTCAGACGGCGCACGTGTGCGGTTGATACGACCTCGCTTGATCTTTCCCTGTCGCCCTTGATTCGCGAAATCCTACTCGCAATCACCTCAAGCGGGGTATCTCCACCCGGCTCACCGTGTTTCCCGCCTCCCATCGCCGCCATCGGCCTTGATGAACTCCTGTTGGACTCCTCCCGCGCGGTATGGCACGGTACGGTACGGTACCGACGCAGCGCTTTGACTGGGGCTTGTAGCAGAACGCGAAACCTCGTAGCATTTGTTTCTTGGCCACAGAAAGTCGTTTCCTCTTGCCGTCCTTTGTTCGTTTTCAGTTTCCATATAATGACGCTATGTTTCGCTCGCGCAAGAATGACGGCGTGGTTCTGCGCAGGAAGCGACCATCTCTTACATACACAGCCGAGCCAAGAAGTCCAACAGTCTGACTGTCGAACCGAAATGTCGTTTCCGCCGCCAGCACGAGACCGGTCATGTCGAGCCGCGAGCCCCTCTCTTGCTGATCATGCTTTCTCCCACAAAGCCAAGCCTATGTTGGCCCCCTCGACGCGTCAAATCCGGCCACATAGCAGACTTGACACCGTTTCTTCGCGCACAGCGAAATGCGACTCTTGACTTGCGCAGCCGGTGTTGCTTTGCGTCCGGATGTTTTGCTTTCCGGGGCTTACGACCCCCTGTAAATATGTCGGCAATTAGTGCTGTCACCCAGCTCTTTTGACGAAGCTACCGGCGCAAGCTCCTTCAGCCGACGCCGAGCCGACGGAGTGCTGTCACGGATTGTTACTTGGCAGCATCATCGTCAACCCAACCGCTGGACTCTGTCAAGTTTTCTGGATGGCAAATTTTATTCCCACGTTTCGCGACAGAACCAAAACCAACACTTGGGATCAACGCTCGGTCGCTACCAATTTGGTCCCTGTTGTTGATCACCTGGAGTCCTTGTCTCGCTTGATCTTTCGGTACTCTTATTTTGGTGAGGAGGCCTCATCCTGTTTGTGTCGGAGAGCAGAGCTCCATACACATCCACTCAGCTGGGGCTCGATGGGTCTTCTAAAGTTCAACGCTACCACTTTTCCAACGCAACAATGATGACTCCGCGCGGCCGCGCCTGATCTTGACGAGCGGTTTGTTGATTTACTTTCTTGATCCCCTGAGATATCGCAATAGTAGGCGTGTTCGAGCGTTTTCGTAGCACAGACTTCAAGAGCTTCATGGGTTCGTTGCAGCCGGTGCTCAGCCCGAGGATGAGGGTGGGCGACGTTGAAAAGTAGCCCAAGCATCATCACAGTTGGCGTGTGCTTCTATCGCAGTTTGACTGGCTCACACAAGCGACAGAAACGTGCTCATGACGACCACAGAGGCCATAATCACATCAGCAACTTACGGGAGTTTCCTCGAAAACATGCTGACTAGAAGCCTTCGGAAGATACTTTAACTCCGAGCCAGGCGTTTGTTTGGATAATGTTGGACCTCATTCCGCACCTTTCTATTTCAAGTGAAGATGTCTTGCATGGGACATGTATCCATGATGCAACGCAATTTGCTGTCCAGAAGACCTGTTGACGGTCCAAGAAGTAGAAGAAACTTTGGTGGAAGTAAGGTATTGTTCAGCCCGGCGGTGAGGTTGGGGAATAAACCTCCTCAGATGGTTTACTGACGTGTAGTTACCAACGCAACAAGTTTTACGCACTGCACTGTCGCCCAAGGTACGCGATCTCTTCCTAAAGTCAAGCTTGTTCGTTTATGAATTCGTTCGCAATTTCAACATGTTTGACTGTTGGGCTAACAACATTTCTAAAACAAGACAACTTCAACTCCTCTTCCGCGTGCTGCTTCGTTTATGTCGAAGACATCTGTTCCTGAAGCCTGTGCCTCGTCGAGCAGCTCAAATATGACCTTCAGAAAGTTGAACGGGTCTCTTTTGGACAAATGTTCACGGAAATTTTCCAGTGTGGTTTTCCATTCAGGATGGGCGCCAAGCTCTTGAAACTCTAAGCTGGCCGCTGTAACAGGAAACACCATCCCGTTCTGTATCAGCGAGTACTTTTCGCGATCAAGGTCAAAACGGATATGCTTGTGGATGGCGTCCATCGCAGAAATCAGCCGGCACATGATCACGCCTGTATTTGGCGCGAACTGGGTTCCCTCCTGAGCTTGCCCGTCTTGGAGCCTCTTTCTTCTGCGAATTTCGAGAATGCCCGCGAACCGCCAACAGTCCCACAAGTGACACTGTATGAATTCGCCGATTTCACCGGGCCATATCCACAGTCTGGACTCGACACTTGCTTGAGGGCCATCTGGTATGTCGGCCAGTACGTCAATAAGAGATCGGGGCATTCCTATACCAACCTCGACTCCGCCAATCCTACCCCCGGGCCAACTGTCTTGAGTCTTTCTGAACCGCTTCCAAAGCCCGATTGAGGGGCTTACTCGGCCGACCACATACAACGGCAAGTCCATCACGCACATAGACTCCAGCATATGGAGCGTTGGAAGGTCGCGCCCGGGGCCTGGCTCTAACAAGTGCATTTTGGCGTCCAAGTTGTATAAGTTTGCCATAAGTTGGACATACATCGTAAAAGGACGCGCTAACAGAAGCTACGCTCATCAGCATTATAATTTCCAAGTCAGTTTACCTGTGTGGAATGCTTTCACTTACACATAAAGAGCAAACCATTAACCCGGCAAAGGCAGTTGATGCCCTGATGTCGTCGTGTTGGCTAGCAAGCTCGGCGCGGAATGTTCGGAGGGCAAGGTCAAGACGCTCCATGGAAGAAACAGACAGGTCGTCGCACCCATCGTCTACATAGCTCTGGATAGCGATGCCTATGATTCTGAGGGCCTTGCTTTGAGATGCCATGTCCTCGAAGATAGGCCTGATCCAAGACTGAGTCTCCGCGTTGTAGAGCTTGCCAAGGCCAGATTTCAAAACTGTGCGATCGTTAGGCTGCGTCACCGACATTTTGAGAAGTTTGATAAAAAAGTTGAAAACGTACAAGTTTCGAACAAGTTGTCCAGCCCGTCAAGGTCATTCTCATCTGGACGTGGCGGAAGTGGATGGTCGTCGTCCAACCTACGGCTCTGTGGTTGGTCGTTGAGAACGCGGTAGGATGACGAAGGAGGGGTGTTGACATTGCTAGTATCCAACCCTCGATCCTTAGGCCGCGAGGTCTCTGGTCCATCCACGGAATGAATTCTGGTGGTATCGTTCACCCACCGAAGGGGTTTCGTGTACCCTTCACACTCAAGACCACGTCGGATGCAGGGGCCGCAGTCGGGGCGGGCTTCATCGCACTTCCGCTTTCGCCTCTTGCAATTTGCGCAGCCGTCTCTCGACCGCGTGATTGGCCGCATTTTCCGCCTCGGGCACTTCGCTTTTCATAGTCGGCATTTATGTGTTGAAATCAGGGGCTGGCCGCGCAAATGTTCTCAACTGAGAGACTGAGTTGAATGGCGGCGCACTTGATGGACGAAATGGGAATGACGTGGGGATGGGAAGAATGCAGCGCACCGACGACCCTTAAAGGGTTTAGCGCTGAAGCAGCTTTTCTGCTGCACGAGCACCAAGTCGATCTGTGAGCATGTTTTTGATTCAAACACAGCGGGTTGCTCCTGAGCCCCGGTCCTAGGTCGAAGAAAGCGACGACTCTCAGGACCGCATTTATCAGGATACTCAGTTGCTTACACGGAGCTTTGCTCTTGGACTCCTTTTCCGACTAACCGCAAATGGATACTTATTGCGCCAAACATGGACTCATGATGACAAACTGCGGCGCAATTGTCATGATCTTTCCCTTCCTGAACATATTGCACACAGCACGACCAGTCATTGCCCGCGAAATGGCGATCCACTTGTTCCTGGTCCCTTCTCGCGTGATGAGGGATGTTCAAAACTCGAATCAGCATACCAGACTGGGGGTTTCCTGAAAATCTGTCTAGGTATATGAAGGTCGAATCCCCGGTTGTCCTGTTGTCGAAGACGCACCTGCTACCATCAAATCATACTCTCTACTTCACAAAGCAACCAGGGCGTTGTCCATACACCTCAACCAAAGATAATCTTCCGACACTCTCTGCCTCAATTTCACGGACGGTATCGGCAACACAACATGACACCACAAGAAAGTCGAACAACAGAAACAAGAGACGCCGAGGACTCCCCTTCCCCTACGGACATAGATGTCGAAGTTCTGGGACGGCAGCGCCCGGCAGTGTTTGGGTCCTGGCTATCAGAGGTCGGCTTTTGCTCCTCACTACTTGGACTCATGCTAATGGGGGTAAGTTTATCTCATCAACGTGCCCAACTACGGTTGCTATTTGGCTGACCCCAATCTTGCAGGAATATCTCGTCGGCGGCTTTCACATCATCCTCCCCCAGCTTGCATCCGATCTCAATATCCCAAGCGAATCCCAGACGTGGCCATCGAGTGTGTTTTCCCTTGTCGCTGGAGCCTGCCTTCTCCCGTTCGGCCGAGTAAGCGAAAAGTTCGGGGGTTATATTACGTTCAACATTGGTCTTGGATGGTTCTTCCTTTGGACCCTGTTGTCCGGCTTCAGTCATGACTACGTCATGCTCATAGCCTGTCGCGCCATGGCAGGCTTGGGGATTTCTGCGGTTCTTCCGGCCGGCATGATGATGCTCGGCAAGACCTATCGACCCGGACCTCGGAAGAATCTCGTGTTCGCGCTTTACGGTTCCTTTGCTCCTATCGGCTTCTTTTCCGGCATATTTATCGGTGGTCTGACCGGGCAATACTTGTCATGGAGATGGTACTTCTGGGTCGGCTCCATGATATTGGGTGTGCTGATTGCTATTTCTTTCTTTTCCATTCCGAAAGATTATGGCAACAAGCAGGAAGTGCAGATGGATTGGCTAGGTACTGTTACAATCGTACCAGGCCTTGCGCTTCTTATCTACGCCCTTACAGACAGTTCTCAGGCCCCAGAGGGGTGGAAAAGCCCCCAGATTCTGGTCACCCTTATCGTTGGCGTTCTCTTGCTGGCAATCGGCTTTTACATCGAGAAATACGTCGCATCCAGCCCGCTTCTTCCGCCTGATCTTTTCTCGACAAAGTACATCAAGACTCTGATGTTGGCCTTATGGTTGACATATGGTGTTTTTGGGCTTTTTCTCTTCTACAGCAGTTTCTACATTGAGTTGGTTCTCCACGCATCGCCACTGCTTACGGCTGCCTGGTATGTTCCCTCCTGGTATGTTCCCTTGGCTGCTGGGGGGGTAACAATCGGGCTCGTTGGAGGTTTCACTCTCCACCTACTCCCCGGGAGGCTTCTTTTGATCCTTTCGGGTTGTGGAAGTGTTGTTTGTGTTTTACTTTTTGCCATTATGCCTGAAGATCCAAGCTACTGGGCATACGTCTTTCCGTCTATGGTCTGTGCAACAATTGGCATTGACATTGCTTTCACCGTCAGCAATGTATATATTACCACGTCTCTACCTCAACATCATCAAGGGCTTGCTGGTGCTCTCATCAACAGTCTACTGTTTCTTGGAATCAGCTTCTGGTTGGGCATGGCGGACATAGCTGTCCATCAAACAAGCGACTCCGGGCTCAGGTCCAGTTATAAATCGGCATTTTGGGTTGGAGTAGGAGCAGCAAGTGCCGCAGCCAGTCTTTTTTCCACTGTCAGAATTGGGTCTGCAAGGAGCGACTTGACAGTGGAAGAGAAGCGACAGCGCGAAATCGCGGACCATTCGTCTTCGGGCTTCCGGAATGTCCCGCCTTCGCGATAACCTTTCGTCAAGGCTCGGGACAATGGCGGACCACCAGGCTCAACAAAGATGGAGGAATTGCGAGGATTTCTTTCCAAGACCGCAGTGGGTTTGAAATAGATACACATTGTTCGATGAAATCATACCCGCCCCGAAATAAATGCCCATGGTTGGCTTATCTTGTTCTCCTGATGCCGCAACTAGTTCGCATCACTAAATCCTCTCTAGATAAGTCCAATTTCGAACCAATTAAACCCATGTGTACTCATCAGGCAGCCGCGAGGAACTCTTCTGACCCCCACGGGGGGGGACAATCTGGGGATTGTATTCGTCAGCCGGGTAGGGTCGACGCAGGCTATCATGCAGTCATGCAGTCAGCCATGTACGATGCACCATCTTGCCGCCTTATCCATGCTTCTTTCGGGCTGCGAGCCATTAAGTCATTGACATGAAACAACGTCATTCTATTCTATAAAGGCCAGTCAAAAGCCCTTGCATCTTAGTTATCCCGAACATTTCTATGTCATTACGCCTGTCGACACAATTCCTTGCAATGCGTCTCTTTCAGCATCAAGCCATCCGGCAATGGAAGCTTGATAATCGTGAGCAAGGAAACCTCTGTCGGCAATGCCTCTCACTGTTTTCCAGCTCCACCTCTCTTAGCTTTCTATTAACCGAAGGCTTGCCAATATCTGTCAAAAAGTTCTTTGTCAAATCCCCACCGTCTTGTCCGATGTGTCTCCGGATACGCCAAGTAGTTCGTGGCAATGACTGGAAAGATCAGTTTTTCAGAGCCGCGCCATTCTATGACGGACTCGATGAGAGCCCGGATTTCCGCCTTGTGGCTGAGTGCGAGCTGCAGGACCTTCCAGAGGACACACCGGTCAATATCCGAAGAAAAATCCTTTCCATCAGATATTTAGCCCTCACTCATCCTGCACCTGACATTTGCAATCACTTGCGCTTGTTAGCGATCTACAAATCAGTTGGTAAGAGCCCTGCGGATGCTGGATGGGTCCTACGGACTTGTGCTAATTCATGAAATCGCGGTAACAGATGTACCACCAGAAAAGACGCTATGTTCGCCCGCCTTTCCCCAGGGGATGGACATGACATGTGACGACTTCATGGCGAAAGCAAAGCTCACACTGAACGAGTGTATGAACAATCATCAGAAGTGTCAGGATTACCAAGCTTCGGAGCCGCCACTACTCCCTACCCGCGTCATCAATGTCGGACTCGACGACAATGATATCATCCGGATCTATACATCCACGCTTTGTGAGCGCGAGCATTACACTGCTCTCAGTTACGTATGGGGAGGTGACCAACCAATGACGAAGAAAAGCAATATCAGAAGATTCCAGTTGCACGGAATTCCTATGGAGCAACTAGCTCAGAGTACGAAGGATGCTGTGAGGGTTACTCGCAAACTCGGGTTTCGATATCTCTGGGTAGACGCTGTCTGCATCGTACAAGACGATGATGATGACAAGCTTCATGAACTTCAGGCTATGAGAGGCATCTATCAGAATGCCACTCTTACCGTACTCGCCTCGCATTCCCAGTCTGCGCTTGCAGGTTTTGCGACGTTTGACCCACCAACAGGTTGTCAATTACCTTTTGTGCTGCCAGACGGCAGCATGGGAAATGTGACGGCGGTTCCCACCCAGATCCAGTTTGGTCATAACATAACCCGTCCGATCGACCAACGGGGCTGGACTTTTCAAGAGCGAATGCTGTCTAAAAGGTTGCTGATATTTGACCACGGTGAATTGAAGTGGCGGTGTGCGACCTACCCTAGGATGAGAGAGCGCCGCAAGACTGCAGATCGCACTCATCCAGCAGAAAACATCAGCATCCAGGGACCACCAAGCGAAGTACCCGTCACGTCATCGTCAGCAACTACGTCAATAGCTGCGTCTATCGCTACAGAATCCGCGTTCACCTTCCCCCTTACACCATTGGCATTTGATGATCATGGGTTGATGCTTGACCAAATTTGTGCCCAGCGATCATTCTTGTCAGACAGGGGAGACCCTGAAGCAAGAAGGAGACTTTGGAAGTCCTTTGTTGGAGAATACAGTCAGCGTATGTTCACACACAATGAAGACAGACTTCCAGCCGTAGCAGGTCTTATTGAAGCTCTGGAGATGACTTGGAACGATAAGTGTATCGCTGGGATATGGCTTTCCAGGCTCATTGGAGATCTCTTCTGGGGCCGAGCGCCGGACTTTCATATGGTCGATGAAAACGATTTCAATGATGACGGAGAATCCCATCCGCACGCACAAGGACGTACGGACAACAAGATACTAGATATTTTGAGAAAATTCCGACCTAGCAAGACTCGTCGATGGGAATGGTGGGAGAAAGAGTTTGGCAAGGCTAACAAAACAGAAACACGAGGAATGCGAGAAAGGAGCTCACGCAGATGGAAGCGGTCAGAGCTGTATCTAGCACCGTCTTGGTCATGGTTCTCCGTGTCAACTCCGGTATCTTTTCACGATATTGTCCCTCGAGCCTCGGTAATCAGTTACGACGTCGAACCGGTTGATCAACGGGTTCCTCTCCACAATATCAAGACCGCATCGCTGAGACTTCAAGCAAAGGTCTTGGATGCCCCGTCCCCAACGTTCATCGTTGCAGAGATATTCGATGAGCTTGACGCTGAACTTCCACGAAGAGAAGACAGATCCTATGTGCGATTGGGCTTAGAGCCACAGCATGAAATCGCAGACAGATGGATCGATGATGCAGATAAGCGATTATCCAAGTCTGCAATGGGGCTAATTGTAACACGCGCGGAAGCAAGTGGACAATGTAAGCGGCTTGGCATCTTCAAACCCTCTCACGAATTGTCAGCGGAGAGACCCAAGCTTCCAGACTGGGTCGATTTCATCGGCAAAGAGGGACCTATAGTTTCATCTCGGACGTACGACGGGAGGGCTTTGTATGAGGAAGAAAGAAGGAGAGCAGTTGAGTGGGGAAATGCACCAGAGAGAGAGATCATAATTGTTTAGTGGGCATGATACAGCTTTGGAAGTGCGAGTGGTCCATTAGAAGACAATTAGCGTTTTTAGTTTTACTTTCGTAGTTTCCGAAGAATACTTTTTCGTTTCACAGACAGTATTTATGTACAGCATCAAGCTGTATCTGCTATGCGTATACTAATCCTTGAAATTAGAAAGTTGACACTCTTGCCACCTCCTGTCGAACTTGAATTTCAGTCTGTTTTTGGATTCCCTCTTCGCTCGACATGATGGCTTCCTTGCTATCATTCGTCGAAACAGGTTTGGTCTTCGTCGTTACTCTCTTTCCCCGCCACCCTGAAGATATTACTGTGTGGTTTCCAGGCAGTCTGTCAGATAGGTCGTCCAAAGGATGAGATGTCCTCGTTTTGGTGCCAGCGTTCCCGCAGCTGTCAAGTGAATACCCTGTTCTGGGTGAGGAAGAGCCCAACAGAGCCGGAAAGTACCTCTTGAAAAACACTTTCAGAGCCGAGGAGCAGCCGCAGAAGATGGCTACATAAAGTTCTAGTGCGTACCAGACGAGGGAGTAGGCCAACTGTTGATAGAGCTCCGGCTCGTTTGCTAGTTGTCGCACATAGTAGAACCGAACGCATCCCGCTGGGAGATTGTGGTAAGCGGAAGGAAGTCAATCCTTTTTTACTCAACACTCACCGACAACTGATATGATACCCAGGGCAAACACGGCCGAGACTGCCCACTTTTGTCGCTGGTTCCATGTGAATGCGCATATCTCAGCAATGAGGGAAGGCGACTTACCTTTGGAAGCTGGAGATTCCAAATCATAGGGATCGGGCAGATCCAAAGACATATATCTGTGATGATGACGATAATACCGGCAGCATCCCAAAATGCTTGCTGTTTAGATTGCGTCATGCATTGTTGCATATAAATAATGCGGTCTCCTTTCGATGTCCAAAAGACCTCCGGTGGACTGCACTCGATAACAGACATGACAAAGTGCCCTACACCCATGCCGATGACAACCACTGTGAGGCTATGGACCGCCCATCTCATGAGCAGTCGATCATCAAGGCGCAGGTAGAACACAAGCAGGGCGACCTTGACGAGCACCATGGCGATTGCATACAGTAAGCGAGAGACCCAAAACGACTACAACGCATTGCTGTCAGTACGTTTTGAACGTTGCAAGCTCGATGCAGAAATGTGTTGACAATCACGTCACTCACTAGAAGCATAGGCTCCCAAGCCTCTACTAGAATGTCTGCTCCTGGTTCTTGTTGGCAATGGCGAGGAGTTAGGGCTGGAGAAAGAGAACTCACTGGCCTTTCCAATACCGCGAACGACCGAAATCATTACAGTGATAGATAACGCGATTGTCATCAACTGATCAAGTCAGTGTTGCAAGTTCGCATTACCCTGAGAGAAGAACGTATTCCTCTTATGATGTCTTACTGTTCCAAATGCCATCATGACTGGCAACTGTGAATTAGTATCGTCGGGTCTATGACGCAGTCTCTTCAAATAAGGTACTTACTGTCGTCGAGGCCAATAGCCTTCGTGATGACAAGCCTTGCCCACATTCGCATTCCCATAACGATGATTATGAAGATGATAAAACCTGCGTTGATCCCAAGAGCTCTGCATTGAGCTTGGTTGAGTTCCATGGCTAAAGCCTCGCCAGTAGCTTGGCGTACGAACACAAGTAAATCGGTCATCACCACGGCCTTTGGAAACGAAGGGGCGCGCAAGTCAAGCAGTTCTGACAACCGTTCCATGCCAGGAGTTTAGTAAGGAAGGCGGGATGGGAATTTTTAAAGGCATCATTTTTTCCGAAGCCAAGGAAGCCGCAGTTTTCAAGACATCTACCGCTCGGACGTTTTCAAGGGTACTCTGTCGCATTACTACATGCCAGGGAGCTGAACCGGGAAACGGCTTCTATGGTTGCAAATCGCCTGCCCTGCTGACGTCTAGGCAACCTTCGCCTGTTTGGGGGAACAGAGCGGCGAGTCATACAAAATATTCCGCATGGCTGTAGCTGCTAGTAAAGCTGTTCATTGTTGAATTTGAACACCCACGGCAAGCCTCCCAACGATTGCCAATGCTTACCAACTTTTGTGGTCTCGTAATTCCTCCGACTATCTCCACAACAGTGTGGTTCTTGACCCTCATAGACGATCAAAGCCCATGCATTTGATCCTTGCATATTGGTCTAGGGCCCTCTGAAGGCTGTTGATTCGCTTCATTGAAAGTGGCCTTCCTTTCTGAGGAACAGTTGGTTCGTGATCCCCGGCCCTATGGTGCTCACGCCACTACTTGTGGGAAGATGGTCATTTTCAGAGGGTTGAAGACGGAGCGAGTGGAGATGATCCAAGAATCAAAGATACACGAGCGCGATGCTTAGACGTTTCTGTGGCGCATGAGCTCTACTTTACTTCTTTGAAGTCTCCCCTGTTGATCTATCCTGGGCTGATAAACACATCTGGACGCTGTTATAGGCATCCAGTGCCAATTCTGTCGAATTCCATCGCGCCTTCACAATCGAGGCTTTATTCACCGCGGGGGGTAGATCGAGCTTGGCAGTTCGAAAAACACATGGAACGTTTAGGGACATGTACGGGGGCATTCCTGAGTAAGTAGCCGCGCGTGGGTTGCTAGTCCTTGTAGGCATCCTTGTGGGCATAGCCCTCCCCTGCTTTGGCTGAAGCCACGGACGCCAGGAATCTTAATTGCGGAACATTTCCTTGCTTGAAATGCCTCTAGCTATTCAAAATCCAGAGTTGAGCCATCAACGTCACATCTGCATGACGGGAGCGCCATGGAACACTACGAGATCCGTTATTGAACACAGCAACAGCCCTGCAGGCTTCTGTCTCTGGGCACTCATAGTGAGACGAAGAATCTGACGTGACTGGTCGAAACAAGTCCGAACTGATTAGTTTGATGGCAAATGCGGCGGTGCCTGATTGAGCAGCCCAAGGAGATTCAACATCCATGAGCTGTGAACCCTTGAGCCATGTCGTGCATACGGAATCCACAATGAGGAGGCAGGAAGATTGACAGTTCGTCTAATGATTTATTCTGGTTGGTGCACATCAACAAGCGGGGAACCCCGTTGACCCTCCCTGTCTCTCGGGTCGTTTCTACAGTCCGAGAAGTAGCATAAGGCCCCTTTCCCGTCTTTTGGCCTGGAGAAGGCTGAATGCATCCCTATCGAGAACAAATTTGAGAAGGTTCACAGTGTTGTGATCGATTAGCATGCGGCTAGAACAGAGTTTCGGGAAGACGTGGACTTCCCGTCAAGGTTCAAGGACATGGACAGTTGGTGATGGTTGGATCGGTGGGTGATGTACCCGCGCTCACCTGGAGCCACTCAAAGTCAACTCACTAAAAGCATCTTCTGGTTTCTCTGCCCGAGTCGGGAAGTTTACCGGCCAGATCTTCGGGCGCATGGGACAGGGACAGAAGTGAGAGAGAGCGGGACGAGAGACTGATGCTCATGTGATGACTAATTGACATATGGGCAGCCTGCCAGGTCGCGAATTATCTCCTGAGATCTATCCAATTTCTTTGCTTCAATGTTGTTGGTTCGCCTTCTGCTTTCTGGCGTTGCTGCTTCGTAAATGCTGCACAAGAGCATGCTTCGGCCGGCAGGGTCCGGAGTCGGAGCCGTAAAAGCGGGTCTCTCGGAGGTGTGGATCAGACAGCACCGGGCAGCAACTGGTGGATGGTGAGGTATTATATAATCACTCCATTTATCCGGACTTTTGCCACAACGCCTACTGCCAGCCGGCCCCGTCTGGCACGCGACAGATTTGTCTCGGAGGCGCCTTCTCCTTTCTCGTTTGGTGCCGTTCCTTCCTTCACGCGGCCACTCACTCACGCGACGTCGTCTCTCAACTTCAACGTCGGCAACCAGATATTTTGGTTCCCCCGATTTGATCTCGCATCAGAAAAATGACAGCTCCTCACGATGTCCACATTCAATGGTCTTGTCGCAGAGTTTCCTGACATTCGGAGTAAGTCCTTGCTGACGAAAAAGTAGCATCACTGTGACCCTGGGGCCCGCGTGATAGCTTCGCGTTCACCCGCTGCCTCTCACCCCGACGCGCCTTTTCCCTCGAAATTTCGTTGCTGATTGCTTTGCAGTTGACTTCTTCCGGAAACATGCCGGCCATCATCCGCCACTGGCGTGCTTCCTAAGCCATATCCACAGCGACCACCTCGCAGGGTTGGAAAGCCTCCGCTCTCCGTTTGTCTACTGCTCCGCAGCCACGCGGGAGATGCTCCTCCGTCTCGAACGGTATCCCTGTCGCATCAACTACGCCAAGGGTATTCTGGAGGCTCGCGTGCAGACGTACAAGCATCTGAAAAATCTCCTCAAACCGCTGCCCCTGGACACGCCGACCACCCTCGAGCTTGCTCCCGGAAGATGCATTCAGGTCACTTTGCTCGATGCGAACCACTGCCCCGGTTCTGTAATGTTCCTGATCGAGGACACCCATCACGCCGTTCTCTATACGGGTGACATCCGAAGCGAACCATGGTTCGTTAATGCCGTCGCCAGAAACCATACTGTCGTTGAGTACACCTGTGGCATCAAGACGCTTGACAAGATCTACCTCGACACCTCTTTCATCCAGAACGTACCCTTCCAAACAAAGGCCAATGGCATTGCGGAGCTGCTGCGCAAGGTGGCCTTGTACCCCGACGACACCATCTTCCACATCCAAGCATGGACCTACGGGTACGAGCAAGTCTGGATCGCCTTGTCCAAGGCCCTGAGATCCAGGATCCATGTGGATGACTACAAGATGCGCGTCTTCTCTTCCTTGACTGGCAAGGCCTCGAACGATCGCTTCAGCTCGTCCATACATCTGTGCCCTGAGGCACCGGCGTTGGCTGGTTACATATGCGGCAATACACCCCATCCAGGTTGTCTCACACGGGACGAGCACGTTCGGCTTCATAGTTGTGAGAGAGGCAACTTTTGCTCTGTTGTTCGAGGATCAAAAGTCGTTTCCATTCAACCCCTTGTCGCTCATCTTTCCAACGGAGCCGAGATTGCCGAGGTCGGTGTCGGCGGGGGCGGAGACGACCTGGAGCGGGATGCGGAGCTTGACACGCTGTCGTCCGCCGACGTCGAAGCCGTGCTGGCCCTGCTCAAGGAAAAGGGCGATCTTCCTCAGGAATCAAGGTCGCTGCTCCGGGAGCTCCTCGAAACTGGGGTAAACACCGGGCGGAACATGTCTCTCGACATCGATATCTCATCCTTTGGAGAGAAGAACGAAGCAGCAATTCTTGATGCCTTCCGGTCGGTTGGGCAAAAGAGACAACCACCCAGCTCTAGTTTCCTCAGCACGGGAACCGATTCCGAA
Source organism: Colletotrichum sp. SAR11_240 (assembly GCA_025328625.1). Taxonomy (NCBI): domain Eukaryota; kingdom Fungi; phylum Ascomycota; class Sordariomycetes; order Glomerellales; family Glomerellaceae; genus Colletotrichum; species Colletotrichum sp. SAR11_240. The sequence continues at coordinate 88,043 of JAKMXA010000108.1, read as the reverse complement.
CCATCCTTGCCGAAAACCATTACTTTTCCTTACTCCCGGCACTCATCCTACCAAGAGCTCTGCGACCTCGTCCGAATATTCCGACCGAAAGATGTCTGGCCTTGCACCGTCAATCCCACAGACTGGGTCAGGGATAACATCACCATCCATGTTCTATTCGGCAACTTTTGCTCTGGTGACAGCTTCGCACATGACCTCGAAATGGAAAGGTTCGCCAGCCGGAATGCGGGGCCGCTCGAGCAACGGGTGTCTCAAAACATTGACACCAGTCAACCCTCTGAGGGTGACATTGACATGCCAACGTTGCATTTCTCGCAAACAGATCACGCAGCCGAACCCGAGACAGCCGTTCAAGAACTCGAAAGGACCGTGAATAATGGGACCGCCGGGTCCGTGACGTCGCAACCGCCCATCCGGTCGGGACGGAGCTGTTCAGACGGAGGGGGCCGGAAAAGCCAAGAGTTTTCCGTCGTCGGCACTTCGAAAAGCAAACCATCGTCGTCTCGTGGAGTTTCAAGCGTACGAGCGGATGCATATCTGAACATGGCGAGGAATCTTGTTGGGGGCGAGTGGACCCCGATCGGTTTGCTGTCCACCTTTGACCATCATACAACGCTTGATAAGGAGCTAGGAGGAAGATAGAAACTTGCCGGCGTCTCACTTTGTAAATACCCCGCACGATATCGCATCAAAATAAGGGACATAATGCTTAGAGACTATGATTATCATTGACGGTTGGTTCAGCTCAGTTGATGAGCTCTGAGGACTACGGATCCAGGCTCGCAGCGCTGCCGCATCCCAGCCTTGCACCCAGTGGTACACACACACACCCGCCCGAACAAAGGAGATGTTTTTTGCTCGTCGACGCACTTCTACTGTGGACGCAGCGCGCCGGCCTCCGATACACCCCATCTCCCATGGATATACTGCCGCAAGCTCTTTCCCCAGAACGCGAGCGGCACAGCGATGCCACCCACCACAAGTAAGATGGCGCCCAGCTCGAAACTGGCGCCGAGGTAACCCTGTGACTTGAGCCACGGGGTGACAGCATAAGATGTTGCGAAACTCAACATGTATCCACCTCCTCCAACAATGATCATCGCCGGAGCGGCCCAGCGGGGGAATGCCTCGGTGACCCAGAGTGTGGAGGCGATACCGTACGCCGCGGCGCTGAAAGCATTCAAGACATAGGAAACAAAGATCCAGATAAAGTTCCACTTGTAATTTACCGTGAGACCGTAGACGAATACGCTGCCTGCGCCGGCAAGTACAGCGGGTAGGAATGCGATGAGATAGTGCTCCGCATCGCGTATGCCGCCGTTACGGAGTGTGAGGCGCCGAGCAACCCGAGATGTCAGAATAGTCGACACGGGCCAAGCAAGGAATGATCCGATTGCTGCGACAGGATTGACCATGGAGATGACGCGCTCGGGAAGGTTATACGGCGGTTGCGCCATCACCATCGCGTACGTCTCGCCGATGAAGATCATGGCCCCGAAGTTGAGGGCGTTGAGGATGGCAACCCAGAAGACGAGGGGATTAGCCGCGCACAGCAGTGTCTGCAAGTAGCAATTCCACATCTCTCTGAAGCCAGCACCGCCCTTGCGAACTCCCCACTGACGCACCATGGTCGACCACATCGTCTCAGGAGGGGGCACTTCGGTGACTGCGGCGATGGCAGCAGCCTTGCCGCCCGGGATGGCTTCCCAGTCGTCGTACATCTGGATCTTCTCTGAGCCTCCTTGTACAAGGACGTGGCCGTCAAATGCTATGGCCGGTCGCACGAAGTAGGTCTCGGGGAAGAAGAAAAAGACGCAAACGAGGAGGGCTAGGCAGGGAACCACCCAGGCTGTATAGAACGCCCTCCATCCGGATTCCGAAAGAGCAGTGACACTTGGTAGCGAGAGAAGACCGAGACCGCAGCCGACGCTCCAAAAGAAACCCAACGCGTTCGGTCGCTCGTCAATGAAAGTGAGATCAATCACCATGAGCATTGCCTAAGCCAAAGGTTAGCCCAAGTTTCGATGAGGAGCATCGTCTGAAACATACAGCGCTCAGGCTCAAGCCCGCAGAAAACCCTTGCAGACTCAGTGCTGCAAGAAGTTGATAGAAACCAGAGGCGTTTGCTGCAAGGACGGTAGCGACAGTCAAGCAGACCGAAGCAAGGAGAAACACCGGCCGCCTTCCCAAAGCCACTGACAGCGGAATCCAAAAGAAGGCACCGAGGCCAAGGAAGATGGTGCTGGGCGTCGAGACGAGGATATTCAACGGGTATTTGTCAGGCTGCTGCGACTTGTTAGTCTACTACGTTGTGGTCAAGACAGCTTCCGACGACTAACCCCTGCGTTGAACTCGGCAGCAAGCGAGCGATACATCAGGCTGGCAGCCTGGGTCTCCATCATGGAAACAACCGAGTACAGCGCGATAACACATAGAGCAACGATTCGCTTTCGAGGGCTCCAGTTAAGCGGATCGTATGGCGAGTTGCTGGGCATGGGCAGCTTGAGCGTCTTTCCATCGGACGTGATGAGGTAGATGCTGCCAGACAGGTCGGCCGAGACCGGCCGTTGGCTAGCGCGGGACGAACTCAGTGAACTCATGTTTGTAGTATGTGGTCGGCGAGTCGACCCAGCGGTAGGAAGGCAGAGACAAAAAGAGAGAGATAGAGAGAGACTCAAGAGAGCGAACGCGATATGACTGCAGTAACCCAAAGGTCAGATTAAAGATGGCCGGTGTGCTGCCAGAACAACTACCCGTAAAACCCCAACATCATTGTCTGAACAGAGCACAAAAACGGCAGACCACATTCCTTTTGAATAAGGCTCGAAAAGTTTGTTTTTGACATGGCAGGAAGGCCACGCCGTCCCTGGGCTGGCCGTCCGCGGGAGGCTCGGTGGCAGCTGCGACAATCACTGAACTGTTTGGGAAGCGTCAAAAAGTCTATTGGAATTAACAACTCTAGCGCCAAGGAGAACAGCAGACTCAAGGTAGGGTGAAGAAAGTAGGGCTGATTGCTTGCTCCCCGCCGCCATCTGAAACTGGCGCCATGGCCCCTGGATGAGGCTATTCGCTGTTGTGGGATGCCCCCTGGCGCCCGTAGCTGGGTCTCATTGTATCAAGAGAGAGACAACAGAGGATGGGTGTAGGGAGACAAGATGGCTCGCCCCAGTCGCGGGGATTCGGCGGGGGCAGAGAGCCTTTCGTGTTTGTTTGCAGTAAACACAACTACGACAACGGGGTGCAACGCCGCCGAAGAGACGAAAGTTTATGTGCCCGACAGTGACCAGAACTGCCTCCCCCAGATAAAAAGAGTGTGTCCTGCCCGTTGACCGATCACATACAGGTTCGTGCCCGAAGCCTAAAGTTCTGGCAACTCCGGACGGGCAGCAAATTGAGCCTGGCGGCCCCTGCTTAGACGACGGGCGACTCGCCAAAAGCGTTTCAAGCGGAAGTTTATTCACGACTTTTCAGAGGCTTCAGAGGTGCGCTAGTCTGCAGTCTCTTCATATTGCAACGCTGTCGATATTGTGATGGCCCCGCGCAGGTGGCATCATGACGCCAAGGCTTTTCCACCTGCTCGGAATGTGCAAACGAAGTCGGCCTGGGTCTGCCTGTCGGCACCATCCGTGCCAGTCGGCGTTTGCAGCACTCGATGTTTCGCCCGAACCCGTCCCGCCTGCTGGCGATGCAGAGAAGCGAGTTGAAGCTGCGAGGGAAGAAGGCTAAGCGAATAGACATGAGATGTTCTGCTCGCGGTCAAAGACTCAACCTCTTGTGAGTATGTGTTTTCTGCTCGATTAATCTCGCGAAGGATATCCCAAGTAGTCGGCGATAGGACGTGTCCGAGTGCCTCCATCTCATGCACAGCATGCCCGTTTCTGCACGTAGTACGCACCCAACACCACACCACCCGCTATCTGTTTCTCATTACTCAGAAGTTGCATCGCGAGACGGCACGCTAACCTTGAGTCCATCCATCGGCCGAGTCTGGAGGAGCAGCGGGTTTCAGGACATATTGTTCGTCGCTTCTGCGTTGCCTTTCTGGCACTGGCTGTAGGCGAGGTAGCATCAAAAGGGCAACTGACTGGGCGAACGGACATTCTGCTGTGCGGAGAAGTCCATCTTCTGACCAAGGGTTCAACCATATCTTCATTTGGATCGAGAGATCAGTTGCATGCTGCGTACTCTCTGCTAACCACCAAAACCAAAACCTCGACACCGGGCCAAGCATTTATCAAGCCACAGACTTGGCTAGACCCGGGCCGCCTTTACCCACATTCCTACGTCTGACGGGTGTTCACTGGAGCGTCTCACACCGCGAGCGCAAGTAAGAAGCGCACCGGAAGACGCCCCCGCATTGGCGGACGGAAGCTCGGGGAGTTAGCAGCCTATGACCGTCGTTGGGGGCCGCCGCCAGCCTGGGTGCGGAGGCTTTTCGCGGGATGGGTTGGACTGATGCAGACGGGAGGCACCAGACCAGACCCCAAATCAAGCACCACCCATCCAAGATTACCAAGCGGCGAACAGGTGGCGTGTGTAGCCGCACGAAACACAGGCAATGAAACCAGGAGACAAAGGCAAAAGCAGCAGCAGCAGTCTGCTATTTTGACGTTGGCGGGAAGAAGACGCGTTGTGCCGGTGGGTTTCCCGTGTCTGTGTCAAATAAACACGCCATTTGGTGCTGCAGCGTCAGGCGGTAACATTCAAAACCTATGTTCAACGCCGCATCATTTTCACATTCTGGCATGTAGGCTTACGCGCCTCGTGATGGTTGCCACTGAAAATACCTTGACGCCTCATCTTTGACTTGTGCATATCCGAATCTTCAGCCCTGAGCGTCGTCACCTCCATCCGTTGTTGTTCTTCAATTGGTCGACATCTCATGCTCAGCTCTGCAAAGTGCTCTCTAGGCCGGGACTGCTACGTTGCAGCATTATCCCGCAGTAAATATTAGCGATTGATTCACATCCCTTTCGGTCCTGCAAGCTCTTCGGGTCCGTCTCAGCCGGTGTGCTCGCCAGTCATGTTCGCATCCGAAAACGTCCCAAGCTCAATAGCAGTCTTCAATTATCAATGCGGTGCAAGACGTCGTAATGGCGTACGAAAAGGTTTTTGTGATGCTTCGACTCTGTGACGGTCACATGCAACCCGCCATCCTGGGGGGCGCGATTCATCAGGTCTTATCGCCATCTTTGAACTGCGGCGCAATGCATCCCGAAGTCTAGGAGCCTGGATTGACACGGGACGGTGCATTGGACCATTGGACATGGGCATACTACATAGTATGTAGGGGCAACCAGCATCGAGACGAGAGATGGGGGCCAAGGGCCGTTTGCTGGGAAAGATCGGCAAGATCCCGAACATCAGCCAGCTGGGCAACGGCCATGGGAAAACAGAAATGCCTCCAGAGAGAAGAAGCCAAAGCCGCCGCCGCCGCCGCTGTGGTTTTGGTGTCCAAGCTCGTCCCGTACGCGACCCAAACTTTTCCTGCCAACGGCTCGTCGCCCAGCTTTTCCCAGTGAGTTCTGAGGACAGTACATAGCGTGGAGAGTGAGGCATGGGGGCCACACGGCGCGCCTGCACATGAGGAGGAGCTTGTACCGATACGTCCATGGCGCGGACACAGCAGCCACTGGGAAGAGGGAATCAGGGCAGGGATGCGAGCGTGGGCGCTGGAACAAACGGCCTGTCTGGCCGAAGAGGCCCTCTCCATTCTGGCAGACTCTGGCCAGTCTGCGTGAAGAGCGACACTCCGCATATTAGCCGTGGCGCGGGTTCGCGGCCCGGCGGGCAGCACACACGGAGGTTTGAGGTTTCTCGTGGGCCAATGTTGCCCGTATCGACCGTATTGCCCGCGTCGACACCCCCGGCTTGGGGGTCATTTCAGCCGGCGATTTGGCGATGGTGCAATGAGAAGCAATCTATCTCGTTGCAGACGGGGTCGACGGACCCTCTTGCTCCCCTCCTCCCCTCGTGAAGCGCCGAGATGCTCTGGGTGCAGTGCGGTGCTTAGCCAGAACCAGAAACAGAATGGGCGGGCCCAAGCTGTCGGCCCAGAGTCCGTTAACTGCGGCCACGCTGATTGAAGCCAGGGTCTGGGCTGGACTGGGGATGGGAATCGTGGAATCATGGAATAAGATGCCGATGGAAGAATTGTGGGAACATTCTTGTGCACCCCCCATCATGGATGGATGCAGATAAAGGCTTCGTGATGCCCCAGAGTACTCTACCACTGGACGGTTTATTCTAGTTGGAAAGGGTCTGCTGTTCTTGTTGTCTATCCGTACCAGCTTTACTTCGTCTCTTCACTCATCACATCTACAACAAGACGCAATCCATTTGTTGTTTTTCTTCTCGGCATCCTGCGTCCGCCGCCTTTGGTTTTGCCCTATTTGGGACGGTCACGAGGTGTCATTTTGCACTCAATTCGGCACTACAACCGCTGTCAAGAAAATCCCCCGAAGGCCTGCCTCTGGACTAGGCCTGTTCCTGCGCCGCCGAGGTTCCCGTCCGCGTCTTTTGTGGTTGACAAGCTGGCTGGACTGGCTTTTCCACCACTTGGGGACCACCAAACCGTTGAAGAATCCGGGGCGTTGTGGTGTGTTCGTGGCATCACGAGACGGGTCGCAACATATAAGAAGAGGATTATCACGACGGACGGGGTTTGCGCGTCGCCCGGTCGGCTCGGGGTCGAAGACGATTGGATTGGATCTGATTTGCCCTGGTCAACAACTCCCGAAATTGGATTCGAGGAACACTTGGTCCGACACCGTTATTGCACCATTTCCACTCATCAGTCGGCAGCTGACTTTTTGTCTCTGCCAATACCTACTTACGTATCAGTCGAGACCTTGCTTCTCTCTGTTGGCTGACTGCAGCACGGCACACTACTTGAGGTACTGATGGATGCAGAGTATCTCTACTAGCCACAGGAATCACAAGAACCAGGAGATACAGCAACTACTGCTGCGTACGTTCATCTCAGACTCTGGGCAACAACGGCAGCTCGGATGATGAAGGCCCGCTGGGCCGCTGGCCCCACTGAGGCGCCCCCCGCAAATGCAAATGCAACTGGGGAGGGCGGAAAAGGAGGAGAAGGGGGTGGTGTTGGTGGTGGTGGTGGGCAGGAAATTGGGGGAGGGGGAGGGGGATTTGGAGATGCAGAAGTACATTTACAGGGACATGATTATGGACATGGACATGCCGGCATCTTCTCATCCTCAGCGACCCTGACCGAGAACCTGGACAACTTGTCGAATCATCCAGCAGCTGGTGGCAACACAACATCAGCTTCCGCTGCTGCGTCTGTCACCAACAAGCCACCACCCTCCAGGCCGAGTCTGGGGAAGAAGGGTCGCAGGGGTCATTCATCTGGGTCTGGGTCTGGATCTATCTCCATCTCTTCTAGTGGTGGTTTGGGCACAGGAACATCATCCCCAAGCTCCTCTCGCAGAACATCCGCCCGCATTCTTAAGACCTCCCCGCCGTCATCTGCCGCCGCGTCCCGGGCCACCTCCGTCTCCCCTACTACCGTATTCTCTTCTTCCACCACCACCGCAACCTCTCCTTCTCCCGTGTCTGCGGCCACCACTGCTGCAACCTCGGCCGCGACGACGCGCTCGTCGACTGTGACTCCAACTGGAGCAGCAGCAGCAGCAACACCAGCAGCAAGCCGCAAGGTCTTCCCCAAGAGCATGGAGCCTCCCGTCGTCTCATTCTACGGCGCGGAGCCCATTCCGCTTCCGTCGCGCTTCGCCGGCGTCAAGAAGCGCCTCATCGCCGGCCACGAAGCCGCCGTCGAGGCTTCTTGGCGCCGCCTCCTCGACGCTCTCAGGACCGAAATCGCCGACATCCAGACCAAGGGCTCCGATCTCATCCCCTCCATCAACTTCACCGACATCAACGACCCCGTGCGCGTCGAGGCCTTCGCCCACCGCCTGCGCAGGTACGGCGTCGCCGTCATCAAGGGCGTCGTCTCCCCCACCGATGCCCAGAGCTGGGTGCAGGAGACGCACGAGTATCTAGACAAGAACCGCGAGTTCAAGCCGCCCGCACTACACGACCCGACCTGCATCGACCTCTTCTGGACGCCGGTGCAGGTCCGCGCCCGCGCGCATCCCAACATGCTGCGCGCGCAAAAGTTCGCCATGTCCTTCTGGGAGTCGACGGACGATCTGCACATCACGCGTGCCCCCGTGAGCTACGCCGATCGCCTGCGCATCCACAACGACAAGCTGGGCGCCGTCGGCCAGCAGAACGGCAACTCGGCCGCCGACTCCCTCAACGCCAGCGCCGTCATCGCCCAGATCGACAGCGGCAGCCTCGAGCGCTGGGAGCCCGACGGCTACGGCCGCGGCGGCACCTACGAGGCCGTCTTCCGCGGCGACTGGGAGTCGTACGACCCCTGGGACCCGGCCGGCCGCGTCGGCGCCACCACGGACCTGTACAACGGCGCCGGCGCATGCAGCATCTTCCGCATGTTCCAGGGCGTACTGGCGCTCACAAAGGTCGAGCAGGGCATGGTGCGCGTCCTCCCCTCGCCCAAGCTCGTCGCCGCGTACTTCCTGCTCCGGCCCTTCTTCTCACCGAAACGCGGCCCGCCGGAGCAGCCGGACGGCGGCAAGGCGGATCAATGGGCTGCTTACCTCGACGCGTCGAACTGGACGCTCGACCCGGAACCCAACACCATCATACACGGCGCCGTTCCCGGCCACGCGCAGCGTATCACGGAACGATGGCACCCACATCTGCATCTCCGGAGGAGCCTGGTATCTCTGCCCAGCATGCAGGCGGGCGACTATGTCATCTGGCACTGCGACCAGGCCTACTCAATAATCACGGGTGGCACGAGACTCGGCGTCCCGCCCTCGCTGCAGAACGAGTCTAACGAGCTGTCCCTATTGACCTACACCCCCGTGTGTCCGCTGACCCAGACCAACGCGCTCTTCCTCGCCCGCCAGCGCAAGGCCTTCCAGACCGGGCAGCCGGGACCGGACTTTGACACCCTGTTCGCCCTGGGCAGCGAGGCCTCGCACCAGGACCGTCCCGGTGCCAAGGAGGTCGAGGAGTATGGTGGAGTCGACGGCCTCAGGGCTATGGGTCTGGCGCCGTACGACGTCGAGCCCGCCGGCGCATCGCCCAAGAGGGAGCTGAACGGGGGTGGTGACGCGATGGACATTGACGACGAAGAGGGCCTGCGCAACAAGTCCAGGACGGAGTCGGAGCAGGAGCTTCTGAGGCTCGCAAACATCATCCTCTTCCCCAACCGCTACGACTTTTATATCCCGACGAACGGGAACGGCACCCGGAGCAGCGGTGACCGGACGCCGCGCGCGCAGGGAGCGCCTCCCAAGACCAAGGTGAATGGGGCAAAGAGCTGACGGCGTTGGTTGAAGGGGCGGTGGCGGCGTGGCGGTAAGCGTCTTTCGTCGGGCAGAGACGACGAGGACGAGGACGAAGATGATGAGCATGAGCCGGAGACCGTTGTTGAGACCGAGACCGTGGCCTCCAAGGTTAACGAGAAGGATACCATAACAGTCACGGTCACCGCGGCGGATGTCTAGATTGCGTTCTTCTTACCATGATACCCTGCAGTCTGGCCATCCGTCGGTCAGATTCGGAGCAAGAGATAGAGACGGAAGACGGAGAGAGTGAGGAGGAAAGAGTAGGATTTTGTGAGACCGCCCCCTTCAACGTGACGCTGGAAAGCGAGCAAGCAAGCAGACATGTATGCGCAGATGATGATGATGACGGAGACTCGACGTTACGAGACGGGATCTGTCGAGAATAGATCGTGATTAGATGTAGTGGAAACAGTCGACGATTGGTACGTGTAGTACCTAGACTATCAGACAGACACACACATATTGCATTGATGGAGCTTGGCAGGGCCCGCTTTGAGGCCGCGATGCATTCTCTTTTTTGCTGTTACCAATTTCCATTTTGTTTTCAATTCCGTCGGTTGGTTGAGACTTTCGGACGAATTATCGCAAGTGTCATCAAGGATCGAGGTGATTAGTACCTACTAGAGGAGGATCACAGGCTGCAAGCATGGGGAGGCTTGGTTTTGAGTGCCGGCCGGGACGTTGCCGGCCCAGTGTTAGACAGGGACCGGGACGCATTCCCGGTTCACCAGTTCTCGAGACGGACCACCGCCGGCCCCTGCTTTGCCGCCATTTCTCAACCGGCAGAGCATATCTCGGGCTGTCAATTCATCCTGTGTGACTCGTTGGTCGTCACCCACGCCCTTTATGAGGTTGGAGGTGAGATAGGAGAAACGAGTATATAGTTTTCGGTTCTCTCTCACAGCATCTCGTTCCGCAACAATGTGTGTTTGCATGTGAACATCAGCTCTACAACACCACGAATACAACCAAACACGGAGGCCGCGCGCGGAGCCATCGCCGCACACGCAGGTACCCACGCGGCGCGCTCCCCCGCGGTCTGCTCCCGGTTTCCATTTGTTGCCAATCGGCGTTCCGGTCTGTCATTATCTTCCCTTGATCCGAGCTCTGACCGGTCGGTGCCCATCGTTCGTTTCTGTCGCGCGCCAGCGAGAAGAAAAACCCCTCTCGGTCTGGGTCCTATCTTGGCCTCTTAGCGTTCTGGCGTGACCCATAACGCGACGGAAAGTACGTAATGAAAGCTCACGCCAAAAAAGAGGAACCTCGTCCAGGTCGAGTGTCGCCGCCGAGTGCACGCGGCGCTCCGTGATAGCCAATTTCCCGGATGTGGGTGGCACTTGGGGGCACTGGCTGGACTGCCAGGACTGGGCATCAAGTTGGCAATATGGTCAAGGGTCCTTGGGATTCCGGTGCCTGAAACTCACTCCACTGTCGTCTGATTTTGCTATCGTTCTGGAAGCCTTCTGGCTGCGTCTTTCATTGGCAGAGACACCGAGACTTGGCAAGTCCAACAGGATAATGTGCGGGAGTACTCTACTCTGTACGGTTAGTCCAAGTCTCTTGAAAGTCTCTTCTTCTTCCCAGCTCTGCTCTGCAGCAGGGCGAAGAACCTGAACGGCAGCAAATGCGCCCTATGCAGCCTGCAGCCAGCGAGTCAGTCCCGACATTCCCGCCAAACCGCGATGGGGAGGGCGCCATGCCGTGCTGGGTTTGGCCGGTCGGGGTTCTACCCGCTTTCAATGTTCCTGTGCAGGATGCCCTGGAACGCTCTGCCAAATGCCACCGCAAATCATCCCGCCCCCTGTTGGAAGACCTGAACTGAAGGTCTTTCAGGTCCTTCAATACCTGCATGTTCAGGTTCTGAGAGACAGACATGTTCGTTCGTTGCCCGCGAGCTGTCAGCAGCAACAGCTAAGAAGCCTGATGTGCCATCTTGCCAAGCAACAACATGCAACGCTACACACCATTATCGGGGTGGCCGCCGGCCCAGCACGCGGTGAATTACTATCTTTCGGCAGTGTGGCAGCCAAGCAACCAAGGGATCGCGCCCCGAGTTTTGCCTCTCATTTTGTCTCTGGAGTCTTACTCCAAGCGCCAACGACGTCCGTCGGATAGTGGCTTGTTTCTCCATGTTCAAGTGAACGACCACTGAACGAATCCGACGTCGGATGGTCTCGACCCATTGCCAAGCCTGACAGACTGGTGAACGGGCCAAAGGCTTGACATGATGGCCGAGGTCCCTTCCCAAGCGACGATTGGGCGATCCACGAAGCCGAGAGACGCGGAAAATGCTTGTCTGCGTGGGACTGTTCCCATCGAAACAAGATACAGCAGTACCTGATATTGCATCGGAGATTTTTACTGTTTACATGTACACACTGCCCTTGTCTCTCGCATCAGTGGCTATCGTCGGCAACCGATTGACCATTCTTCATCGTCTTACCCCAATGTTTGATGTGATTCTCATGCAATTGATGCCGCTGGTATCTCATCAACGGTGGGACTGCGGCGAAACATGGGAGACGAGAGGGAGCAACCGGGGGGGGCGAAAGATGCAACTCACAACTCTTACTCACAGATCAACCAAAACCACCCTTGGAACCACAGCATTATGAACATCTTTTGGAAGGGCCTTTGCTCCGTTATCGTCGGTATCGGCCGCCCTGACGTTGCTCCGACAAGGGTTCACCCCCGCGCCCACCGCACCCATTGATCGCCCCAGCCAGCTGCCACCCATTCACAAGCGCTCCCCGGCCGTTTCTGCTTATCTGTGTGGGGACCCTATTGCCGTACGCAGATGGGGCCCCATCGACGGTTGGTCTTGTCTATCATGACCCGAGTAAGTTACATACTGCGTTGTAGTAGTCGCTTTCTCTCTCACCTCCCGCACTGCGCGCGCACACCTGCTATGCAGTACACGCGCATCCCAGGAACCGCCGAACCGGGAGACGTCAGATGAAGGTTGTGTGGCTAGCCGGGGAGGGAATGGATCCGCGCGGACGACGCAGAGGAGGTAGCGTCGGGGGAACCAGGCAAGCCAGGGGCCACGAGCCTGCGAACTGCTTCCGGCATCTCTGATAGAAATAGATGGCCTGCCTCGCTCTCACCCCTCGGCCTGTGGTTCCCGCGGTGTCCTCGTCTTCCCTATCCCAAACGGTCTGATCGGCGTCGTGAGCATTAGTTGCCGACCCTGCAGCACAAAGAGTCCGAAGAAAGACTATTCTCACCACAGTCCTTCTCTGAGAATAATTCGGACCCTAGACCTTTGAGTCAAAACACCACTCTGCCAGCATCAACCCGCCATCATGGCTGCTGGCATGGAAGAAAAGACTGTCGGCCTCTCCCGCGCCGACAGCACCAACAGCAACAAGCTCGGCCAGGTCGAGTCGGGCAACAATGCCGCCGTTGCACAGCAGTACGGTGAGACCATTCGTGGTCTAAGCCCTCGCCATGTTCAGCTCATGGCCATCGGAGGTTCCATCGGTACTGGTCTCTGGGTATGTTTGCTTCCCGCGATGATGACCTCACTTTCAACTCAAGCTAACCCCCTTTCCAGGTCGGTATCGGCGGTGTCCTCTCCAAGGCCGGCCCTCTCTCCCTCGTCCTCGGATACACTTTCTGGGGTCTCCTCTTCATCTGGCCCCTCAACCTGTCCGTCGCCGAGATGTGCGCCTACCTGCCCATCCGCGGCTCCATCTTCGAACTCGCCTCTCGCTTTGTTGACCCTGCTCTCGGATTCGCCATGGGATGGACCTACTTCTTCGCCGGCCTCATGCTCGTGTGTACAGAATACAGCGCCGTCGCAACCGTCATTCAATACTGGAACTCCGACATCAACGCCGCCGCCTGGATCGCCGTCGCCATGGTCTCGTGCGTCGCCGTCAACTTGATTGCAGTCAAGTACTACGGCGAGTCCGAGTTCATCATGGCTTCGACCAAGGTCGTCCTCCTGATCGGCCTGTGCCTCGTCACCCTCGTCACCATGTCCGGCGGCAACCCCATGCACGATGCCTACGGCTTCCGCAACTGGGGCGACGGCAACTACATCCACTCCTACTTCACTGACGGCGCGACGGGTCGGTTCCTGGGTTGGTGGAAGGTCGTCATCTACGCCGCCTTCACCATTGCCGGCCCCGACATGATTGCCCTGGCCGCTGGCGAGATCCAGAACCCCCGCCGCACCATCCCTCGCGTCGCCAAGCTCATCTTCTACCGTCTTGTCGGCTTCTACGTCGTCGGTGTCCTCTGCGTCGGCATCATCTGCTCCTCCCGCGACCCCGGTCTGCTGGGCGCCATTGAGAACGGCGAGTCCGGTGCCGGTGCTTCCCCCTGGGTTGTTGGTATCAAGAACCTGCACATCAAGGCTCTTCCCGACATCATCAACGCCTTCATTCTGCTTTCCGGATGGTGAGTTTTCTTTGCTCTGTAAACTCCTACTCTTTACTAATGGCAACTAGGTCCTGCGGTAACGCCTACCTCTACTCCTGCTCCCGAACCCTCTACGGTCTCGCCCGCGACGGCCAGGCCCCCAAGTTCCTCCAGAAGTGCACCAAGGCCGGCGTGCCCATCTACTGCGTCCTCGCCGTCACGCTCATCTCGTGCATCACCTTCCTCGTCTCCTCCAACGCCGCCGTCGAGGTCTTCTTCTGGTTCGTCGACTTGACCACGACCGCCCTCATCATGACCTACACCTTCATGCTCATCACCTACATGGGCTTCTACCGCGCCCGCGTCGCCCAGAACTTCCCGCCCGAGACGCTGCCCTACATCGCGCCCCTGACGCCCTGGTTCCCCGCCCTGGCCCTGCTCCTGGGCTTCCTCGCCCTCATCTTTGTCGGCTTCGACAACTTCTACCCATTCAGCGTCCGCGGCTTCATCACGTCCTACTTTGGCTTCATCTTTGGCGTCTTCACCTTTGTCGCCTGGAAGGTCCTCAAGCGCACACGCTTCGTCCAGCCCAAGGAGGCCGACCTGCTCAGCGGAAAGGCCGAGGTCGATGCCGAGTGCAGACACTGGGAGGAGGGTGGCATCGAGGAGGTGGAGAGGGCGAGACTGGCCCAGATGTCTGTTGCCCGCAGAACCTGGGAGAAGATGTGGTAAACAGCCACAGTGATCTACAAGATACCTGAATTATCGTTTCAATGACAAAAAGTTTCATCATCCACAACGTTCTCTCCGTGTATGTCTCTTTCGGTGATGGACTGTGTAACCCAAGTGAACGTCGCCTCCCTTTGTCAGGCCATGTCTTTCAAAACCATCCTTGGAGTCTCAGAGCCCAACATGCCGTGGCCCGGCTTCCTCTTGGCCGAAGACAAGCATCCGATCCCATCGTGTCCAGCCGCGGCAAACCCACATCTTCCCCAGAACCCCAGGCCAAGCACCACCCATCCTCAAGACGGAGACTTGTCCGCGTGTCCATGTCGACTCCATCGCGGCGCTCCAGTGCTCCAATTCCTCGCATTCCCCAACACAAAATTACGTAAACTAGCCTCCCCCGCACGGCGACTATGCGGGGTTCAAACGGAGTCGTCCGTCCCCTGCATTTCCATCTGTGTGTGTGCGCGGTCTAGTTCCTGGTAGTTCCTCGAGCCGTGACCTCATCTCGTTACGTTAGTTAGTTAGCGCCGCCAGACAAAACAAGGCCGGCCCGGTCCCTGTGTTGCAGCGAGAGAGAGAAACCGACAATCGGAGTTGAAGCCCACCTTGCTTGCTGCCCAAGCGATGCGATCAACAAGATACTCAACCTCTCGACAGAAAGCCTGCCGCCAATGCGTCGCCGCCAAAGCCAAGTGCGATCGGAAACCTGGATGTTGCGCGCGGTGTGAACAGCGGGGACTCCCGTGTGCATATGCACCGACAAGTCACACCGCGCCGCAGCCAACGCGGTCTCGGCCGGAGTTGAGCCCCTCAGGTCCGGAAGACGACACGGAGACGTCCGGGGGAAGGGACGCAGGCAACCATCTGCCGTCCCCGAAGCATGACGCACCCAATGATTCGGTCTACTCGGCTTATTCGGCAGCAGGTTCGACGCCGACTAATGCCGCTGGCACTCATCACCCTCCGGGGCCGGGTCCGCTTCCCCCGGCCACCACCGGAGTTGAGCTGGACTTTTCCAACCTGCACCTCACGTGCCCGATCAACCCCGACGACATTGCGAATCGTTGGCTGCACAATTTTGTACCATTGCCAGGCCAGACAGTCAAGAAATACACTCCCAGTATATCTGCCTTCATCCATCGGGTGCTGCAATCCTACGCAAACTGCGCAATCCGCGGCCATAGGGTTCCACCCTTCATCCACTGGTCACAGCTAAACTCCCAATTCAGCGTGCCCCTTTCGACATGTCTATCAGTGATACGCATGTGTGCCAACCCACATCCAGGCAGCGAGGGCGTCATCGCGGAGGTTCTACAGCGGGAGATGACTAAACTCTACGACAGGAAGACAAGTTTTGACGACATGACCCTGCTGGCGGCCTTCCAGGCATACCTCATCTACGCGATGGTCATCTTCTTCCGGCTCGGTCGCGAGTACAAGACGTTCTTGCACCAGGCCATGATGAACGCGCAAGACCTCGCGTGCGAGGCGGCGCGACGGGGCCTCGCGTGCGTTGCAGAGCAGCAGCGTGCCAGGCCCAAGTGGGAGGAGTGGATAGTCGCGGAGACGAAGAGGAGGGCGGTGTTTACAATGTGCATGTTTGACAGTGCCCTCCTAACGAATGACGGTCTCCCGAGTCATCTTGCGACCGAGCTTCGAGGGCTGCTTGCCCCGGGCAGCAAGTCTCTGTGGGAGGCGAGGGACCGACGCGACTGGGAGGTCAAGTACAACATTCATCTTGCGGCGTGGAATGACGGAGGTCTCCGGATCGAAGAGCTTTGGCCAATACCAGAGGATTTCGGCGAGGCAGAGACGGAGAGGCGGCGGGAGCGGGTTGACTTGTGGCTGGAAGACCTTGACGAGTATGGGACGATGGTTTATGCTGTCACCTTGTGTACACATGGAGGCTGAGGATGGGGCCATGGAAGCTTGGAGGCTTAAAAGATCAGATATGATAATCATTCGATGCTATTACCCAGACGATTCCAGCAATCTCAAGGCCTCATTCAGCGTAATGACACCAACGTTCATCTTCTTCAACTGAGTTCTGAGGAGATATCCTCTCAGCTCCGCGCTACCGTCGGCGGGAAACTCCATCACGTTGTCAGAGATGACGTAAATGTCGTAGTCGAGATCGAACAGGCGGTATACGGTGCTCATGACGACGCCAGAAAGGGTGATGCCAGACTGTCATAATAATAATTAGTCCTGAAATAGTAGACGAGTTTTATGCAACTCACAATGACAATTGTGTTGACATGCTGCGCTTTCAATATTTGCTCCAACGCGTTCCCAGCACCCGCATACCACCTCGTCTTGTGAAGAACAATGTCCTCCTCGTCCAGCTCCAGACTTTTGTCAATTTGGACTTCTGGGGAGTCTTTCACAAAGTCTCCGAATCCATCAATAAGATCCGCAAATGGTGAGGGTCTTGCCAGCTCCGATTGGGAGGAGTTTGAAAAGCAGAGAGCGGTGAAAATGGTGAGCGGCCTTGGATGATGCTGGTGCACGGCTTCGTTCCATCGGACACAATTTGATATGAAAAGCTTGCCTTCATCGGTTTTCTTGATGTTGTCGAACATAATCGCCATCAAGTCGAGGTTCAGGATGGCGAATCGCTTGCCAAAGGATGGACAGCCGTCGCCCGTAGGGTGCACACCTGCCATTCTCACGAAAAGAAAAACAATGAACTGATAATTTCAAGATCTATAAAATCTAACTGAGAATATAGGTGGTTTTTATTCAGATATGTGCAAAGGAAACCTCGTGTTTCCGGATATAACGCAAGTACAAACCTGATCTTGTCAAACATCGACGCCGGAGTTGAGCATCTCAACTCCGGAAATGTGGGGCTCAGCTCCGGTCTTGTTCCGAACGCCACAGAGTGATCGAGAAGTTGATAAAGAACGACGGAATCGCCTTGTTGCGCCAGTCTAGGATGAAACCTGATCAAAAAAAAGTCTTGTTTGCCTGATATTTTCTTGAGTTTGACGAAATGGCTGCTAATGAAGAGCAACCAAGCGCATCGGGAATGCCCTTGGTAGAAACACCGTACAGCATCTTTGACAAACGCCAAAAAGTGTTGATCATTTTTCTAGTATCAACAGCGGCCACATGTGAGTATTGACTTGGCGACATGAAGGTATGAGGGCTGACCAAACCAGTTTCCGGATTCGCGTCAAACATCTACTTCCCGGCCCTCTCCACCATCGCAGATGACCTCAATGTCTCCGTCGAGCTCATCAATCTCACAGTCACCACCTATCTCATTTTCCAAGGTCTCGCCCCGAGTCTCTGGGGTCCGATTTCCGATGTCAAAGGTCGAAAGGTCGCCTATATTGGCACCTTCCTGGTCTTTTTCGGAGCATGTGTCGGCCTCGCCGAGATCAAGACGTTCGCCGGCTTGATCATTCTCCGGTGTGTCCAGAGCATGGGCAGCGCAAGCACAATCGCCATAGGCTCCGGCGTTATTGGGGACATCACGACGCGCGAGGAGCGTGGGGGTTTCATGGGCGTCTTCCAGGCTGGGCTGCTGGCTCCTGTGGCCATTGGGCCGGTCATTGGGGGTGCTCTTGCGGGGTCGCTGGGCTGGAGGAGCATCTTCTGGTTTCTGACCATCTACTGCGGAATATTCCTGCTGTTTCTGGTTGTACTGCTGCCAGAGACGCTGAGATCGGCTGTTGGAAACGGTGGGTGGAAGCCGCCAAGCTTGCTGCAGAAATACCCGTTGGTGTATTACCAGCGAACGACGAAGGTGAAGTGGGATGTTGGGGAAACGATGCCCGCCGCGGCACCTCGCAAGAAGATTGACTTGACAGCACCCATACGGATTCTCTTCAGCAAGTCAGCTGCCCCGATAACAGTCTTCCTCGCCATTTACTATGCGGTCTGGCAGATGAGTATCACCGCCATGTCCACACTCTTCAAGACCAAGTACGGGCTCTCCGATACGCATATCGGACTGACCTTCATCGCCAACGGAGCAGGGTCGATAATTGGTACGTTGGTGACGGGAAAGTTCCTCGATATGGACTACCGGAAGGTCAAGGCAAAATACGGAGAGCAAGACTCCGACTCGGACTTTCCGATCGAAAAGGCACGTCTTCGGCTGGTGCCCGTCTTTGCGCTCCTTCAGTGCGTGTCGATTGCTGCATTTGGCTGGACAATCAACTTTCCAGAGAAGGTGCATATTGCGGTGCCCATTGCATCGACGTTTGTCACGGGATGGACAGCCATCGGCACGCAGTCGCTGGTCATGACCTATCTCGTGGACATCTTCCCTGACCGAAGCGCGGCAGCGAGTGCCAGCCTCAACCTGGCTCGGTGCTTGTTTGCGGCGGGAGGCACGAGCTTCGTGGTGCCGATGGTCAATTCGATTGGCGTTGGATGGGCCTTCACCGTTTGCGTGGCGGCGCAGGCCGTCGCTGTTCTTCTTGCTGGCGTGCAGTGGAAGTTTGCTGGAAGATGGAGGCGTCAGGAGGCTGAAGGGCGGGCATGAGCAGCGAATTTGGTTGGATGTTGGCCACGAACGTGACCAGGAAGATGGGCAAATGGCATAGAGCTTACTTTGAAGTGGGGCGATTGGTATAGATATGTAGACAAAAGCATTCTCTGAATCCGAGACTCCGAGAGATTTCAAGTACGAGATGAGGGCAAAGCCAAAGAGACTTCCTACGGAGCAGGTAATGGCATGGCAACCGATTAGGTAAGAGTGCGGCTGCCTGATGTCTGCCGGCGGAAGGTGAAGTTGAAGCAGGTGCCTTCCTCGTGAGATGGAGGTTGAGGTTGAGGAAGGAGGCCCTGATGTGTGCCTTCCTCCTACCAAACAAAGGCATCAGGCGTCACCTCCTTCCTTTGCTCCTTCCACGTGAGCGAGGGTCGAGTCGACTGGTGCCTGCCTCATTCCTGCCTCGCAAAGCGGAAAGCGCATCTGGCAGCTTCTTTCCCTCCGACGCGTCGACCCGTGACCTTGGCGACTTCCACCCTGAGAACTCGGCGTCGGCCCTTCCTCGCGGCGCGACTCAATCTCTGCACCTGCCCTCCCCTTCGACGCCTTCCCCCTCTCCCAAGGTTCACGGTGTTGTCCCGTTCAACCACAAAACTCTTTCCTTTTCACCATTCTCACCACATTCAGACCTCACCTTCTCTTTCCCTTACTCCTCCCCGTCACGCGTCTCACGATCGCCAGCACCGCCAAGATGGCTCCTCAGGACGAGAAGCTCTGCTTCGATCTCGACTTCCTCTACTTCCTTGCCGCCAAGGACATCCCCGCGCACGTCGCCTGCCTCTGGCAGTACTTCTCTCTCGCCAAGTGCCGCAAGGGTCTCGAGAACTGGGTCGTCTCCGTTCCCGCTGCCACGCATGCCTCCAATGCCAAGGGCTCCGACCGCATCCAGCTGCTGTGCTTCGCGGTATGTGAAATCTCCTCGCGAATCCCCTCAAAGCCTCAACTCCCCCCCATCTCAGGCTGACCCCCCACACAGATCCGCTTCACCCACAAGACAGCCACCTACGCCGACATCGATGAGGCCCGTGTTATCTTTAAGAACGCCTTCAACACTGCCGCTCTGCACGTCCGCGGCATGAGCAACGCTCCTGCCCGTGAGCGAGGCCTTCTCGAGTACCACAACCTGCTGCGTTTCGACCTCATTGTCAGAAATGATGATTCCTGGTCCTGGGGCAACTGGGGATTGAGCTCCTACTACTGCAACGGCACCACCCCCATTGACGAGTCCGCCATATCCGCCATGGAGCGCTTCAAGCAGAAGTATCAGGAGGTACGTCCTACTCACGTTGCTGCTACTTACCAGTCAACACCCACCCACCCACATCCTGACAACAATGCAGACTGTTCCTTACTCTATTACCCTCATCACCCCCGCCCGCACCTCCTCCGCCGCCTCGGAGTTGCTTGCTCAGGCCTCCGGATCCGAAAGGTGTCTGCGAAAACTCATGCCATCGCTCAACGGCAGACAGGATGTCGACGTCTTCAACTCCAAGGTCCGATCGGTCGTTGAGAAGCACGCCAACATCCTGGCATGTGCCACTGAAGCCCATAGCAATGCCCAGCTGGCGTCCGACTCCGCCGCCGAAATGACCAAGTTCTCCAACCCCGACAAGAAGAAGGCCATCCTCAACAGAAGCATGTGGGAGAAGTTTGCCAGCATCTTTGACAGAGACCACCACAACAAGTACACGGAGGCCTCGGCGAAGCTCAATGACCGGGCCATCTCTCTCCAGGAGGATGCAAAGGCCATGAAGGCCCTGGTGACTCAAGGTTGGAACCCCCTTGATCCCGCCGGATCATACCTATGATCGCATCATGTGCTAACCATGCCGACAGTCAATGCCCAACTTTCGCAGCACGCCTCTGGTTGCAGACTGCTCACTCTCTACGCCAACACCAAGATTGAGCATGGCCAACTGCTGTCCATCTGGGAGCGACCCGACGCGGACAAGAAGTTGCTGGTCAGCCTCTTTGGCGCCGACATCAAGCAGATGGAGACCCCGACGGGTCGCTTCTCCCAGTTGTGCAATGAGATGGACAACTTTGAGCTTGGCCAGCGTGCGCTGCGTAAGGGAGAGACGAAGCTCGTGAAGGGCCTCAAGAAGATGGAGAGCAAGCTCGACCGCTTGAACAAGGACTCGGTCAAGGCCCGGAACAAATTCGCTGCAGGCCAGCTGCGCGCGCAGAAGGGCAAGGTGTCGGGCAAGTTGGAGGATCTGGAGAGCGACACGGACAGCGCCTACTCTTACGATGAGAAGATGTAGAGGGGGTGCCTTCTAAGAGAAGAATTTGCCTGGATGCCATGATGACAAGACGTTTCTCGCCTTCACAAGGGTCATACGCGGCCATGTCGTTAGATTTGCTGAGGTTTCGGGGTTTTTACGATTGACAATGTGGCTGAATGCAGACAAGGGTCCACGGATTCGTGTACGTTGTGAATCAATATCATGCAAGTGCAAAGGTGACAGGTTGTATCCCAAAGAGGAAAACACTGTACTTGTTGGTGGAAGCCGGAGGCCGTGATTCCCGCATTGTCAGTCAGAGAGAATAAGAAGTGGTTACATAAGACGGGATGGAGGGGACCAGGACCGGGCGTCGGCAGTGTAGCTTGAAGCTAATCTTGACTGGGGATAGCGTTCCGCGATCTTCATTTTGTTAGGGATTTTGGGGGAGGCCAAGGCGCTAAGAGCGAGAGGGCTCTCCCGGTTTGTGTGAAGCTGGAGTGGTGTCTGTCGCTGCAATTGGTGGCGATGTTGCAGCACATCGCCCGGCTTGTGTAGCTACCTTACCTGCATGTTCGGGGCGGGAGCTGTCATGCTGCTCAGGGTAAGGTAGGAGGAAGTAAATCAATGGCACGCTGATCTCGTGTGGTTTGCGCATGTGTTTGTGTTCCATAATGATGGCTTCCATCTATTTAGTGAGTGGTAGTAACAAAGGAAACGAAACAGTGTTGATGGAGACGGATGCAATTTGCAAGAGGACAATCCCTCATCCTTACCAGGGATTGCCGCATTGCCGCAGCGGTGCATGATGCTTGTTTCCGCTGTTTGGTTGGGTGGTGTTGTGAATGGCAGCAGGCTGAAGGATCAAGTGAACCACAGGACAAACAGCAGGCGGGGCTCTTTGCAGGGCGGACGCTAGGGTGCCCAGATGGAATGTGCTCCTCCCCATCCACTGTGACTGCCCCAAACCTTCCATTTTGTTTAGTTTTACCTTACAGTGTGCAGCGGCAGCGGCAGCCGTCAAAATCGTCCTTTCCCGTCTGGTCTTGGCGCCCTCCCTCCACCTTCAATTCAAAGCCTTTCCTCATTGTCTCCTTCCCCTGACGACGAGGCTAGTATTACCTCCTTGTAATGAACCTGCCAGCACCCGTATTTGCTTCCTAATAATTTCTTTTCTTTCCTTCAATTGTGCCTCTCTTTGGCTCCTCGACGCAGCCATCCTTCCCTCGGCCGGGCCTGACACGTCGAGCCTGCATCGCCATCCGACCTCACATTCCTGCGACACGTCTGCGAGACAAGCCACATGCGCCGCCGCCCTTACCCCTCTCGTCGCCTATAATTATTGCAGACACCGCTACTCCTCCACCGACCACCACAAACTCGCTCCTCTTCCACACGCAAGTCGGCCTTGCACGAGACCACCGCAAACATGGCTCGTCCAAGCAACGAAGAACGCCGCTCGTCCTCCGAAGCATTCGACCTCGACGATGAACACAAGGAGCCATTGCTGCCTGGCACACAACCACCAACTCGGTCAAGGAGGAAAGGGTCTCCTCTGGCCTGGCTCAAGGGCAGGCCGCGAGCCGTGCTGAGAGCCTTCCGTCGTCAACCTCGATCTCTCCCCCGACTCATACTGCGATATACCTTCATCTTCCTTCTCCTGATCTTCGTCACGACGCCCATATTCTTCCCCTCCTACACCCGCCACCCGAAACATTACAAGGACCTGCGCAAACGATGCCTGGTGTCCGATAGCTTGTCCGGCTGCGCAAACCTCCAAAACGAAAAGGTCTTCATCGCAGTCAGCCTGTACGACCCCGAAGGAAAGATTGCCGGCGGAGAGTGGGCGCAAAACGTGCTGGATCTGATACACATGATTGGCGAGGACAACGTGTTTTTGAGCATTTACGAAAACGACAGCGGAGAGCAAGGCGCCGCTGCGTTGGAGGAATTCAAGAAGAACGTCCCGAGCAAGCACAAGATCGTCATCGACGACCACGTCGACTACAACATCTTTCCCCACATCACCATGCCCGACGGCACCCAGCGACTGAAGCGCCTGGCCTACCTCGCCGAGATGCGCAACCGCGCACTATACCCCCTCGACCAGTTTGACCCCGACGTCGGAGTGGTTCAGTACGACAAGATCCTGTTTCTGAACGATGCCATGTTTGCGCCGGTCGATGCTGCCCACCTGCTCTTCAGCACCAACACTGGCGACGATGGGCGCACCCACTACCTCTCGGCCTGCTCCATCGACTTCGACTGGAACGTGTTTACGGAATACGACCTCTACGCCCAGAGAGATGCGCAGGGGTACTCGAACGGCATCCCCATCTTCCCCTACTTCACCAACGCGGGCCAGGGCATCTCTCGCAAGGCCATGGTCTCGCAGACAGACGCTGTTCCTGTCAAGAGCTGCTGGGGCGGAATGGTGGCCATGCAGGCCAGATGGATCCAGAACATGGACAAGCAGTTGCCCACCAAGGACTGGCAGGCCCCGGCGCACCATGTCATCAACCCGGATCACCCCCACAACGCCACGGCCCCGGTGCGCTTCCGGTACGAGCCCGAGGTGTACTTCGATGCCTGCGAGTGCTGTCTGTTCCTGGCGGACGTCTCGACCGTGGCAGAGAAGGCCGGAGAGATGGACACGGGCGTCTTCGTCAACCCCTATGTGCGCGTCGCATACCGGAAGCGGACGCAGCGCCTTGAGCGCTTGGTCCGCCACTGGGAGAGGCTCTTTGCTCTCCCTCAGGGCATCATCACTCACTTCTCGCGGTTCCCCACGCCGAACCCGCACCGTGAGGTGGTGGAGGGTCAGCGGTTCCAAGAGGAAATCTACCAACGTAGGGAAGGGTGGAAGATGGTGGAGCGGACGGGCCGCAACGGCATGTTCTGCGGCGTGCGCGAGATGCAGCTCATCAAGGAGGGGCCGCGGGTGGGCAAGAACTGGGAGAACTGGTACCAGATCCCATGGGCGGAGCAGAAGCTGCACTTTCCCATTTGAGGCGTCAATGTTGATGATAAGGCGTACTGGTTTGGAAGCATCTTTATTTTGGATGGCAGGTATGGTGTTGAAATGAGCTGGTCATGGGGAAAAAGGGGGGGAGTCACGAGTCTAGCATGGGACCTATATAGATACCACCCTCATTCACGTCTGCATAATTAGAAGTTTGAATATTTCCCGTCAGTTGAAGCCCCTATCGTTGTTGAATGCCTGTCTGAGATGCTAATCCGAGGGCAGTCGCAATGTAGTCGTTCGTTATCACCACCACCACCAGCGGAAAGATGTGAGCAGCAGCAGATGAACGTTTCTGTATTAGACACCCTTCGTCTTCAAGGTCTGCCCTCCGTCGCGGGAAAAACACACATAACCCTTCCCAAAACTGATCATGCTCGTTTGAAAAAGTAAGCCTGCCTTCCCCCCCAAGGCGGCGACAGCAACAACATCATCAAAGCAGCAGCAGGCGGCAAGCAGACCCTCGTGAAAACCCAGCCGTGAAGAAATCCCGTGTATCCCGTAAAATAACCCACGGCCCAAAACAAATCCCTAAAAAGCCCGCACGCTCAACTCGGGGAGGGGGAAACAAAAAAAGGTGGTATCTCTCATCATTGGGGGAAAAGAAACACGTCGTGGGGGAGTGTGTGTGAAGAGGTGAAACGCGCGCGTCGTCAAGTCTCCGTGGAGAAGGAAGCATCGCGTGGGATGTACGCAGTGGAATGAGTTGCAGGGAAATCTAGGAGGCGACGGGCTCGAGAGCGTTGGCCTTTGCCTTGGCAGTCTTGGGCTTGGTCTCCTATATTTTGGTCAATCTCATGAAGTTTTACATGGTTCCTCAGAAGAGGGCATACCTTCTTGCCGGCCTTGGTGGCTCCGCTGACCTTGGTCGACACCGACTTGGCGACAGACTTTGCCTTCTGGGCGACGGTGGGCTCCTTCTTGGTGGTGGCGGCCTTCTTCTTGGTGATGCCGACGGGCTTCGCGGCGGCGCTGGTCGCGCTGGTGGTGCTCTTCTTGGGCTTGTCGGCGGTGGTGGTGGATGAGCGCGGCTTGCGGACGGGGGCGGTGTCGATGACGGGGAACACGCGCGGCTTGGAGTTGCCGGTCTGCGAGCGGGTTCCTTCGCGGGCCATTTTTGCGGATTTTTTCTGGGTGTCGCGTTAGGATGTTTGGTATGCGGAAAGGGAGAAGAGATTGACGCGATCAAGGCGAGGTGAATGCGATTGCGGGAGGAGAAGGGGGTGGATTGCGCGACCGTGATGTGGATGGCGCTTTGGAGGGGGTGGTTGCGTTGTGTTGTGTGTGTGGGATGCGCGGTGAGGAAGGGCTTACCTGCGAGACGGGGGTTTGGGGGAGATAGCTTCGGGAGCTGTAGCGGAGAGTTATTTCTGGATAACGGAAAGAAACGAAGCTTCGCGACGAGAGACACGAAAGATGTGAAGGTGTTTTTTTGTTGTTGTTGAGAAGAGAAATGTGGGAGGTGACGTGGTTTTCGCGAGGGGGTATGGACGGGTTGGATGGATGGATGGACTGGATGGACGGGCGGATGGCAAGGTCACAAGGGGCGCGGACTGGACTGGATGGCGAGCAACAGAATCAGCAAGAGGAGCGGTGTCGGACAAAAACAAATGGAAAGGGCTGGGCTGGACCAGCAGCAGCAGCAGCGAGAAGCAGGGGAAATTTGACCTGAGTGATTGATGGATAGCTGGTATTAGCTTCCCCTTCTCTTTCCAGGTTAGCGACCAAGGAGGACAAGAATGAAACGGGGGACTTGATGGTGGTGGTGTGCGGTGCGGTGCGGCCGAGGCCGTGAACATCAATCAGCACTCGAGAGGGGGAACCAGTACCAGCACACCTTGTCCGTCGCGTCTCTTCCCTCTCTTCTCCATCTTTCTTTTTTTCTTTCTGTTTTCCTTGATTTAAGTTTCTGTGCGTTGGTGCCCTCTGTTCGTCATATCAAAAAAACAAGATGATGGCGTCCATGCTCTGAGGGTACTGCTATGTTCTTATCAGACATCCTACGAAGAAGCGCGCAGGGACGGACGGGACGGTATCTCTGTCTCTGACGATAGATGAGCTGAGCTTGGCTGGCCGGGCGGACGGTCAGATATCGCGCCCCCTTCTCGACTCGACGTGTCTCTAGTCTCCCCCTCTTCTCCGTTGTCGACATGCTTTCCCCTCCCGTGTGTGTGTTTTCCCGTCATGTTTCATCCCCCGGATTCATCTGCTCATAAACGCCGCCCTCCTCGTGTTCTTTGGTCCTTTCGTAACAATGGAAGAGGAGATACGGGGGGAGCACTCGGAACAGGCGGCTTGCGTCACCGGCACCCAAAACCTGCCCAACAATCTCTCTGCTTTCCCCAGATCCTCAGAGATTTCAATGCTCTCTTATCGTCATTGTCTCATATCCCACCAAGCACATGATCGTCCGGCTGGGTGTTTCGTACGGGAAGGACAGAGCACGCGACGTTTTTGGCGCGGACAAGCTTCTTTTTTGGCGCGCAATCGCATGCTTGTCGTTTTTTTGTTATTTTTTCTTCATGTTTCTTCAGCGGGCACCTCAGCGAAGCGGTTCACCTGGACCGTGCAGCACAAGCGTCGCCCGTGACCTGACCTCGGCCATCCATTCCAGCGAATATGTCCTTGTTCTTTGTCTTTCTCTCGAGATTGACGAAATTGACGGGTTTGCCGCCTTTCGCGAGGGAGGCTCAATAGAAACGAAATAGAGTTGAGGCACGAAATGAGGTCGGCCGTAACTGTGCCGATCCGTTAAGCTGAAGAGGCGTTTGGGTTGCGCAGCGATAAGGCAAGGTTCTCCACAGACGCTCAGCCCGTTGAGCACTGTCCTTGTGCTGCTATTTTTGCGCAGTTCGGGGAACCGTTGGGCTCCACATTTTCCCGCCCTAGATTCAGGGTCTGCCATGTGAGGCTATTCCCAGATGCCGACAACTCCCGGGACTGGGCTGGACATTGCTGAGACATGATCTTTCCGCTTGCTTCACTTACATCAGTATACCTTACGTCTTTTGTTATTGGGAGCGGATCTTTCCTGTGACTACCTCTTCAGTCGTGAATATTTCAGTTTAACAGGTCCCTTTTCTGTTGTAACCTATGTGGCTTGTGGTGCACCTTGGCCACTTGGGTTGTCGAATGACCTGTCTCTTATTTTCCTGCATCTAGGAAATTAGCTGCGACTTTATCGATGGTCTTGTAGCTGAAGAGGACAGCGAATTGCCAACCACAACGCGGGAACCGATTTGGCAAATGCTTTTCAGAACGGCAAAAGGTCCGCTGCAGGTCCACCAATCACTACAACCTTGGGAGCAATGCGAAGCCTTTCGAGAATTGCGAACCCCTGTGCGAACGTACGAATATGTAGGCTGGGCTCAACGACCGTGCAGTAATCATACGGCAGCCCCCTGTTGCAGATGCAAAGTGGAGATGGAACCAACAGTTGAAGCAAACGAGACCGGCTCGGCGAAGAGGGGTAGTCCAGCCCTCCCGTTTAAAAATCTGATAAAAACCAGACCCTTGGTTCTTTGGCTGGTTCTTTGGCACTTGACGAGCACCAAACTGCTTTGCGGATGGCTGCTATTCGAAGGACCTCACGATACACAGAATAAGATGACTGATCAACAACAACAGAAGGCTGAGGAGGCCACCACTCCTGCTTCTCCTACAACTCCTACGACAGCCTCTCCGACCGCTAAATCTCCTACTACCAAATCTCCTACCGCTAAATCTCCTACCCCAAAATCTCCTACCCCAAAATCTCCTACTACCAAATCTCCTACCGCCAAATCTCCTACCGCCAAATCTCCTACCCCAAAATCCCCTACACCCGGCCCCCAGACCACTGCAGCACAAGCTACAGCCGCCGCTGCTGCGACCGGAGCTGAGGAGATCGAGGCCGATGAGCCTGCCGACGACGACGATGCTTCATCGGTCGCTGGCTTCTCCCGAGTAACCGAGTCCCAAGCTTCGCTGAGATCAAGCATCCTCGACTACCGCCGCGAGAACGGACGCACCTACCACCGTCTCAGCGACGGGAAATACTACCTCCCCAACGATGCCCGCGAGCAGGATCGTCTCGACATCGTCAACCATCTCTGGCGCATCGTCTTCGACGACGGCTTCTGTTCGTGCCCCAAGAACGACGGCGCCAAGCGCGTCCTTGACTTGGGCACTGGCACTGGCGCGTGGGCTATGGATTATGCGGACGCGTATCCCGATGCTCATGTCATCGGCGTCGACCTCAGTCCAATCCAGCCGTCCTATGTGCCTCCCAACTGCTCATTCGAAGTCGACGACGTGGACAAGGAATGGACTTGGTCCCAGCCTTTCGACTTTATTATTTGCCGCAACATGATCTCTTCCTTTACGGCCGAGGGTTGGGAGACAGTGATGAGGCGGGCCTATGAAGCGCTCGAGCCTGGCGGTTATCTCGAGGTTCAGGACAGCCGCTGGCCATTGACCTGCGACGACGGTTCTTTGACGGAGAGCCACTCGGTGATGAAGTGGACTCGAATGCTGACCGAGGCTACCGATAGAATCGGACGCCCGATGAACATCACCGAGACCTTCGACGACAGTATGAGAAAGGTAGGCTTCGAGGGTGTCCGAAAGACACGCATCCGCTTCCCCATGTCTCCGTGGCCCAAGGACCCGAAGCTTAAGGAAATGGGCCTGTGGACCCAAGCATCTCTTTTGCCTGGTATTGAGGGGATGTCTCTGGCTTTGATGACTCGTGAGATGGGTTGGTCCAAGGAGGAAACCCTGATTCTTTGCGCCGAGGTTCGGAAGGAGTTGAAAGATCCCAAGATCCATGCCTACTGGAACGGGTATGCCATTTACGGACGCAAACCTCTGGATGCCGAGAAGGAGGATCCCTAATTTTGACTTTTCATGTCTTAAAAGGAGGAGGGGAGAAAGCTTGCATAAGGGGGATCCTGTAAGAGCAGCGAAGTCAGAGACGCTGGGTTACTAAAGCGAATACGTTTTGCTGTGCTCTATTTTACTGTCATCGTCGTCGTCGTCTATCATCATCTGTGGTCGCTATACTTGCCTAGTTTTATTGCTGTCGTTGTTATCGTTGTCGTTATCTTTAATATCATCGATGTCGTTGTTATCATCATCATCCTCCTCCTCGTCGTTGCTAGCGTTACTGCTGCCTTGACCGTTATTACCACTTCGATTAATACTACCTGCAATAGTGTAATATCGACTGCTATTACCCTTGACCGAAGCAATTCCCTCAGGTACACATGCAATATACTTACGCAGACATAAGAAATGCGTCAATGAGCAGATTGCTGCGGCGAAGCCACTGATCCAAGAGGGGCTCAACTCCATTGTCTCTCTTATCTGAAGGTATTTCCGAGTCTCTTCAGCTTCTTGGCCCTATTCAAACAAAGGTACCCTGTCTCTGAAGTTCAGCGAAGTACTTGTCTGCCTTCTTCGTAACGTCCTTCGAGCGCTGAGTACCGACTCGCCAGGCGACGAGAGTAAGGAAAGTAAGCCCCACAGTCAGCACCGCGAATAGCCAGATGTGCTTTGACACGATGGACTCTCCTGCGCCGGCTTCCCAGTTGAACATGTCCATCGAAAAGATCGCCGCCACGCTCGAGAGCGGTAGGTATATCATGGTGAGAATGGCGATTGTCCTCATCTGCGCACTCTCGTGCCGAGTATCAAAGGCCATTGCTCGATTTGCTTTGGATATTTCCGTTGTTGTGAAGGAGTCTTGTCTCATGATGTGGTTCCATACCTGTTCCTGGTCAGCGTCAAGAGAACACACCAGCCTGAATAGTAGTAACCTACCGTTTGCATAGCAAGAGACGTGTTGCAGACGACCATGTTACATTCGTCTATCTTATCGTCGTACTCACGAATGATATCCTGAACCCGCTTCTTCATATCCCGACCGAGTTTCCCCAGCTGTTTCTGAGTTACGTGACTCTCAACATAATTGTTCCCCGGAGTCAGCAATTGAAGCTCTTCGGCAACTTCGTCGATCTCATCTAAGAGTTTTGAGAGCTGGCGCTTAGAAGCCTGGATGTGATCAATCAGACTTCGACTGCGCAGGCACACCTGCAGGTACTTTTGTGTCTTCTGGCCATCTTCGTCTGTCTTTGGATCCGTATTCCATGGTTTACTTTCCAGTTGATCGGATTTCAAAGTGAACTCGTCCAGCAACTTCTCAACAGCGTCGAGTAGTCTCTTACGCTCAAGTTCAACGAATATGCCGGACATTAGCAACGGATGACTGAGTTGCTGATTTGACCCCCGTATCCTTCTTTCAATATCATCCATCTGTTTCTCAGTACAGCCGTAAATGACTGCAAATGTTGAGCCGGTGCTTGGGATGTAAGTAGACGACAATGCCAAATCGTCGGGCAAAGTTGTAGCCATCCGTGCGGTGAAACCTAGGTATTATACTTAGCACGGCCTGTGAGGTTCTACTGATAGCTTGAATCGTTACCCAGTTTGAGTTGATGTGATTCCGCATCATGATGTGGTAGGTAGGAATAGCAAGCAACATCTCTCATGATGGTTCTAGTGATTTCGCGGTGAACATGGAATTCCCTTGTAATACGGCTCCATGTAGGTTTTGACATCGAAAGATATCTGGGCGGCGCCTGCCCTTCATCGTCAAAGACAGCACCAGCTCTGCTGCACATACTAAGCCGACAAGTCAGTTCACTCAGTCAATTGCCGGGGGCTTTTTGACTTACATTACATATAGACCGGGGAGAAGCTTGTCCCATGACGGGGATACTCCAGGGGCCTGCATTCATTCTGTTAATTGTTGCAATTTGGCAGCGTCGTTTGACAACGTACACGACTAAACCAGTTGTCCCAGTCTTCTTTCGTACATAGTTCCTCTCTAAATGTGCCCTGTAGGTATCAAGATGTATTAGCGAAGCCTCTTGCGCCAGAATTATGACCCAGTTTTCAACTTACCTCATCGCTACGAAGCCTTCTTAGAACGACCGTTTTTCTTTCTCCCGACTTAAAGGGCTTCAGGTCTGATTCAGTCCAGTCTTTAGGTTCATAAGGGAGATCCATGTCAAGCACGCACGAAAGTGATATCCGGGGAGGGGGTATACGATTGACAGAAGGCGCGCTGCAATTCTACAAGGTCCAGATGCCCTCAGGCGGTGTCCGCCCGCACTTTAAGCAATCTGCTATCTGCACATTCCCCTCTCCGAACCACTTTGATGCCTCTCCTCCCGCCTCGCTGAAAGCCTGCAGCTTATCCAAAACGCCCTCTGCCCCCCCCTAAGCAATCGTGCTTGAAGGCTGTGACGGTTTCAAGACCGATTGGGCGCTCGTGGGACTTTTTGCAGCTCGCGAGACGCATCATTCGACATGACATGCGTGGTAGTGGAGCAGCCGGCAGCGCCCATGTATGCGTTGTCTGGCGGCCTTTGGGAATAGTACCATGCAGCATGCAGAGACAGCTCCAATGGCGAGACAAACCACTCGCATGTGCGTCCCATACGATTTGACTCTTGAGCCTCTGCTCTGCTGAGCCTGTGCTCCTCCCCCGGAGCCCGTCCATCTTCTATTTCGGACTTTTTCCTCTTTTTTGTACCGAGAACATCGCTGCACAGCAAAATCGCAGACACACTCTTCAAGAACGCAGTGCATCATTGCCGCCCAAGTGCACAATCCGGCAACAGCTGTTTAAAACACTTTACGTTATGCAGCATGACCGATTCCAAGAAGTCTCCATCCAAGGAACCTCCCTCCAAGGAGTCACCAACTACAGACTGGCATCGTGAGACGATGCGAACCAAGTACCACGATCCGGTGAAGCTGAAGGACACCCTGGACAAGATGTTCGGCGAGAAAAACTACAAAGTGAAGGTATGAACTGCAAATCAGATTCTTATGGCTTGGTGATATCTAGTCTAACGTATAAAACACCCAAGGTTATTAACAATCGATATATCCTTATGCTCTCTAGACCGCCGAAGCAGGTAAGAGCAAATTTTCCCCCACTCCCCCTCCCCCCCTGATATTTCTCTTTCTGCGCCATGCTACTCCCTGTACATTATGCAAAAGCAATTGACAATCCTCGACTCAATAGGGTGAAATGGAAAAGCTCGAAAAAGAAGCCAGGGAGCACTATAACGAATAGGTCAGCGATAAGAAACATGAGCTCGGCGATGCTGCGCCATGTCTTACTGATTAATTGACGTTAAAGATGTTTGAGCCCATCAAACTGGGAAAAGCATCGTTGGTGCTGGAACGAACTAGAGAGACGTTGTCCTCGATGAAAGAAGGACGGTCATTGTTCCGTCGTTGAAATAATGAAACTTTGAATTTGCCGAGCCACTGATGCAAATCTCTTCACTTCGTGGGCCATCGTGACCCAAGATAGTAGTCATCTTCACCCTTACAAGCCTTCAGGAGTTCGTGCATTCTCTTCGTGAGTTGGTTGGCCCTCATGCGATTGTCTGCATTGGGCTCGAGCATTCCATTCTTGATCACTTCCAATAAGTCCCAGAGATACCATGAACAGTCGGGGCGGTGTTGCAACTTGTGAATCCAGGACAAGACTGATGGCTTGATGTGCGCCCGTTTATCCTTAACCGAAAAGAAAATATCGGACTCGAAACCGTAGATATCGTTCGATAGTCTTTTCCCGGGGAAGACATTTTCGACAGCGTCGAATCCGAGAAAGAACCAGGTGACATACTCCAATAAGACGCAGCCAAGACTGAAGATGTCGGACCTGGGGGAAACCTGGCCAAACGGCAGGTCGAACTCAGGGCAACGATACGATGCCGATCTTTCAATGTTCCTTGGGTCTTGCTTGGACCGGGATACTTGGGTATGCAGTCTTCCCAGACCGAAGTCCGATAATGCCAAGAGGCCCGGGCCCGGGAAGCTCTTGGAGTGAAACCAAAGAAAGTTTCCTGGAATTTGTCAGAGAATATCTCGTTGCCAACAGTCCTTTACCATACCTGGTTTAATATCACCGTGTCTTCCATATAGGTCTTCATTTGAATCGCGATCTTCCAAATAGCGCATGGTTGGGGCTCGATCATTGTGAACACACTGCAGAGCTTCGGAGATCTCATGAAACTGCTCAGCCATCCACAGACAATGACTTTTCTCCCCGACGAGACCTTCGTTGCTTTGCCAGAACTTGCTTAGATCGCCCTCGGCCCAGTCGAACAACAGGTAGTAGGTTGAAAGTCCTCCAGCAGCGGGATTCACGACCTCGAGTGTTGCTAACAACTGGATCAGATGCTTCTTCGTATAGTTCTGTCCAGTGAACAACAACGAAGATAGCTCCAAGTCGAAACTATTCCGGTTATGGGACGTAAGCTTTTTCAAGGCGAAGAACTCTTGAGGGTGTCGGATCTGACCAGATCGAAGATTAGCTGAGTAACTGGAAAGTCGGGAACATGTAACGTACTCCATGGTCCCCAAAGTCCCAATGACCATCATGGATCTTGACCTTATAGACTTCACTGAAACCTCCGTAAGTATTACCTCCACCAGAAGGAGCATCCTTTTGCGTGGCCTCCGAGCTGTCATCCTGTGTGACTTTGTCGATGATCTCCACAGGAATGATGTCTCCGGTTTCCAAAACGTAATGTGAATGCAATGACGGCTCCCACTTGATGAACGGCGCGTTCAGTGTATGAGACCACTGCGAAAAGCTTTCGCGGATCTGTGGGCGGAGATAACTGTTGATAGTGCTGTGCATGCCGTGTTTCCGGCACTTGAGGAACTGGTCCTTGGTGGCACCGGTTGGCTGAAGCGGCAAACAGCTATCTCTGACCCCGTCCTTGAAGTGTTTGGCGAAGTCCTCCACCTTGTCAATGCCCACAAGGACCGCCAACAATTTCACGGCAGGACCCTTCGAACCATCCGAGTTGCCGTAGTATATTTGCTTTGCAAGCTCCCTCTTATTCGGCTCCTTTCTGAAACATCGGAGAGTAGACACAACCCTATAGACCGACTCGAAAGTCAGGATTCTGTCGAACTGAGGTTGTGGTATGAATCGCTTCTCTGGCTCCAAGGCATTCGAGGTTTTTGCCTGGTCAAGTTGTAGGCCAAGCTGTTCGACTATATCTTCATCGTCGGAATCCTCATTCATCGGCCCGTTAGACCCGTTCACACGAGAAACTGCTTGCCGTTCCCTCTCCCTTTTCAACCTAAAGGCTTCTCCTCTGTCAAGTACTTTCTGAACGCGCTTCGGGTCATCCAGGATAAGCTTTGAAGACGGCTTCAGTTTCATGAGCCCCGAGAACTCCTGGGTCGTGTCATGAGGCATAACGGGCTGTCTCCTTGCCGTAGCTGTAATATGCAGTAAGCTTTCCGCCATCTTGACGCTAATGAAAGGTGAGGCTAACCAGCCATTTGAAAGGGCCTATCAGTGATATTGATGACTGGATTAATGGTGAGGCTGCGATGAAGTCGACATTAGCCACTGTGATGCTGGCAAATGCAAATAATGACAGAGCAGATCGGTGTTGTCGAGCCAACAGCGATCGAGTTGGATAGGGCAGCGAACGATATCAAAGCTAAATGTCTCCGCTGAGACCTGGAAACGAGGCAAGGCCAGTGTTTGGCCAGAGAAGAGGGTAATCAAAGGTTGAAATAGCCCTCTCGTTGCCCGGTGTGTGCTGGAAGAGGGAGTAGCTCCTGCATCCATGATTTGCTGGCTTTATCCTGTTCCATCACTCTCTGCCACCAAGCCTTGGCCTTTTTAGGAAAGCCTCATCCTCCGCCCTGCCACTGCGATGGTTACTTTGCTCAATTATGGGTTCAAAGTGAGAGGCGCAGGGTTGATAAGGCCAGGCAGGAAGGCAACCGCACGAACGGGTACAGGAACCGCCAAAAAGAGGGCAGAGACGTGATTGGGCTGGTACATCGGATACAGGAGGCTGCAGAACACTCTTTCCACGTGCAAGCGAGGAGGTGGTGTGCCTCATTCCACAATGCAAGCATGGTTGGTAGGAGTGGAGACTGGAGGACTGAGAACTCGTGCAGACCGATTCTCAGCACTCGCTGACGCAAAATATTTATGAATATTACAATTCCGGCTCTTAAGTTGTGCTTTTGATTTGGCGTTGTCACCGCATGTTACTTCACGATCAGTGGCCGTCTCGACAAGTGATAATACGACATCAGCCACTGGTTGAATTTCATGAACTCTGAAAGTGATCATGCTTGAGTCTTTGAAGATTCATTAGGTGCCCACTGCGAGGATTTTATTCATAGAGGCCGACTGTCCTGGTGGAAGAGTTGCCCATTACCCGTTCTGTTCCCGAAGATGCCCAGGCTTTAAGGCGCAGCTCTGTGGCAGTGTATGCACTCCCTCAGGCGGACCAGCAGGCTATCTGCGTTGTGGGTGGTACAGTGAGCCCATGACTGCATCCTTCAAATCCAGGGTGTGCCAATATTTCACTCCTTAGGTGCTAGTAGCATGATCATCCTGGTCGAGCCAACTCACTTTGCAGGAAGGCGAGCGGCAAAGCCGTCTGGGTCGCATGGGTCGCAACCGAACAGCCGCTGCCGTCCAATCGGGGAGCTCACTGATAACACTTCGCCATGTTGTAAACATGGCCAGCGGCGACCTGCATGGCCTGGATACGCCCGACAGTCAAGACATCAGGCGGTGAGAATCCATTTGAATGTTCAAAAGCTTGCTGGATCCTATTCCCCTTTGAACGATCTCGTGATTATTGTCTGCGCAAGGTGGCGAATCAAAACTTGCCCATGGTTTTCTCTCGGTCATTTCCGCAGGTTACTTTGATTTTCTCGTCGTTGCCTTAAAATAATTTGGGGAGAGCAGGCGACCGGGTCGCAAACCTCTGGCTTACCAAATTCCCGAACATCCCGAACCTTTGAACTCCTTCATAATGTCGAGACAATTACGATCAACTCCCAAGGTCCAGTGGCAAAGCAACAAGGACGGAAGCAGAAATGCATTCATCTCCGCATCCCAAGTAAGCTCTAGCCAGCTGAAAGAGTATCTCGACTCCAACTACCCAGGAGGATATTCCGTTCAGGTGCGCTCTTCCGGGTGAACGATTTGCAGCACTCTCACTAACGTAGCCCGCTAGCTGAAGCGTGACAAATTCAAAATCACTATCGTCGAGACATCAATGGGACAAATGATCTAAGTAAGCTTCAAAGGCCTCGTCTCGTACCGAAGGTTTAACGCGAGATTCTGCAGCACCCTCGGAAGAAAATTGAACGTGCGGGTATTTCAGCACTAGGAGTTCAGCGATATTATTCCTGTTATGGCGCACTGCGGACCACAGCAGCCGTGACGCCACAATACTGCATACAAGGACAGAGAACGGCTTCACGGCGCAAAGACCAGGGCGAAATGGAGAACATGACTTCAACGTGAGAGACTTTTGAACGTGCCGGAAATAGTCATTAGGTACGCGACCTCGGATAACAGTTCATTGTAGAGAAATCAAGTCAACCACCTTGACAGCGTGTGACTTGGAGCATCAGGGACTACGTGAGCTTTGTTCATCACCCGGATGGCCAGCCGAGTCTATCTTGCGGAAAGTAAAATAAAATTGGGCAACGTGGCCTCGGCGGGCAGAAGGTTTAAAATATCAAGATGCTCCGTGTTTTGCTCGTCGCTGAAGATACCGGCCACATCCCGTTGGTACGTCCAGTAGCCGTTATGACGAAGGCCAGTTGCGGTAAAAGGCGCAATACGCGTAAGGGAAATCAACAACGCGATGTGGATTTACCGATACGCAGACCCCGAGGACTGTATGACATTCCACCCGAAATCCTCTTGATCGTGGCGAACCAACTGGCCGCCAAATCCCGAACGTCACTCCTTTCGCCTGTAAGGGTTTCTTCGCCTTAATTTGCCCCAACCACAAATTTCCTACGATGGGAAAAGAAGATACAGTCAAACTTCTTTTACTCCTCGAAAAAGATGCTAAGAGACACTATCTTTGCTTCGGTTGCCTACGACTTCAGCCCTTCAATCGCAACAACAAATTTTGGTCGACGCAACCTCACCCAATATGCGACCACTTGGTCCACATGATCGCGGAGTCTCGGAAGCTACGCCTGGATTGGGAGAGAAGGGATTGTATAGACGACATGGACTTTTTTCGATGGACTGAGACTGTGAGAACTCTCACATGGAAACCAGCCGTTTGAGGACCCGGGGGGAGCGAGCCAACAATCACCTTCTCTGAAGCACGGTTGGTCATGAAACGCCATTTTGATGGTCCTGGATACGGGCTCCCGATAGACTGCCTCGAGAGTACTGTCTATTTTGACCGGGACATATCCCTCCGTGACTTGAGCACGACAACACACTTTCCCCTCGAACAGCATATTCCAGAAAACAGGCGCAGTCTGCGGCTGCGGGGCACTATTCCACAGATTCAACGGCGTCTTGGACGTACGGCCACGTGTCTATCTGCGACGGACACAACGCGATGGGCTTTCATGCACAAGACCACCGCCAAAGTCATTGAAAACGGACTCTTCCTATGTCGCCATCACGAAGTTGTTGGGCCTCCCTGCGGATTGGATGCATTTACCAAGGTTATCGATAGTCTCGAACTTCCGGTTTGTAGACATATCCTTGGCTGCTCTTACACTCAGTCACGGGGCTCGTCAGCCAATGCGTGTATTCCCGAGCTACATAGCTTGAGAATTATTGCAACCAACCCCCAATGGGATGTGCATCCCGATCGAGGAATCGGATCGTGTAAGACTTGATTCACAGATTACGAGATCAATATCAAAAGGGGGGATGACCATCGCGGCTGGAGCCTCGAACTTACCACAAATCATAGATTCGGGGCATGTCGCATACCAGATGACGACTTTTGGACTTCACTTGTCGGCGCCTACGTCCCTACTTTTGGATCACGAATGGAGGTATCTGAGTTTGGGTTTGGGTATGAGTATGAGTACATGTATTGGCCATCAAGCCGGGAGACGTTTGATAATCCAGGTACAGTACGCAGAGCATGGCTCAATCATCACGGAGAACGGGAGAAATTATCGAACGATTGCCAACCGAGATGGAGTTGCGGCCTTAAATGCATGGTACAAACGCGGTTTCCAAGGTTTTCAGGCTCGCATCGATGTTATCGGAAATTCTTTCAAAGCATCCTTGATGCCTCATATCCCGGTAAGGATTTGATACAGAAACCAGGAACTGTTGAGTACATTGGACCCTACTAAGCATAATGTAGCTGAAATTGACTCATGCCGTTTTGATTTGTTTTTGGCTACCTTATTTCAAAGCTAATCTCAAATGTTGATCAATCCTTCGGAAGATCATGCCCTGAGACCTTTCTAATTGCCAAGACTTTCCCATCTCGGAGGATCGGGGCAACATTATGTACAGAGATGAAAGCTGTAAAAATATCTCACAGTCACACATTGAAGGCACATCACCGCTTTATCATCATTAGGATAACTTCTTGACTGCAGTGTTACACCAGACCTTCGAAGAGTCGAATAACGTTGTATCAGGCTTTTAATTGCTTTTTGCAATTTGCAAAAGGTATTAACCTCACAGCCTTGATTGAACTTCGATGATCAGTGGTAGCATGACACTTCAACGATGCTCGGAGGAAAGTTCATTCTCCTGAGAGGCGTTAATAGATGGATTGCAAAAAGCTCGCGGTACCAGAGCCGCCTTCCGACTGGGATGACTTCGTTTGGTAGTCACGTCGCAATCAAGTAAACATAGATAGATAGAGAAGCAAACCACGTTCGGGTCGGCGAGCCATTGTGTGAGTTTGAAGATGAAGGCCACCTCAGCTTGGACGGTTAGAGTAGGAAACCCAGCCGTGGGATCTGATGCTCGCGAGCCGGGCATGGTGTTGGTCGTTGGCGGTCGGTGTGGAATTGGGCGATGTGTGTGTGTGTGTGTGTGTGAGTGTGCGCGTGGACGGAGATGAGCAAGAACGAAGATTGGAATTCATCTAATATGTACTTTGTAATGTTCGGATCCGGAAGGCCCTGGCGAACGTTCTTGCCATCTCCAGTTGCTGCGGGAAAGCTCCCCACGTTTGAGGCAAGTGCGCGAAATTTCTGTTGCTCTTTCCCTTTCAGGATCTGATACCCGAAGTGAGATCGGTTCGCTTTCAACACAAAAATCAATTTCAATGTTTTTCCTCTTTCTTGCATGGAGTCAATCTGCATGAGAGGCGGCGAACAAAGCAGACACGTCTAAACACAGATGCCTGGGTAATGTGGCCTGCTGCGAGAACATGGACTGAAAAGAAAGACTCGCGCTTGGAATAGAAGACTCAAGAGCTCTCGTTGTGGTTCTCACTGTCGAAGAAGCTGCTGGAACATCAATCCTTTGAGCATTGGACTTCTGGACATAGCAACAGTTGCTAGGCGCTCTGAGATCTATTCATTGTAGCACATCGAGGGCATCGGAGTGAAGTCATTGATTCCTGTGCTGACGAAGTTTTCCTTCCTCAGTCAGACCATCTCGGAAAGACGTTCCCCATGCGGAAGTAAATCTTAAGGATTTGTTTCTAGTTGACCCATTCAATTGCCCATGATACTGCGAGGAAGGCAGAACCTCATGTATGTAAGCGCCGGGAGACACAGTGTGGGTCGTTCCAGCATCAAAAACCTGTCAATACGCAGGAAGCTTCGTCTTGGCAGCTCATGCCGGTGCTGATGATAAGGTTTGAAAATTCTGAAGCATGGCGCACCTAATGTTCGGACCAACAGGTTCCCAAGTAGCCAGAATTTATAACTGTAGCCCTCCCAGGCTTGAGTGAATGATGGAGGTAGCTTTCTTGTGCCATTTCAAAGTCGCCTCAACCGAAAATGCGGCCACCCGACTCAAGAAACGGAAGTTTCCGAGATTGTTTAGAAAGCCATGGACTTCTCAGCATCCCTCCTGAAATAATTCTCATGATTGCCGGGGAACTACCCGCAGTCGCCAGGATCTCTCTGTCTTTAACTTGCAAAGGATTCCTCGCATTATGCCCGCAAGACAAGTTCCGTCAAATTGACGAGGAAGAAATACTTGAACTCCTCTTGTTACTAGAAAGGGATGTTCCAGCCCGATTTCTATGCTTCGGGTGCAAACGACTCGCCTGGCTGGATCGACCGCAAGGAAAACAACCTTCCGATTCAGATGACCACTTCAACGACCACGTCTCACTTGCGAATGCAATCTATCATCATGGCTGGCCGTCGACAGGGTACGACTGTGTCGAAGTGGATTGGGATGAACTAGATATCCTGGCGACTAACCCGGTCCAACCTAGCCCGCTCCTTTGGGACCCTGGGATTTGCTGGGGTCATTATTACGGCCCAACGATCACATTTTCAGAGGCTCAGCTAGTCATGAATCGTCATTTCTACGGTGCTGCCTATGGAATATCTTCTAAAATTCTTGAGAGCTCTATCAAAATCGCAAGGATTATCAAAGCAGATGCATCCTACGAGCCCATCGACCACTACGTACGACAAAGCCATACCACTCCAAATCTACAAAAGCGAGCATCCAGATCATTAACCAAACATATCTCGGCATCCTGGAGGTTTACGCACCGAACCTATGCGAAGGTGATCGGCAACAATCTTTTCATCTGCCGTGCTCACAATGTTGTAGGCCCACCATGCCCAGTCAGTGCGTTCACAAGCGTCATGAATGGCGTCAATCTGCCAGTCTGTAAGCATATACATGCTTCGTCGGGAATCAACACATGGTGGGTTTTTGGCAGTCCCAGCATCTGCATACCGGCACTACACAGCATAGGTATGGCCTCATATGACCAGCGATTTACCACATGCCATGACGACCAGATCGCTTCGTGTCCTAAGTGCTTCACGGATTATGAGGTACACATCAAAAGAGGCAACATAAATCAGGAATGGGATGTGCAACTTCGCACGTACCACAATCTAGGGAGCTGTCGTTCGCCGCATGATGCAGCATGGTCCGGATTGGTGTCATCTCCCTACTGGACAGACACTCCGAATTATCGCAGAAAGGGAAACCCAGGAGATGTCCGTCAAAGTTGGCTTCAACACTATGAATGCGAAAACCGGGAATCTAGCGGGCTCAAAGCCGAGTGGGCACTTGATTTCAGTCTTATGACCAAGTCATGGTTCTCCACGCCTACAGACTGGGATTACAAGGCTCATTATGAGGTTTACTCAAAATCGCACGGCCCTGGCGGACCTGCTCGACTTTCAGAACGACAAGTTCGATTGGAGAAAGAACTTTTGGGGACAATTGGCTCTCATTCCGAAAGTCAAGTCTGAATTTACCAGCAATTGATTCCAGGGTTGCGGCGAATACATCATGCCACACGTGGCTGAGAATGAAAACCTGACCGGGTACTGCTCTGCC
The DNA here is from genome assembly GCA_025328625.1 of Colletotrichum sp. SAR11_240. Lineage (NCBI taxonomy): Eukaryota > Fungi > Ascomycota > Sordariomycetes > Glomerellales > Glomerellaceae > Colletotrichum > Colletotrichum sp. SAR11_240. The sequence goes on along the minus strand of JAKMXA010000108.1, from coordinate 46,450 downwards.
GCCAGCTATGTTAGTGATGGCTAAGTGTAAACCCGAAACAAAAAAAGGCCTGGGCAAAGAGAGATTGTCATAATGCATGGACTAATTTGGGCCTTGAGGCGCGGGCATGTGCGGGCATGCGCTGGCCGGCGAAGAGGGGCCCCTTATGCGTGGCTGAGCTCTTGCATTGTTCTGCGACAGTGACATATCCGGAGGATGCGGTTGCGAAAGCAGCCCTAGGGCGCCGTCAGCTTAACCATAAGGCTCATTCACCCGGGAATACCTTGACTCGTTTGGTGACATCGGGAACTCGAATGAGAACTTGAGACGATCGGATCCACATTAGCCTTGGGATAATTTAGGCACCTCGCTTTCGTTGCCGCAATCACGAGTCACGCTTTTTGGCCTCCCACTTTCCTAGGAGAGTGGGAGGTGACAGGAGACAAACGTTTGCTTACTGCTAGTTTTGTCGATTGTCTTGCGTCGACTTCTTTACTCACCTTCCCATCCTGAATTGATTTTGGTAGCCTTGAAGAGGTATGCTTCGAATTTCCAATCAGGCCTGGTAGATAGATTAGATCGCAGCTTAATTCAACTCTAATGTGGACAGCAAACTTAATGCCACGACTTTTAAATGTATGCCACGCGGATCTGGGTTGCAGAGGGTTGCAAACCCGGGCAAGTGCAACCGCCCGGGCCGCAGCATAACTGCCACGAATCGTGCGATGCTCATATTTAGCAACAGCACAGGCCAACGGTTTGGGTCTGTCGGAAGTCTATCTTATTACTTCCTTCTCGAATTGATCATCTGGTGGACCACGGCACCGACTATCCGGCATGGCTCGGCCGCAGCCGTGATGCTCGCATTCGGGCATTTGATATAAGAATCAAAGGCTGATCCGTCTTCGAGCAGTTAGGAACACCAACCCACACGGCTTTTCATTCTTTTCTTGTTGTTCATAACAACGTTCAGTCATTCATCCGTCCCACCACTCTCTTTAACAAAGTTACAATGTCTCGTCTCATTTCTGTCCTCCTCACCGGGCTCATGGCCTCCCCGATCTTGGCTAGCATCTCGTCCCCCAACTATCTCCCCTTCGCGCTCGAAAAGCGTGACTGCGGCTTCAGCTACTGCGACTGCCAACGCGTTCAGTGCTTTCTGGACTTCTGCTTCGACGACCATGTCGACCCCTGGGTCCTGGTCGACAGTGCCTGTACGTCATAGCGCCTGACTTTTGTATACCATGCGGATTCTGACAAACATTTGAACAGTGAACCCCTACTATGGAGTTGATTGCGGTCAGTTCGACCACTGGCAACGGAACGAGCCCGCAGAGTACTGCAATAACGGCCTTCGCAAGGGCAACGGTCTCTTCTACATTAACCGCAAGTTCGGGTCTCTGGGCAAGAGCTTCACTGTCGACTACAAGAACGAAAACGCCAACGATCCCAGCCGTGGCTCCGTGGCAGCGCGTTGCTACCCTGTCCAGGACGTCCAGTGCAAGTGTCACTCACGATACAACGCCGAGAAGCACGACTGCTCAAACACCTGCGGCTAAGCCGGAAGAGACATTTCGTTTCGAAGCACGATGACGGAGCGCGCGGCTCCTGCAAGACTTGACGATACCCATTGAAAAATTACTGTTCTTGAAATCACAGCTTTCGTGTTCGGGTCCGGCAGGCGGACGGGAATGTCGAAACAGCCGACCATATTACTCAGAAATGTTAGAGCATATTACCCTCGTTTGCAATTCCAGCTAGTGGCGAGGTCGAAGACTAGAAAGGAATATACAGTTTTTTGACAAATGAATTTAAATGACGCAAATGATCTATATTCATTTTCGGACTTTGTACCGCGCGGTTCCGTGCAATCTCGGATGGTTTTGCAAACCAAGCACACAACCCTCCAGCTACAAGGACCCCAACATGCGAGGCATCATTCCGTCATCTCCCTGATTTTTGCTTCGATTGCCGACAACGCGTCCAAATCACTGTTCTCCAATTTCAGTTTCATCGCAGCCTTCTTGTACTTGGTGTCCTCCAAGACGCATTCCACACCCCTCCTAACTTGTTCCGCTGTTGGTGTCTGTGTGCCCAGGCTGAGTCCAACACCTGCATACACAGCCCTCATAGTGACTTCAATCTTCTCCTCGTTCTCTCCAGCAAGTAAAACCGGAACTCCGTTACTGACAGCATGAGTCAATGTTCCGTAACCAGCATTGGAAATGAAGACATCCGTGTACTCTAACATCGCATCGTAGGGAACGTAGTCAATGACACGAGCGTTGGCTGGTATCTTGACTTCCGCCGGAAGCTGGGCGCCAACAGCTCCCAAGGTGGCTACAACCAAGACTTCGGGGCGGTCGGCGAAGGCATTGATGGCAGGGATAATGAGCTCCGACCAGAGTGGGTTAAGAGTTCCTTGAGATACAAAGATGACGTAGCGGTAGTTGTTCTCCTGTCTCTTCTCAACTTCAGACCACCATGAGGGAAATTGGAAGCCCAGCTTCAGCGGCTTGCGAGGCAGAACACCAACGAATTGAAGGCATGGTGGCAAATCGGAAACAGGATACTCGAGGCTCGGCGAGCAGAGCTGAAGGACAGAGTCGTGCGCCGTGTAGAATGACCTCCATATCTTGCCATCGGGGATGTTTTTGCAGCCGCATTGCTTCAGAGTCTCGTGCCAAGCATCGTACAAGAGCTTCATGGGGCCTCTTTCCACGAGCTCATACAGTGCCTTGTTCCTTTGGCGTCCCGACTCTGTAGAGTCGGGCCAGAGCCCTAGCGACAACGGTCCGGTGTCTTGACTTTCGGCCAAGATTGGCGAGACGCCAAATCCAATCGACTTGGGCAGTCTCTTGACTCCACCTGGAAGAGGCCGGCCATACTTGAAAGCCGTGAACCCCGAGTTGAAAACATCTTCGAGAACGATGATTTGTCGGTGCGGGTCGCGGGCCTGCAGCACTACCAGAGCTTCTTCAATGGTCTTGGCTCTCGTTGGTTGCATATCCACGAAAATGGCTTTGTATTGCGCCGCAAGTCTTCCAGGGCCCGGCGGGAACTGCGAAGCGTCGCGAAAGTTGAGGAAGACTGATTCGGTAATTGGGTTTTCGGCGAGGATATACTCAGCACCAGTTTCTTCGATCTTGGACTGGTACGCCGATGGAGAGGAGAATGCCACCTCGTACCCGACTTTAACCAAGTGAGATGCAATGGTGAATAGAGGGTTAATGTGACCATCGATGGGAAACGCAGCCATCAAAAGCAAAGGCTTCCTCGAGCCCTTAACGTCGTCGTGTGTCTCATTCACAGTCATTGCGTCAGATTGAATGGGTTGGATGAGCCTGGCGAGGATACAACTGCACCTTGTCGTGAAATACCCGGGAGATGAGGCTCTGATGTCTCAGTATATAACATCTTTTGGGACCGGGCATCCCCTTCCCCGGTGGTAAGCACTAACGGAGATGTTGCATTCATCTGGCGCAAGTCCAAGGATAAGATGCAGGCCGATGGGTATTGGTAGGTGGATTATTGCGGGTCGCTGCATGATGGTTGCCGTCGATGGCAAAATCACCGGCCGACCGGCTCAGGGTTCGGCATGACCCCTCCGCCATCACAATCTTGCCTGGAAGTCGGGTGTCTTTGTGGCACTATACCCCTCAATTTCAATCACCCGTGACTTGGACGCTACACTAATCCTATGATGACCATTCGCTACGTTCTTGGAACATCCATAGTTCCAAGTCCGTTAGCACATTTTCATACATCCAGTCACCAAACGCGATAAGAGAGCTCCTGAACAATTTCCCAAGCACTTGTTATGGGGAATTGCGAATGAACTCTTGTTGGAAAGATTGACGTCTCACGGCTAAAATCATAAAATGTTACGAGGGATCGAACATCAAATTACAGAACTGGTGGAAAACGATCACAGATGATACGTACACGGAATCCAACTCGAATACAATGGATATGTACTACAGGTATCTTAAGTAGCTTCCAAGGTTAAAGCTTTCACCAATGTCAACTCTTGCCCCTTAAGAGGCTCACAAGTTGACCGCAGGTATGGTTTTATATAGGCTTATTCGCAACATTCAGACACGTATTTCAATCCCATCTTATTGCATGTCAACCTGATTTTTGTAATACTGAAACAGCATCGCGTTAACTTCTGGAAACCTGTGTTTGTCTCATGATGGGCATAGACGACGATGACGGCGACGACGACGATGACGACGACGACGACGACGACGATGATGATTGCGATGATGATGTCAGTAAAGACAAGAACAATATCAATAGTATCAGTGTCACTGAATAAGAAGAAAACGAAGAAGATAAGTATGACAGCAGAGGGACAATCAAATGTCTAGCCCTCCGGACACTTAGCCAGAAGCAACGGGATCCAAAATCTGAGCAATCACCAGATAATCATTCACAGCTCTTCAGAGAACAGCCGATCAAAAATCTCCATCGTGAACGAACCTGCTTAAGACGTTAACGGAGGGACGATATAGGTGCGGGTCCGTCCGTGTTCGATGGTGGCAATGGTTTCTGTTGCCATCAGTCTAAAGCGACGGCAATGTCCGCTGAGTAACAAGACATTGCTTAGTATCAAGGTGAGGCCAGCCCCCTCTCGTCTGCTCGTGAAATTACACTCATAGGTCCGCTCGACTTTTGGCACTTTTTCAAAAGGCAAGTAAAAGGCTGATTTGTGAAAAACTGACCGCCACAAGAAGTCGCTTTCTCCACAATCATTGGCATTTAGGGGACTCAGCTTGATTCAAGGGTGATGTTCCGGGGTCAGGCTGCGCGTATCAGTTATTGGGTCTTGAGAAGGGATACTGATTCACGCCTCCAGCTTTCTCATGACACGGCACAAAATTGAATTCTGAAGCTCAGCTGAGTTCGACCTTTGTGCGTCATCGCTTTCGACTACCCGTCGAAAACGACAGTCACGAGGCAAAGAGCCCGAGGCAGGTTTTGTATTTGTCATGCCGACGGCTGTCATCCGAGAATGGTAATCCCACCGTCATCAGCTGCCAATCACCATCGTTTCGTGTCTGAAACCTCGTTCTCTTGCACCGGTCCTCCAACCCTGATTTACGCGCAGAGTTTGCCATCTTTCTGATGACAGTGACAAAGGTACTGTGTCCGTGTCACCTTTGCGTCGAGCTCTGGCATTTTGCTGATGACCGCAAGTTTCGATGTAAATTGTCCTCTGTCTCCCTTATTTTTAGACTGCGAAGAGAGGGCTGTGTGAAAGATCACAGCTGATATCAGATCCAGGCTCGATCCAAAGCCGGCAAGGACCGCAGCTTCTGGATCTTGGGTCTTGGCTGACCCATCAGTTGCGACACTGTCACTGATGCAGGACATGTGGTGTATAACTGAAGTCGCCGTATTTAGGGAGCTATCAAGATCAACTACTATATCGGCTACAACGCCTCGGTCAGCACCACCAACGGGCCTACATATGTTCAAGTTTGTGGTGGCGCGTATCGTTATCACCGCCACGTAGATCGAGAAGCTTGTCAGCGTCACCCAGGACGTTGCCTTCATCAAAATCAATAGCCCCTTTGCGGGAAATCTCACGAACATGGCATGCCGATATACGCCTGTCACTACCAACGGGCTGAACATCGGGGTGGTCGCTACTCTGGCGACAAGTATCTCCATCACCCAAACGGTGATGATGGCGAGAAAGGTGCTCAGATGGATGAGGACTGCATCGAGAACAGCGAATGGCACATTGTCGAGCAACATATCCTTACCTTCGCCGAAACTTCGCCAGAAGTTGAACCATCACAGGCCTTTCATACGAAGACCTTTGCTGACGACGAACGCATAGGTCAATTTTGACCCGTTGTTCTCCGAGCCGCTGACACTGGATTTGAATCCGTTGGCATGTACTGACTCCTACGGGCAGCAATGTCAATTGGACCGTCTTCCACAGTGATAAAGCCTGCAGCAACGATAATGGTTTCTATGACAACACCTCCGATAGCAATGAGACTGGCTACAAAGGCGACAATGCACACAATGGCTTTCGCCTGGAGAGCTTTTCGCCGGACGACGCGCCGATCAGGGACTATAGCCAGGGTTTTCAAAAGAGTCGCAACGAGGAGAGATTTCTTGGTGTTTTCAGGTTCTCAAGTTCGTTGCAGTGAGACTTGAATTGGTCAACTCAACAGTCTCGCCTTTGTCTTGGCGGTATTGAGGGAGCTGGCGGCTCTGTCGCCGGAGAAGCCCCCTCCACAGTGGCCGGCGCCCAGAGTGCTATGGCGAATGGCAACACCTCCAACGCCGTCAAAAGTGCCACCAGCTCTGGAGCTCTCGAGTGTGCTGTTCAGACTGAAGCATCCCTCCAAGCCATGGTTAAGACAGTCCGCCCGAGTTGCGAGGACCATCAAGTCCAAGTGCCGCTCGCTCAGGCCCAGACTTGACACCACTGTACCCCTTGCTGGTCCTCGCTTGACCGAGTAAGGACTTGACTTGGCTCATCAATAGGTGGTTCGCATAAATCAGGAGGGCAATGGTCATCAGAGAGTAGTGGTCTTCACAGGGTGGTATCGAAACACTGGCGGCGATACCGAGTACACTCTCGATCCCCCCGTCCCCGGTAGCCAAGAGCACGCCACTCGAGTTGCCATCAGGCGTGTTGCTATGAGACTCTCATGACGCTCCCCAGGGAGATGCTAAACCGACTCCGCATTAAGGCCTCCTCTCACGGCGGTGGCGAAGAAGGCTTCTACGACGTGATCAAGTCCGGCGTTCAGAAGACTGGACCTGCTGTTCTGTACATTGCAAAGAAGGCGGTGCACACCGTCATTCTTGTCATTGTCGTTGAGCTCTCCGAGAGATTCAAGGGTGCAGTCGGCGCGGAGAGCAGCGCAACTCCCTGCAATTAAGGCGATAACCACAACAAGATGGACCGTTTCAATGCTGTTCCCCCTAAGCAAGCTATCGGCAAAACATCTGATCACGGCCATGAGGCAGTGGAGGCGAGGAAAAGTTCTCCTCTTGACTTACAATGATTGAAGACCACATTACTACCATCTTCCAAATTGGGCCCCAACTGAGTCCATGTGCTTTAGATAGTTGGCAGTCATTGCCACGTACTGATGAGACAAGGACGTCTCTCCCATCTTGCCTCAACATGAGCTTTCCAGACAATGAGGGGATTCTTGTCATCGTTGGCTGTCCAATTCGACTTTGCGGTTTGGGAATGTCTAAAGCCATGCAAGGTGAGGACCTCTGCCCGCTTCAATTGCCTTTTCACTTTCTTGGTGCTTGACGTTGGATATTCGTCGTTGGGGTCTGTCGTTCGTTTTTGGATGCTGGGCTAAGAAGTCGGCTCGGCTGGTCGGCGGTTCCGACTTATGGTGCCAACAGCAGGCTACTCAATCTATCCTATCCTTTAATACATCTATTCGACCCCTTAAATCAATGGCCAGGATCCTGTGACGCTGCCCTTTGCGGATGCGTGACTCGTTGACAGTCCAGGGCGGGGAAGATAAGCGATAGTGCGCTCTATCATTCGCACTTTAGATTTTCCGTCACTGTGGCCGGTGATTACGATGTTTATGCCGCCTTAACAAACAAGGAAGGCACAGTGCCGATTTGTGGGGTCGGTTGAAGATGGAATAAGGTTTGACAAGGTTCATCAACATCTCGTCGGCGATGCCCGCACACCAGCTGGTGCCCGCACTGTTGCTCATCCCCAGAACAGAACAATAGACAGAACATTGGGGACACCATTTATACTTGGATCTCTCGAATGAGGCCCTGACGATTTCATCGTTATGGTGTTGGCTGCCCGCGGGAAACACCCGTGCAGCGAACAGATGGCACTGGCCAAGCAACATCATCAGGCGCGACGATTGTCTTGGCTCTTGAGTCAAACATGCACATCTTAAGACGAACCGATAGAGTGGAACTGCCCCAGGATATAGAGTAACCAGGCGCCGACTCCGACGGTTCCGGACACGAGTGCGCCCTACGCAAATGCAACGCTGTGAATGGGGGAAAGGCAGCCTCAGTCAACGGACCAAGCAGCCTTAATTCAGTTTTAAGATCACTACATGGATCGTCAAAAGCCTATTGCCGGCAACTGAATCACTGCACCCCACTTCAAGCGGGCGACCGACTCATCTGCGATTCCGATTGGGGTGTTTAGACTTTATGTTTGCAGAGCTAAAAACGTTCCGCCCGCTGACAACGTGAAGGGCCCCCCGAGCTGGTAGGCTTTCTGCAGGTGAGTGCAACGGTAACTGTGTTAGTCGGTATGAAGGGAGGGGCGGAAGGTACTCGGGTTCGTTACCACGCCGGGGCGGGAAGAATGCCTGATGGCTCGTGTAAGACAGACTAGCTCCAGTACGGACATCGGACGGCCTGTTGCTGTGAGACTTGAGACAAAGGTTGTCCGACCTGAAATGAGGGGTTCGCGGACGTTGACGACGACAACAACTGCATTCCTGCCTTGATTCTCTCAGGATGGCGAAGAAACATCAAACATCGGCTGGGAAAGCAAGGTGGAACATCTTGTGCCCTTTTGACCGTTCTTTCACTCTCATGACTACTCCCAAGCCTGACTGTAGATTGGGACACACGCAGTAGCTTCGGTCATCCCGTGTATCCCCATATCGTTCCTCTCCCATCTCATCTCCTTTGTACCTGCGTCTCGTTCCACTGCATCCACCAGCGAATCTTGCGGCTGCTTCTCGTCTGCGAACTGCACCCCGGAGGTGTAAGGCGGTCGTCCACACCCCCATTTCGTTTGACTACAAAACATATCTTATCCCAAGCTCTTCCTCCCACCTGTTCGCCTTCTGCCCGTCCGTCTTCTGCCCGTCATCCACAATGCGTCCGTTCGTTTCGCTCGTTGCTTTCCTTTCTTGCCTGACCCAAGTTTCTGCTTGGGCCCCGCGCGCCAGCGGACATGGTGCTCCAGGGCACTATGGAGGTATGCAAACGCATGACGCCAGCTTCACACCCGACCATATCTTGAGGGTCACTCAACAGAACGTCTCAATTGGTTGCCAAACACGGGAGTCGGTTGTCGTTAATGGCACTCTCTACGGCCCAACACTTAGGCTCCCGCCCGGACAGAGGAGTTGGATTAGAGTATATAACGACATGGAACACCACAACACCACCATGCATTGGCACGGACTCAGCATGCGCATGGCGCCCTTCTCAGATGGCACTCCGTCTGCGAGTCAATGGCCCATCCCACCGGGTCGCTTCTTCGACTACGAGGTTTACCCTCTGAAGTCAGAGTCCGGTACTTACTTCTATCATTCGCATGTGGGCTTTCAGGCTATGACGGCCGCCGGGCCTTTGATCATCGAGGATAGTGCGGAGCCTCCTTACGCATATGACGATGAGCGAATCATCATGCTTTCCGACTATTACAACAAGACCGACACTCAGATTGAAAAAGGATTGACTGCGTCGCCTTTCGTATGGTCGGGCGAGACCAATGCGGTCCTCATCAATGGTGTTGGGGTTTCCGTCGACGAAACAGCTGGCCAAAACGGCTGCAAGCTGCCTATCATCAACGTTGAGCCTGGAAAGACTTACCGTCTGCGATTCATCGGTGCCACGGCCATCTCTATGGTGCAACTGGGCATTGTGGGCCACGATAACTTCACCATCATTTCTGCTGACGGCGCGTACACCAAGCCTCACTCCGAGAATATCATGCAACTGTCTTCGGGTCAGCGCTTTGATGTCATCTTCAAGGCGAAGACTGAGGAGGAGCTCAACGGAACGGGCGACTTCCTCATCCAGATGGAAACAAAGGACAGGCCAAAGGTCTACCAAGGCTACGGTGTCCTGCGATACTACAAGGCCACGACTCAGATTAACAAGGCGCCCGCGACTCCTCCTTTAACGTTCTCCACGAAGCCCTATGAATGGGCTGAGTACGCATTGGAGCCTCTGGTGCCCAACAACTTTCCAAAGGCAAGTGAGGTGACTCGCACTATCAACATCGACAGCCGGCAGTTGTCTACGCAATCAATCATCTGGCAGATCAACGGACTGGAGTGGAATGAGACCTCGTCACCGTTCCCTGGTGATAAGCCGTACCTGGTCAACATCTATGAACAAGGGGAAGCCGCGATGCCAAACTACACAGCTGCGATGAACAACAACGGTTGGGACCCAACAACATTGACTTGGCCTGCGAAGCTTGGCGAGGTAAGCAATCCTTACTGGATGGCGTCTGTGACATGCGCTCACCAATTTGCAGGTTCTTGAGATTGTTTGGCACAACACTGGTTCCCTCGTTAACAATGGTGGTGGCGTCGACTTCCACCCATTCCACGCCCATGGTGGACATTTCTGGGACATTGGAAGTGGCAACGGAACATACAACCAAACAGAAAATGAGGAGAAGCTGAAAAACTACAACCCGGTCAAGCGAGACACAACGAACCTTTACCGATACGGCGAAAAGACGACATCTGGCGCTAACGCTGGCTGGAGGGCGTGGCGTCTGCGCGTAGAAGATGCCGGTGTCTGGATGGTATGTTTCATTCTGCTCGGCTCATCGTGAGACATGGAACTAACGAACATTCTAGATCCACTGCCACATCCTGCAACACATGGTGATGGGCATGCAAACTGTCTGGGTCATGGGAGATTACAAAGACATTGCTGTCTTGCCCCTCTTGGACACGGCTGGGTATCTGCAGTTTGGCGGCAACTCGACGGGCAACTCAACAGACGCGCCGACAGTAATGCATTTCTTTGAGGCGGATGACTAAGCGTAATCATGAATTCATAGACATATTTTGATATCCATAGAGCTCACTACCATCATGGGGTTTCGAGAGCACACAGAGTACGACATCACAATCAATCGTGGACCCGCTACAGGGATCCAATTTCTTCAATTGTTGAATCATGTTCAAGCCGTTGTGCACGTTTCTTGGGGTGGAACTGTCACTGGTGTCCTTAACCCAAAAGACTGACTCGCGAGCGCAAACCACGAAAATCTCAATGTTGAACATAAAACGGTGTGAGCCGTGATGCTTGGCATTGGCCAAGCGACGGGAACTTTGTTTTATTTGTTTCCCTTTACTTCTGGTCGACATCTGTCCATGATGGGAATGTCTCATTTGGTGGTGCACTGTGCCTCTAGCGCGGCAGGCATCTTGCTGTTCTTCGCTGTCTCCGTGAGTAGGCAACTTCCCTGATAAGGGCACTAACTGAATATGTGTAGGCGATCCTTTATGGTGTCGGTCGCGCCGCTTACAACATCTACTTCCATCCGCTTCGGCATTATCCCGGTCCCCGACTGTGGGCAATAAGCCGCCTTCCCTGGAACCTCGTCAATCTCAAAGGAAGCTTAGCCTTCAGAATTCGAGAACTGCACGAGCAGTACGGCCCAGTGGTCAGGATTGCGCCAGATGAGCTATCATACACCAGCTCCACCGCCTGGAAGAAGATCTACGGTCAACGGACCCCTGAGTTCCCAAAGTGCTTTGACGGCCGTGGAATCGCTGGTCCGAGTGTGACCAACCCAGCTGTTCGCAATGGCGGCATTGTCACCGCTGATCAAGAGCCACATGCCAGACTCCGGAAAGCTGTCTTACCAGCGTTTAGCGAGCGTGCATTGAGAGAACAAGAGGAAATTCTGCAACTCTACGCCAACAAACTTGTAGATCGGCTACGATCCTCCAGTAAGACCGGCGCCCCACAGGATTTGGTCAAGTGGTTCAGTCTGGCTGCCTTTGATATTATCAGTGATTTGGCCTTCGGCCAGGCCGCTGGCTGTCTAGACGATGCATCCCAGCCATGGCTCCAGGTTATCGGGACCAGAGCTCAGGGCATTGTCCGGTATCAATTTGCGATTCATTACGGCTTGGAAGGGTGGCTCGAGTGGCTCGCCCCGAAGGCTCAGAAATTGGCTCTCAAGAAGCATGGCGAACTTACAGCTGGGAAGGTCAAGCGAAGGCTTCAGGCCACCGAGAACAAGAAGGATTTCATGAGCTACATTCTGGAAAATCCTCAAGCGGACCTAAGCAATGCCGACCTCGTCAGAATGGCATCAGCCTTTATTGTGGCTGGCAGCGGTACTGCAGCCACCGCGCTTTCCGGCATCACGTACTTCTTGTGTCGGAGTCCTGAAAAATACTCAAGATTGACACAGGAGATCCGTAACGCCTTTACGAGAGACGAGGACATCACAATGACTTCAACCGGCGAGCTGCGATACCTTAAGGCAGTCATTGAGGAAGGGTTGAGAATCTATCCTCCAAGCCCCAGCGCTCTACCCCGTTTCGTGCCCGGTGCCGGCGAGGATATTGACGGCAAATGGGTTCCGGGAGGGGTATGTCCACAGCCCATGAATACTTGCATGAAGACCGCTAACAAGATCGGCTTGGCAGACCGCAGTTGGAGTCCATCAACTTTCGGCTGCTCACTCGGGATTCAACTGGTCACATCCCAAAGAGTTCATTCCTGAGCGATGGATGGATGAAGATTTTGGCAAGGATGACAAGTCTGCTAGTCAGCCATTTTCATTTGGTCCCAGAAACTGCATCGGCAAGTGGTGAGAGAATCGCAGGTGGCCCAAATTGGAGACTTACTGACAACACCTCTAGCATGGCATATGCAGAATTGCGCATCGTTTTGGCTAAGATTCTGTGGAATTTTGACCTTGAGCTTGTCGACATGGCTGAAGATTGGGTGAGCAAGCAAAAGATCTACCTCATCTGGCAGAAGGTGCCGTTGATGGTTAGATGTCGCCAGAGGGTGTAACCAAGAATTATATATGTAATTGTAACAGAGCATGCCTATCCATGATTCCCTAATACTCAGTAGTATTTATATTATGTAACTACATCCTGAGCGTCGTATACGTACATTTCTTGATGCGTGTATCCCTAATCTGGAATACGCAGCTCAATGAAGCTTTGCTATCCGGGTGGACGGATGCGAACGACGACGAGAGGAGACAGCGGGGAACGACAACGGCGGGGCGGCAACGACAATGAAGATGATAGCGATGATGAGAAAGATGATCAAAATAACGAGAAAAGTAGATGACAGGGTCGATAGAAGTAATAACTAGACTAAAATAAAAGTCATATGCGGCTCTCTGCTGAATGTACTACTCTAGAAATGTCCCCTCGAGTAGTAGAATTCGTATAAGATACCAAGGAATGTCGTTTGAACATAGTCCTAGTCTATTGTCTAAGGTTTGTCACTACCTTAGCAGCGTCGTACTCTGAATATGTATTTTGATGGCAGAAAGCTTAATGCTGGGTGACCCTGGGGATTTTGCTCATATACGTCAAATGCGAACCTGGAGAACACATGCATCCTGTATAAAACCTTCTTGCCCTTGAACTCTTTTTCCACTGCTTTCTCCGCCTTCAGTAATTTCACTGCGCATTGTTTGTTCCTCTCCACCCCATCCCGTTGGCAAGTCCCGCCATCCGCCCATTTATGGCCCATACTTTCATGATGCAACGTAGTGCAGTAGTAGAACTACCTCAGCACGCCTTTCCTCGAAGAAATCCGATACATGATATTCGATGGACGGCAATCCCACCGGAGCTCCAACTAATGATCTTGGAAGAGCTCGGCAGCTTGGCCCATGGAAAGCATTCCCTAGCCAGATTGGCAAGTGTATCTCGGCAATGGCAGACATTTTTCGAACCGCAAATATGGCAGACCCTGAACTTCCAATCGTCAACTCTTGATCGTACTCTGATGAAACGATATATAACAGACATCCGAAAAACACTGGTCAAGAAGATCTCCTTCCACTTATGGCTGAGAGAATACTCTTGTGACGATTGCGACCAACCAGAAGACGCACGCACAGCCACCTCGAACGATGCGAGTTTCATCAGACAGTTGACCACACTTTTCTCTGCACTTTCAAGTTGGAAGACGGGAGGCTTAACACTCGAGCTCAGCGCCAGCTCCCCTAGCGACTCACAGCACCAGCGTCCCGGTAGATGTGAAGCTCACAATCGGTCGACATATTCTCCTCGTGGTGCCAGGGAGCGACTGATCGGAAATCTCCTGCACGTGGGAAGTACCCGCAAATCATATTTTCCTAGAGTACCTGTGATTCAAGAATTTTCCATCCGGAAAACCTTTTATCGCAGCCTATCGGCAATTTCTATACGAGACATACTGCAAAGCCTGCCGGAAGTCAAGCGTATCAACTACGAACCATGGCTTGCAGTTACACGGCTAGATCAGGCTGAGAGGAACAGGGCGAACGCAATGCTGTTTTCAACGATCAATGACTATTCGACAATTCAAGAGGTGTCTTTTGGGAGGCACAATCCCAACGGCTTCACAAACAGCGATTCTATGCCAAGAAACCAGATGATATTTTGACTTCGGCCGCAGTCAGTGCCAGCTTTTATCTCAAGAGGCTCGCAATAGCCCATGCAATCGATGCGAAAGACTTTTTCAGACACTGCGATGTGCTGATGGAGGCTTCTGCCAGTTCACTACAAACCCAGCCAGCTGTGTCCTGGCCCAAACTCACCGACTTGGTACTTACTTGCCAGATTGACCAATGTTTGAGTCTACACAGCATAGCGAACCTACTTCAAGCAGCAAGTCAAGCAGCTATACGCATGCCCCGTCTCAGGACTATGGAAGTCTGGGCAGCCGGTGTGCACAAGGGCTTCATGTTCAGATATGCTGTTCTAGGCGAGAAAGCTGAGCTCACAATATCTGCGACATTGCATGCAGAAATACCCACCTGGGTCACATCAACGTGGGAAGCGGTTTCAAAACAACACGGAAATCGGATTTTCGAACACAAGGTCTTATTCATCGATCCGGCGACTTTGAATAAGCGACATGATATTTGCAGACACCTTAGATTACGTCACCTGCTTCCGCAATGGAACTGATCGGAGTGTTTGACAGGCTTCAGTGAGGAGCATACATATTGACCCAGCAATGGCGGGTACATAACAGGCAGTGCATTTAGAATAAAAGATTTCTCAAAAACATAGCGAGGAGTAGTGACGATTTCAGGACCCGATACAACGTCCTATTTATTTACCCATCACTGAATATGTGTCGTATCACAGGACACACGTTCTTTCATTTTCTCTCACCACTATGGCCAGGTACGAAACCTCACAGCCCCCTATCCCGCTTTTCTCTCTCATCCACATGGAGAATCCAATCCTAATTCGGACTCAGTTGGACGTCGCGTTCACTGCGTCCGCTCTGTTCGCACTTCTTGTCAGTCTCTAGACACATAGCACCTAGATGGAAGACAATTCGTACCTGCTGTAGTGAAAGTTGGTATAGCT
This sequence comes from Colletotrichum sp. SAR11_240, assembly GCA_025328625.1. Classification (NCBI taxonomy): domain Eukaryota; kingdom Fungi; phylum Ascomycota; class Sordariomycetes; order Glomerellales; family Glomerellaceae; genus Colletotrichum; species Colletotrichum sp. SAR11_240. The sequence goes on along the minus strand of JAKMXA010000108.1, from coordinate 31,160 downwards.
AGCCACACGACTCAGGCCAAGGTTCGTCGTGCATTCTTCGCCCGCGGCAAGAGAATATGCCACCCAAGAACCACTAATACCCTTGAGTTGAGTGATGGCATTGACCGAAGCGTGGTTCTTGATGCGCAAAGCGCCGGCTAGATTGCAGCCAGGGAAGGAAAAGAAGCTCTGAATTGAGCTTCCGGAGGGGCCACAGGTCTCGAGAGTACCCGAGGTCTCACAGTTGCCAGACTCAACGGTGAACCAGTTGGTACGCGACTCAATGGGATCGATGACTCGGCAGGTCAGTGCGTCCTGGGCAATAGCTGTGCTAGCTAAGACAGCAAGAGTGAAAATATCGGCTCTCATATTGAAAGGTGAACAAAGATTGAGCCAGATGTATCGGAAGTTGATTCAATTGGGTCTTGGGAGAGTTTGTAACAATGAGGTTGATGTGGAAGGAATGACCAAATTGGTAGGGATCGAGACAGCTTTATATAAGTTTCTATAATAATTCATGATTCACAAATACAGAACATAAACTCCTACATACCGGCACATTGATGCTCCGGGAGTATTCCGAAAATCTAACTTTGGTCTTACAGTTCCGAAGTATGGTCTACCATATCTAACTTGAATTATAAATCGTTCCACCAACAACTTGACAACACACACGAGTAGTCCCGCGATGCAGCCCACGGGCAGACATGCAGATGCCGGCGGGATGTCAAACTAGGATGTAATCTCACTACTGGGTCGTATCTCGGCCGAAGAGGTGCTCGAAGTCCATGATATCTTGTATGTGTCATCCTTCTACTTTACTCGTCAGGACTTGGATAGCGTCTGCCACAGGCTTGAGCGTTGATTCCCTTCGTTGGTAGGCCTGCGTGAGTGCCCTTGTCATCGAGTCACTGTAAATTGAACCAGACTCGCTGCCCAAGCTCGAATGCTCGTGAGTAAGGTTCAAGTTCAAACCTGCATATCTGGAGAAAAGCCTCCAGCGCTTGTCGAGACGCTACCTCAACTCCTATGGCCACCTTCGTCGACCACTCGAGCCCGCAAAGCCTCCTTACATCAACGCGAAAATCTTCGGTGTCATATGTACTTCCACGTTGTGAATACATGTACGCATGAAGAGCCCCTGAATCACCCCGGTCAATGCCAGTGACTTCAGGCGCGCACGAGCCGGCGGGATGCCACGGGCGAAAGGACCATCCATTTTCGATTTGCAAAGAACACACGATAAGTCTGCTGCCGCTGAATACGTCGCCATTTTCTACAGCTGGATCAATGACTTGGCTCTCAAGGTGGGGGCGCTGGAATAATCAACCATCATCCCATTGGATGCGGCGTTTGAATAGACTCTAAGAGAAGTTCGGTACGGCCCGTTCTGACCCCACTGACCCCTCTGTGCCCTTGACACCAGTTCATCAAAGTATTGCCACAAATCAGATCTGTAGAATTCTAGGCTCAGACTTTTGGCAATGAAAGTGCAAGATGATAGATCACATTGATAGTCGACTGCAGGAGTGAAGTCACACCAGAGGAACACATGAGGCCAAACAAGTAACCAGTGCCGTATCGATGTTCAACTGCAACATTAACGTCTTTGCTATGATTTACTGTTATATAAAGCCAGGAATACTTCCAGAAATATGAGTCTTACTCCGTTGTCATCATCACCACCACCATCATTATTATTATTACACTCCCGCAACATCATTCACAACTCAAAAAGCTCTTCGACTCTGTTCCAGCCATGAGACTCACCATCCTGTCCCTAAGCGCCTTCATCGTTGCGTCTGCAGCTCAAACTATCACTTGCGCCGTCGTTGACCCTTCCGTCGATCACTCCAAATGGTACATTCCCAGGTCTGGGTCGTGTACGACCACAGATGGCGTAACGTCCTGTTCTGAATCTACTATCGCCGCCTATTTCTCCGCTCCTGGTTGTAACAATGCCGGTACCGTGCGCATCAAAAGCACCAGTGATTTGCGAACTATCGTACTACTCAAAGGCACTGGTGGTGCCGTCGTAGGATACTACGTCGACGCTGGGAAAGAGTGTACGGCTAGCGTTGGCATCAAGCACATTTCAACCTTCAGCACCTATCGGGTATAAGTTCCTCTGAGCTTTCTGAACTTGTAAGTTTCTATGCACAATGCCGTTGGTCTGGAGGCTAACCATCAATAACAGGTCTACCCGTTTCAAACCGCTAAACGAAACTGAATACATTCGTGGGAAAAGGCTATTATTTGGCGGATTGGGTGGCCGCCATTTCAGAGTGCATTTGACGGGCAGAAGGAGTAGGGGTGAACAGATTACGTAGGCATCCACAAAGATCACAATATTCAAGCAGAACCTCAGACAAGACAATGAACAGACGGGGATAACTGTTTCGCCCAATACATTTGTGACTCTCTCTCTCGCAGCCTGGTCGGCCCTCTACTCCTCCTTGTTGACTTAAGGTTGCGAACATTGAGACTTATTTCGGGATGGTGTCTAAGTCAGAGTTTAAGTTAGAGTTGCGGAGCCAACCCGCCGTTTGGGAAGCATCCTGAACGAAAGAAAGATCTATTGGATCCAATCTCCAAATCGAACATTATCCATGTTCTCATTTCTCATTTCTTGTTAATCCAAACAGCGTGCTAGCATATTTTGTTGCAATACTTCGCAAACTGCAATCAGACAAAGGACCTACTGTTCTTAGGTGACGAGATGTCCTTGGCTCCTGCAAATGCGTATGCCCGTATACTTTGTCAAACCCAATGACTACTAGAAATCCCAAGCGTTACATAACATATGGCTGATAAGCCGTTCCATTCCTTATCGCTGTGCGGTACAGCTTCTTGTTGGATCGATGCAGGTAGAGCTTCAGACCCATGGCGCTCACGCAGGCGATCAAGCCCATGACCATCATCATAATGAACGCCAAACGATACCGAGGCTCGTCAGAGTCGACAAAAAAGTAGGGAGCAATCAGATTGCCGATTTGACCCAGAACGTTGACGAGGGCGACGGAGATGGCACGTTTCTCAGGGGTTCTGCCCATCGTATTGGAAGTCCAGGTGCTGATCAAGGGGTTGGCGAAGTACATGCCGCCAACGTAGATGAAAGAGGCACCATAACGGGCCTTGCGGTTCTCGGTGGCGAGGCAAATAATGTAGCCGATGCACCCAAACGCAATAGGTCCCGCAAAATGGTATCCACGCTCCTTAGTCTTATCGGAGTGCCAGGCATTGACCAGGGATCCAGCGGCGGCGAAGATGTATGGGGGCGCCGTGAGCACAAGGGTGATCGTGTTATTATAGCCAAATCCGCGAACGATGGAGGGGAAGAAGTTGGAGAACCCGTAGGCAGCCGAGATGCCGATGTTCATGCCGACTAGAAGCCACATCTTGTAATCGAAGACACTCATCTTCAGTCCGTGCCATACACCAGTCTTCGCTTCCGCAGTGGAAACTCGATCAGCAAGAATGCGAGCGGCGGCGACTTTGCGCATGTCTTCAGTCATTGACCAACGAGCACTACCGGTTGTGGAGTCTGGATAGTCGGGCAGAATGAACAGGGCGATCATAGCCAGTCCTGCACCAGTGGACGCGAGGACGATGAAAAGCCACTGCCATCCAGCCAAACCGTACGACCCTTCAAGCGTACCGAAGACAGCGGCAGCAATGAGTCCTGCGGTGCAGAATGCGAGTGTCTGGCCGGTGTATAGAAGGGCACATCTGAGCGCCATCTCCTTCCTTGTATACCAGCAAGACATGACATAGATTGCCTGAAACCGATATCATTAGTCACAGAAACTGTCAAGATTGAATTCATACGTACACCAGGAAAAAGCGGTGCCTCGACCACTCCTAAGAAGAATCTCACGGCAATGAGCCCTTGGTAGTTCTTCACACCACAAGTGGCGGCGGAGACGCTAGACCAGACCAGCGCCATGCAGCAGAGGTACAGGCTAGGCCGCACCTTTCCAATAATCATATTTGAAGGAATTTGTCCGAGAACATAGCTACCAAGGCATTAACATTGAAGGAGGTTCTGCAAGGGTACAAGAAAACTCACCCAACACTTAGAATCGAGACCGCAGTGCCGTATTGGTATCCTTTCAGATCTAGGTCCTCGTCAAGGCTGCTGAGTCTAGCCTGTCTGTAATGCGATGTGCGTCAGCTTGAAGCCACATAATGATTGTTGTGTTAGGGGCCTTTTGACTTACGCGATGGAGGCACGGTCCAAGTAGTTGAACAGATACAAGACCCAGAGGCATGGCATTAGAGTCATATCAAGGCGTTTGACGACCTGCTTCTCCAGCTCTCTCCAGTTTGGGATGCCCAAAGCGTCGATCTGCTCCTCTGGAGAAGGCAGAAGCTCCCCCTTTCCGTTCCCATTATTTGCCTCGACGATTGACGGTTCTTTGTTGACCTCATCTGGGCGGTTGGTCTCGACGGCACCTGGGGGAGCGGTGCCTCCAGTACGTTGGGAGGGCTTTTCTTCGGCAACCATATCTTGCAAAGGAACTGAGATTGACAAGAATTGAGAATGAGATAAATCAGAGAATAAATTCGGATGAAAAAATAAGAACTCAGGGAGCTTCTTATAAAGAAAGGGAAGGAAAAGTAGACGGGGAAGGATAGTTGAACAACAGCATCACTTGAGGCTGGATCTCGCTTCGCATTGCCCCGTCTCCCCATATCTCTCCGCTTCAACCCTCCTCATTTTCCCCAGACCCCGCCTCCAGATTTGAGATGCTCCACGCCAGCATTCTCAGCAGATGGGGTCTTTTCGAACGTGGATGTCGACTTGCCAACCAAGACAATATGAAAGTGATCGTCTACCACACCCGCCTCCACAAGTCCCACTGATTTCTTTTCCGATATCTTCCCATCATCCGAGGTTAATCAGTCGTTGATTCTCTTGCAAGCATTAGCTACAGCGGATTTGTCTAAGTACGATCCCCGTCGGAAAGGCGTCCTAGGGTCTGGGCGGGCTTGGCGTGCATCTTGCAGAGCCGCTGAGATTTAACCATACATGTCTTCTCAAAGACCAAACTGGCAAAACATCCGACGTCTCGACCGACTTGAAAGTCGAGGACAGGGAGAATTCTAACATTAGGCGGAAAGTTCGTCGAATGAAGCCTAAGAATGGTTGGAGGGGAGGAGCGCGGCGGGCGGGCCAAGATGGCGGGCCAAGATCCCCAAGACTCCAAGACTTCTTGGTGCTCGGGAGTTGACCGAAGCGCCTCAACACAAGATGGAATCTGGCTCGATGTTTAACTTGGCACGGAAGCTATGATCGCGCCCAGCAGAGCCGCCTTGGAAATGTTCAAGGTTTGAATCCTCCTCTCCGCATGGGGAGGTCAAGTAGATGTTCCGAATTATGGGACAGCATATCTCGGAAACCATTTGAAGCACCGACCGCTTCGCTACCTCTCAGTACGCCCTCGCCATGAGATAAGATTTCTTTTGTTTATTCTACATCTCTCCTTGCCCGACGCAAATCACTCCATCTACATATCCGTGACACGTTTGAAAGATCCATATTGTGCGTTGAATTTACAACCAAAGCACCTGAAGCGTCTTGCAGTGTTCTCCAATTGGATTGAAAGGCTTCACAGTTCGTCACTCCACCACTTCGAATCAGAAGGCGGACTAGCCAAGTCGAAGGAAATCGGGACAGGTCTCGTCTTCCTTAGCGCTCTGCCATCTTTCCCGACAGCCTCTGCAATAATCGCGATGTCATCAGCCACAGCTACTCCACGAAACTTGGCGTGGGTCTCGAAGCCCTCGCGCTCAACTTCTCCCAAGAGATCTTCCTTAGATTTCGCTGCAAATCGGGCGTAGAATCTCCACGCGGCAGCCTCCGTATCCCCGTTCCACGAGACGTAAACATCCAAGTCACCAGTTTGAGTACCCTTGAAAGCCACAATGGCAGGTTCCTCAGCAGGTGTTCCGGTCCAGTTGTATCTGAAGCCGCGATAGCTCTGCGTAAAAACACCCTCAGGAGCAGAGTCGAGGTACGCGTGGAACAAGACCTTGCCGTCATGACTGTACTCTGTCACTGCGCCAGACTGGCCCCAGTTGATAAAGATATTGTCGTTTGGCGGAATCTGCAAGCTACCCTGCGTGTGCGCCGACAAGCCATCTGGAGCGTCGTACGTCTGGATCGCTTTCGCGGTGCCGTCGGTGTGGTTCAGCTGATAGATACGACCTCGCGAGAATGCGTTAGTCTTTTCAGGCGCTGAGTGTGCTCCATTGTCAAACAGAGAGATGATCTCGATCTTTCCATCTGCGGAACGGCTGCGAAATCGCGCGTGGTGCTGATAACCAAACACGTCTTCGCTGGCCAGCGTAAATGAAGAACCTCCGTGGAAGCCTCCGAGCTGCCAGATGATCTCGCCGCTGGTTCCGTTGATTTTCAAGACCGCCGCGACGTTTCTTGCCGATATGAGATAGTTCCCTTCGTCGTCTTTGTCGACACTGTTAATGTGGAAATAGTTCCAGGCATCCGTCTCGCTTTTGCCGCTTCCGGGCAGACCGGCGCCAAAGTGGAGCGGGAAAGCGCTGTCTGCGAAGAGAGTGAGCCATCGGTAACCAGCTTAAGCCCGGGTCAGTCACTCACACTTGGGATCAACGTGGTCGAAGCTTTCCCATTCGAAGATGACGTCCCCGGTGTCAATGTCAATCTCTATGAGATTAATTAGCAGCCGCTAACGCAAAATGAAGGACAACGTACCTTGGAAGCCCCCTGAGAGGATCCAATTCTGCTCCGCAGTCCCTCCCCATGGCTTCAGAGACACGGTTCGCGGGATCGGCGTCTCCACCAAGGCCGTCTTTCCGTTAACGAGCCGGAACTCGTGCGCCGAGACGAGCCGGTGCGATCCGACCTTGACCACCTTAGCGACTTCATAGTCGGGCCCAAGGAGCGTGTGGTAGCCAAACATCCTACCGTGCTTGCCATCTAACGATCCTTGGAATGCACGTAGGTACGGCTTCCCGTTCCAAGTATCGGGGCGGAAGTTTGCGACCCATCCGGAATGGTATCCTACGCCAGACCAGACTAACACTCCATCGTCTCGAAAGATGTAAGCTCCCGGTTGGACAGGGCCGCTGTGGCCTTCTTCAAAACCCTCGTAGGGCGCCACAAAAATGAAGCCCTTCTCCACGGCACGACGGTCGGCCGGAACCGTGATGTTGAGCCTCGGAGCGGCAAGTTCGGGGCGGGACCGGAAGCGCCAGTCTGCGGCTGCAAGAGACGCCAAGCTGAGGCATGCGACCCCCGGCGTGAGCTTCATTCTGTAATTATTCTAAGATGCAGGACTTCCACGACGATTGAACCGAAGACGAGGTGTTGATGTTCAGTGAAATTGGACCAAGTCCTCAAAACTTTCGTCTCGGCTTTTAAGCAAGAAACTCTTTGGCTAAGTCATCAAGTTCAAAACGCAAACATTAGTAGAGATGGCGCAAGAGCTTGATAAACCGAGCGATGCTGCGCTTCAAATCCAACATCGCCGGCTGGATCGGCTCGGGCCGGTCATCGTCCACTCGGAAGCCATGCCGCTGCTCTCGTCATTCAATGACGTGCTCTCAACCCAGCAGATGAAGAACCGCGACAACAATCACCAGCGCGAAGATTGGTTCGATGAGGCTTTTCCATGCCGGGGTACCATATCCCTGTTCGGTGCACCTCCTCCGAGTTCCTGCGACATCCGCCGCATCTCAAGATGCTCGCCGGAGCGCATCCGCGATTGCGGGGCCGAACCTTCATGTCTCCAGCTGGCGGGCTACTTATATAGGCGATCGGGACGACAAGGGCAGCTCGAACGACTAGAACACATCCAAGGCAGCCGGGATGATGAAAGTGATAGTCACGATGAAGGTACCCAATATGCAAATACGCTGGAGCTCCGTTCGGATACCACGACTCTAGACGAGTATGTCAAACATGTTTACAAGATAAACAGGTTCATTACCGGCAGGCTCGAGTTATTTCTGATGTGATGCAAAATCGACTTTTGCTTACTCCTCACAACATTCCGATTCCACAAGCACGATCACGATCACCATAATCAAACGGGCAAGCATTCAATCTCAACCGGGTATATTGTTCACCAACCCCTCGACCCTTCACTTCCTCCTTACTTCACATCCACTCTAAAGCTGGCAAGCCTCGCCGGTGTTCTGCGTAGTACCCAGCTTATCGTCGCAGTTAATATCGAATCGGCTCTGCGCCAGAGCGTTCGACTTGGCGATACAGCAGATCTACCCCCAAATCAGCATCTCTCCCTCTACTTTCTTCACGTCAGATGATAACTTACTCCCCTGCCGAAATCCTTTCCACCGGCGCCGGTGCAAATACTTCCATCCGTCATCACGTTGTTGCTAATGTCCCTGCACAGGAACGTCGAGGCCTGCGCGGAAGCAAGAGCGACGAAGACGCTCGTGGCAACAATCGTGAACTTCATTTTGCTGGTTTGGGTATATGGTGCGTAAAGCAAAGTAAACAAAAACTGGGCGATCAACGCGGTAGTGTAGAAGACTGAATAAAGAGGCTGGATGAACTTGAGATGAACCAACCGTCCCTCCCCAACATTCCAGTTCATCCGTTTTATACATCGTCAACAAAGTCGAGTCAAGTCATGACAAGAGGCACCGACAGCTGAGGGCCCCGCCTCGTCTATTCCGGCAGAACGACCCGCACTCCGGTACGACACTGCGCTTCACACGCGCGCGCCGAGTCATTCCCCCCGGCCGCGCCACCCCGCCGGTACACGTCTCAGACGTCTGAACTGGGTCCCTGAAACATTGACAACGGCGTCGGCGAGAGCTCTTTCCCTGTCGCTGCGCGCATCTTCATATAAGGCCAGCAATCAGAGGGCGGCCTCGCGTGAATCGCAAATGGGGCCCCGGTCTGGATGCATCAGCTTGTTCCAGAACGTTGGCTTCCCTCAAAATAAAGTTCACGATAACCTTCCGAAATAAGCTGCAAACTGGGCAAACTAGCCGGAGAAATCCACGCGAGTTGCCTGCCGTTGCGTCGCCGCGGAACTCTCCACATAGTGATCACCCGAGCTTCGTGAAAGTCCAATGGCAGAAACGATGTATGAGCTATGAAACTAGCTCACCAATACACACTCTCTTTATCCCAGAATCCATCCGTTGACCCCGTCTAATAGAGCCATGCAACCCAGTTGGATATCATCGTCCACGCATGCCTTCATAACCGTACATCTATGAATGACCAAGCCCACTTTACACGACTACGACGGAAAAGCCTGCTGTTGAAGTATGCCTCAATGCTTCTATCGTCGTAATCCTTGCCGTCGTCTCTCTCGTTGTCCTCGCCCGTCTTTGATCGTCCGGCATCTTCGTCCGGCGTCTTCGTCCAGCGCCATTTTAGGCAAAGTAGCTCTTCCACAACACACCCTCCAGGTCCTCAAGCTGTTCCTGAGTGAAGTACTGCATGCGACTGTTAGCTTGGTGTATGAAATAACATGTGACGTGCCGACGTACCTTCTGATCCACGCTCCAGCTGTCCTGTCTGGTCTTCTTGAAGTCGGAAAGAATTGCCTTGGTGGCTTTACCGACGACTCCCGGGTCGCTAGCTGCACGAGTCGCCAGAATTTGCAGAACCTCGGGCATCCAGGACGGCGGCGGAGTGGCGTACGGGAATGCTTCGATGAGCGCACCCAGACCAAGGACAGCCGCATGCCTGCGGACGATCTGCTTGGTGGTGTCGACCGGTGTCTCGGTGCCCGGGAGCTTCCGCTTCGGCATGGGGTTGAGACGCAACTCGTTCTCGTAGCGCTTCTTCAGAAGCTGAATGGTAGGATCGCGGATGCGCTTCGGCGAGCACCTGATCATGCCGGCCAAAGTGGCAGAAGCGCAAGATCGCACTTCAAGCTGCGCATCAGCCAGCATGTCACTGACAGCATCAAACAAGATGTCACGCTGCTTCTTCTCGATGAGGAACAAGCGACGGAAGTAGATGACCTGCATGTTGACCATGGATCTCAACCGCTGGTGCCAGCTGGTCGCAGACTTGCCAATCCTGACCAGAGCATCAATGAAGGGACCATCTTCGCCTACGCGGAAAGGAATGTTGGGCAGGTGACGGTAGACATGGTAGGCGAGACGCATAAGCTCGGGGTCTTCTTTGACATCCATCATGTGGAGGAGCTGCTCCATATAAGGCTCCGGGAAGAAGGGCATCAGCTGAGTACACTCCTGGGACGAAAGCGTACTGTCCAGCCAAGTCAAGACGGTCTTCGATCCGGAGGTGTAGGAAGACGGCGTTTGCTGTCCGGGCGTACGCTCTTTACGCCACTTCTCGAGTCGATCGAAAATCTCGCGCATGGTAGCGTCGAACTCCTCGGTGCACTTGTAAGGGCGAATTCCCAGAGACGAGGCCTCCTTGTTTGCCTCCAACAAACGGTCGACGTTCTCGAACGATTCGTGGTACCTGGTGCGGTAGATGGTAGCGATGACCCGACCCATTGCCTCACGGACCGTCTTGTACGGGTGGTCGATATGAGCCAAAAAGTCTTCGAGGATCGGTTTCTCGTGACGGAAGTGCCAGCCAGCGTCAGTAATAATAAACTCGAGCACTTGCACCTTGCTCGACTCCTTGAACGCGGCATTGGATGACATATCCAACCTGAAAGCACTAAGGGTATCGACCAACTCGTGAGATCGACGAGGGTCCTTCGGATCTACTGTCAGATGCAGGCAGGAGACCCAGTACTGCAGGTTCTCCGGCGTCAGGTCCTCGTTGAGAATCTTCAACATCAACGTAGCGGCGAAGCCCCACACTTTATCACGGAATTCGAGGGGGTCGTCACTAGACCCGGCCATCAGTGCCGCCAGTATCTCTGATGTCGCCCGGTGCTGGTGCTTATCACTGCCGTCGCCGTATACGTCCGTAGTGAGTTCCTTGACGTCGTCCAGCGTGATCTCCGTCCCTCCGTAGTGCATTAGGTCGAATACGTGCATGAGCATGTACACGTTGCCCATGCGGAACCGATCGGCGCCCGCGTCGCGGGGCTCTTGCTTGAGGTAGTCGAAGCAGGTCTTCAGCCAGTCGCGCGTCAGCATTTTGCCGATTTGCGACCGCACGGCGGCCTCTCGCTCGTCGTAGTCGGTAAAGGGGTCGGGCTTCGCACGAGAGGCGAGGAACTTTTTGCCCCACACAAGCCATCCGGGATGGTCGGAGTCCACCATGTATTCAGCCTTATTGGGGTCGGAATCAGCGAAGGCGGCGAGATAGCGGTCGGTAAAGTCCTTGTCGCCCTTCTTCACCTCTATCGCCAGTTTATTCCGATCCTTCTCCTTCTCCAACAAGTAGTTGCGGTAGTCGTGGTCATACGCGGCGCGCATCTCGACGGCCTCGAACACGGAGGTGAAGGCGGACGTGTAACTAGCCCGAAGCCCAGGGTGGGTATCGTTCGTGCCTTGCGCGACCAATCTGATGAACTCTGGGGGTGCCAAGGTGTCGAAGCGTAGGCATAAGTTGGTAGCAAATATCACGCATCGAGAGGCAATCTTCCAGTGCGCCTCCTTGGCCATATCGACCAGCTCCAAGCCCAAGGCCGCCTTCTTCTTTTCGACACGTTCGCGACGCTGGACAATGAAGTTGTGGCGGTTGTCAATGGGGCGAGAGCAGTCTTCCGTAGGACGGATCTGCTCCACAAGGTCCTGGTTGACGATGATCATTCGCTCGAATGGCTTTCCGAAATCCAATAGGGGGAACAGCGCAGTGGCGCCCAGCTGCTGGATGCTGGGCTTGTCGATAGTGCCTGCCTTTAAGTAAAGTCGAAGGGCCTCCGGGGCAAACCGCCAGTCTTTGACGATGGTCCTCAGGAGACTAGTGAAGAAGAGAGTATACATGGCACCCTTGATGCGATCATGGTCGATCTCGTCCAGGGCGATGCGAAGCCTCTCGATAAGGACCGGGATGACGAGGGGGCGACCGCCGATAAGAGCCTTGAGGGACGAGTCCAAAGCGCTTTGTGCTACCCGCCTGACGTCGGCGTACGAAGACACGGACGACTGGGCTAGGTTCATGAGTAGCTTCCTGTCCAGCTCGCTCTTCTGCCTTGCGGAGGCATTGTGCTTAACTCGCAGCAGCTGGTACGCGTCTGCACGCTTAATCAGTAGAGGACGCGGGTAGACCTTGCGAAGACCGCTAATCTTGAAGGCTGAGATGTCCGACTTGTACAAGCGAAGGTGTCTCTCCAACGGGTGGGCTGAGCGCTCGATACCGACGTCGGTGATCCATGTGCGGTAAGCAGCGTAGAGCGCGGTGAAGCAAGACACGTCATCCTCTTGCTTCTGGTTGAGAAAATCGTGCGTGCGGCATAACAGCTGGCCGACGTCCTCTCTCAACTCATGCAGCTTGCCGTAAGCTGGATCCTCCTCGGTGAGAAGATAGCCGGCGTCGTACCGGTACTGAGGACGTGTCTCCTCGTCTTCGGCAGCCTCGGCCAGAGGGTCATCGTCATCCATCGGGGTGTCGCCATCACCGTCTTCCTTCGCACCGTCTGGCGTCTCGCCGGCCGCACGATGAGGATCAAATAGAGTCGCAACACCAGATATCACCAAGCGAATCTGCTGCAACAGTCTTGAAACCTCGTCGGACCACTCCTTGTTCTTGCCCTTACGGCTGACCGGTGGATGCTCGCCCATCAAAGAATCCAACTTCTGCGCGGCTGCCTTGGTCTGGGAGTCGAACAGCTCGACGGCGAACTGAATCTCTCCAGCCGAGGGCCGGTGCCACTTGATGGTCAGGTCAGCAGGAGAAGTGGTCTTGCCCCAGTCGCCCACGTCAAGGCCACGCTTGATGATATCGGGCTCATAAAGAGCGCTATCGATGGGATAGGTATGCGTCAGGTTCAGGAGGAGATGATGAATGTAGTTGGAAATATGGATCGTGGGAAGACCTCGGCACTTCTCTTGCATGTACTTGGCAACGTCGTGGAGCTCATTCTGGTACTTCAGGACCTCGTTTCCGACGTGAACGACAACCATACCAAGCATGCTGACATGCCAGACCAGTGCGCGGTCTCTAGGCAAATAGTCTGTACCACTGCTTCTGTCGGAAGCAGCGTGGTTGTAGTCGATCTCGTTGCGAATATTGACGATGAGCATCGGAATGAAAACCTTGAGCGTCTTTTCGGGATTGACCTTGCACAGGGCGTTGAGGATCCACGCCATGGCATCCCTCGCCTGGTGGACAACGTGTGTTGATACGAATGAGGAGAGCTTTTCGAGGGCAGTGTCGAAGAGCTCAGGCGACAACGATGCGAAGAGAGGAGAGAGCGCGGCGGGCAAGGCGTTGATGACGTTGTCCTCTGGAGTGCCTCCTCTGATATGAGAGGCGTCTGGCAAATTTTCGAGCAATGTGAAGACCTTGCCAAGAAGGGCGATGACGAACTCGCCAAGTCCTGCTGTCGAGGATCTCAAAATATTCGCCTCGTCTTCATCAGAAATTTCAGTCTCGTAGTCGAGCTTGATGTCCTGTCCCTCGCGCTCCATGCGCTCCATCTCGCCTTGAACCCATTGCATGGCCAGGGTAGTGTCATGAACGGAGTCGTTATCCTTGACTAATGGGACCATGGGGATGCTGTAAGCCACACTTTGGAAGAAGTTGAGGGTGTACTGCGTCTTTCCCAGGTCATTGGCGTCAATGCCGGGCAAGGCCAGGGCGAGGAGGGCTGTGATGTGGCATCGGAAGCCCTTGGTCTTGGACATGACGTTGGCGATCATCTGCAGGCCGTTTAGACTTGAAGTAGTACGGTGAACTTCAACCAAGCCCTGCAAGCTGGGGTAGAATCGCTGCAGAGCGCCGGGCAAGATGAGATTGGGCTCCAGGTAGGCCAGGCCCTGGAGAGACGCGTAGTAGTAGTGAGCGACTCTATTGCTCTTTGAGAAGAGACCCATGTATGTGACCTCCTTGAGAGCTGTCACGAAGCGTGCCTTCAGAGCGGGTGTGATCCTGCGGTCTTCGGGGGTGTCCAGCTCGCCACTCTTCTCGCGGTTCCAGCGAGAGACAAAGATGTCGGTAAGATAGACGGTGAATTGGCCGAGGAAGGTCGTCCAAGAACCGGCATTCGACGGGTGGTAGAAGGTGTCAATGGCCTCAAGCAAGCCCTCCAAGCTGGCCAGTATTGAACTCTCCTGCTCCAAGCACTTGGGCGAGAGAGAGTAAACGATCCACCTGGCAATCATGTACGCCGTCGGGTACTTCTTCTTGTCCTTCTCCAGGTACAGACCTAAGCCGGACGAGTAATCCAGCGTCGAGTAGGGAGAGTTTGACTGGCCAACAGGGATCTCTGTCAGGCGCAGAACAGCCGTGAAGATCCACTCAGACTGCTCCTGGGTAAAGATGCCGTGGGCGTCGAAGGGAGTGTGGGTCGACTGCAGGAAGTCCCTCGCCATGCGGGAGTATAGGTCGATAAAGAAGATGTCGAAGCTCTTAGAACGCGCAATCAGAGACCACAGGTGGAAAAGCGTGGGCATGAACTCCTGCGGCTGGGAACAAGGAACGTTCTCGGGGGCCGCGTCGGTTGGCAGCAAGGCGTTGATCGTGCCGACAACGATGTATGCGTTGGACACGTCGGATGTGCTGAAGTAGGGCAAGAACTCGTCGAGCATCTCCTTGCGGTCTTTCGGGTCGAAGTATGTCTGGGCGTGTAAACATAACTTCCATAGCTGTTTCTGTGATCGACGTCGGTTCGTTTGATGTGAGGCCACTTCAGATGGCAGGACGAGGGCCTTGATTTCCCTCCATAGCGGGCGCCAATCGAGAAGGAGGTCGTCTACGGGCTTGAGGTAGTGGTATTTCCTGGTGATGACGGACGTTAGCAACAGAGACGACGGGGGGCGACGCAGGACGACGAAGGGCAACGGGGACGACGGGGACGACGGGGACGACGAAGGACGACGAAGGACGACGAAGGACGAAGAAGGACGGCGGAGGACGATGGACACACCTAGTGAGCACGACGACCATGCGCAAGAAACGGTCGGCGGTGCTGGGGTCCAAACCGGGGGCCAGACAGAGGTGGTAGTAGAGCTTCGCCAAGGTGGAGCGCAGCTCTCTCGTCATCTCGAATTTGAGGTTCAGCCATCCTTGCAGCTCCCTAGTCCAGTGCAGTGCGCCTGGGCTAAAGTCCTCGGCCTTGATGGCGATGTAGAGATGCTTGAGGATGCCGGCGAGGGCGGCATCGCGTTGCTCCTCCTTCTCGACGGGGAAGGGCAGGTGGTTGAAGTAGCTGAAGGTGCGCGGACGGTAGCGCTTCTTGTCGTCCTCGTCCGTCTTGGTGTAGGGAGGGCCGGGGGAGTTTGACCGCGAGATGGTGTCGACGGAGGCGAAGTGGCTCGACAGGAAGTGTGCTGTCGAGGCGGCTGACAGCGCAGCAGCGTGGTTGGATGGCTGAGGCCCCGGTGTCTCGTCCATTGTGTGTGTAATTGTGTAGTGATGCCGTCTACGCTCGATGTTGAGGAGGACGGCGGACGACGACGAGGAAGACGACGACGGCGACGAAGATGATGGGGGAGGGCCGAGCGGAGGGGCAATGGCAGACGGCGGCGGCAGCGGTGGTGGCAGCTACCTTGTGGTCGCACAGGTGCAGCAAGGCAGGATGTATCCAGCTCCCGCTTCCACACCAACTAGTGGAAAGAGCTGGATGTCGGTCGGGGGTGTCGTCGGTCGCGGGGCGTTCGTTGATCCGGAGCAGCAGGTCGACGATGGCCGGCAGGACGGGAGTAGACAAGATGCTGACAATCCTGTGGTGGTCAATTGGAAATGCAATCACCGGCGGAAAGATGGAATGTGGTCAATGCAGTTTCCCCTCTGCCTCGAAATGGGGCAGGCAATGGGCGGCGGTGGGGGATGCAACGAAAAGAAGGAGAGGAGGGAAAAAAAAGAAAAGGTGATGTTGGAGGTTGGGTGTTCTTTTGGTCAAATACCTTCCTTGCCTGCCAGGCGTGGGCGTGGACGGGGGAAGATGGACGTAGGTAGGCAGGCGGGACGGGAATACTGTGGTGAGGACACACGCACGTATGGAGCAGCAGCACAACCACAGACAACGACACACACAGGCGCAGGCGGGACAGAGGAGAGAGGTGCAATGCAGTGTGCAGTGTGCAGTGTGCAGCGCAGGCACAGGCAGTGCGAGTGATGATGCAGCAGAGGGCAGCCTGGGCCTCACCTTTGCTGGGAAGGGCTGGCCACACGGAGCAGCAGTGAGGTCAGCTCCCCCAAGGAAACCGCATTACATAAGATAGAGCTTTGGATGACCATGTATTCTGCAGCCGTGTTTTGCAGCAGAAGTACATGGAGAGAGAGGGACCTCGTGCCCACCACCCAAGGTAGGTCGGAAGGTCCACCTCACTCTC
This sequence comes from Colletotrichum sp. SAR11_240, assembly GCA_025328625.1. NCBI lineage: Eukaryota > Fungi > Ascomycota > Sordariomycetes > Glomerellales > Glomerellaceae > Colletotrichum > Colletotrichum sp. SAR11_240. Next base: position 14,783 of record JAKMXA010000108.1, on the reverse strand, counting down.
TCGGCTGCCTGCCCTGACGGCGCGCGCTAAGCTTAAGCAGCCCGCCCAGAGCAGCAGGAGCATCGCAGCAGCAGCAGCAGTAAGTGGTGACGAGCAGCACCTTCCACCTGTACGCGTTCTTGGCAGCCTTGTCTTGTCTGGGTGCACCTGCTCTTTCCCAAGTTTCCTTTTCCTCAATCGCCCCACCTCCCGTCTGCGACTTCCACTTTCTCCTCGGGTGCAGTGGCAGCTGCTGCACCTGCGCAGGGCCAGTGCTCCCTCCTCCGCACTACCCAGCGAGCCGCTTTCCTATGGCGATGTACCTCCATGTTGCTTCCACCTGTTTTCACGACGCAGACACATGGATGGTACTTGCTGCAACATTTACTGAACCAGGAAGTTCTCCGCTTGGAGGAAGCAGGAGATCCAACCCGTCACATCCATCACCAACAACACTCTGACATGCAGCAAGCAAACGACATGAAGCTCTCGTCAACAAGCAATCAAGCAATTAAGCACCTTTTCAAGCCAGTCTAGACCTTAACACAGTTGACAAACATGGCCGACAGGAGACCATATTGTCTCCTCCATGATATGCCCGCGTCACCAGAGAGAAAACAACGCAAATGAGTACGAGTAACCGGCTGTCCGCTCACATCCCACAGCATGAACCACCATCATCCGCTTCCCGACGAACACCTCCCCCAACAGCCCCGTGATCGCCAGAACACGTCGCGTTGTCTTCCACCCACGTTGCGACCAGGACCAACCACCTTGCAGCCCACGCGATCATGGGCCATGGCCACCACCAACCGCGACACAACGGCCCCTCGAACCTCACTCCGCACCGCACAAACCAAACCTGCCGCCGCCACGGCTACCTGCATCTCCAGCCACGTCTTGATGGATCGTCCTCCTCCTCCTCCTCCTCCTCTTTACTCTGTATCAACATTGAAACCTGCATCTGCGACCACTCCAGCAGCCTCTGGCCACTGTCTACTGATTAGTCAGGGCTCACCGGACCACCCTCTGCCCACTGACTCGGAGCGGGGAGCCGGCCGAACACTGCCGGCAGACAGACAGAAAGACGATGGATCCTGGACCTTGACTGTGGCCAATGCTCCTCGCATCTTGTCACTCCCTGAGTCCCTAGGATTTCCCCGTTCCCAGCTCCGAATTCCCATTCCCAATCCGCTCGCCGAAGGCGGACACCAGAGGACGCAATCATCCGCAGCCACCATCTCGGACGCTACGCAGTAATTCGCACCCAGGCCTGCTGCCTCCCTCAACCACCATAAGCCAAGCCGTGTTTCAGTGTCACGATCGGTGTGAGGTGCTGAGGTGGAGGGTAGGCCGCGTTGTCTCTGATCTGCCTGCGCCTGTAACCCGACACCTGGAAAGTTCCATCCCAAGAAACAAAAGAGACCTCACATGACACCCGGGAAGGATTCTTGCGTTCCCTTTCCCGTCAAAAATCCTGTCGCCGCCATGGAACAAAGCTAGGGTCCAGAAAAAAAGGGGTCCTGCACGCCCGGTACTTTATCGTACCTTGGGCATGGCGCGAACAAGTGCCGGGTCGTCCCCAAATTTTAAGCAGCACTGGCAGCAAGTCGTCGTCGCATCGTCGGCGCTGTTTTTAGACTGTCGCAATTCATGTGATGGGAATCGCATGTGGGCGCACGCTCAATTGGAAACCGCATCTATTGGACCTTTGGATGACGCAATGCCATGTTTAGGATTGGGGGCCGTTAACCATTCCCATCATCACGATGATAATTATTCAGGAAGACAATTTCTCTATTGCTTGAAGACTCACCTACGTAGTAGTCAGATTTGGCATCGCCCATCAAACCATCACCTAAAGCGAAATCCCATCCGAACACTCGGCGCCGAGGCCGACGCCACACCGTTCCGGCCCGGGATCAATCGGGCCTACCGAACCATGGCCTGCCGATCTAACTTTTTTCTCGCCCAAATTCCCGTCTATTTCCATGGACCATAAGGTGCCCAAAAGAAAACCCAACCTACAAATATTCGTCCACAGCCCCAGCCCAGACCACGTCGTATCCTCGATAAATAGCACAGCATCATACGAGCCCCCTTTCTCGTCGCCCAAACATTACCTGCCCTCTGGCGTGACCCCCACCTTGGCGCCACAGCAAAGCAGCTGACTCATCCGTCCCAACCCACATCAAATACAGGGCCCATCCCGAAACTGGTGCAAGCGCGGTGACGTCGATAACCTCACCTCACCACTTTTCTCAAAACCACCACTCCAGCTTCATCACCACTCATTACAAACTTACGAAATTCACACATTCAATGTGTTCCGTCTCTCATCATGGCTGTAGTAGATGAAGAAGCAAGTAAGTCGCCATCAAATTCCCCTCACTCGAACCTCACTAACAACAACCCCCCAGACATGTCCAAGACCTCAACCAGGTCAGTGGCCCAGGGCAACTCGGATGCGCCGCCCCAAAACGCCCTCATGGCGACCATCTCGCGCACCCGCTCCCGCACAAACACGATCCTCGAGAAAGTCTCACTCCGCGAGCGCATCCACCACTTCACCTTTGCATGGTACACACTAACGTGAGACCACCCCTCCCCCACCCCGGCGCCGGCTCCGATCTCATCGGCCCCGAGCTAACCCCCACTCCCAGCATGTCAACCGGCGGCATCGCCCTCCTCCTCGCCGAGACGCCCCACCGCTTCACCGGCCTCGACACCATCGGCCTCGTCGTCTTCCTCCTCGACATCCTCCTCATCTTCCTCATCACCCTCGTCCTCTGCCTCCGCTTCTCCTTCTTCCGCAAGGCCCCCGCAAAGGCAATCACCCACCCCTCCGAGTCCCTCTTCATCCCCACCTTCTTCCTCTCCCTCGCCGCCGCCCTCTCCAACATCCAGCACTACGCCGTCCCCAAATGCGGGCCCTGGCTCCTCACGACCCTCCGCGTCGCCTTCTGGCTCTACCTCGTCGTCACCTTCTTCGCCTCCGTCGGCATGTACCACCTCCTCTTCACCGGCCGCCGCCGCCTCTCCCTCGACAGCATGACCCCCGCCTGGATCCTGCCCATCTTCCCCGTCATGCTCACCGGCACCCTCGCCGGCTTCATGTGCCGCTCCCAGCCCCCGGCCCACGCCGCCGCCATGCTCGGCGCCGGCCTCGCCGCCCAGGGCCTCGGCTTCCTCGTCTCCGCCTTCATGTACGCCACCTACCTCTCCCGCCTCATGACCGTCGGCCTCCCCGTCCAGCGGCCGGGTATGTTCATCGCCGTCGGGCCGCCCAGCTTCACCGCCGCTGCCCTCGTCTCCATGGCCGCCGACCTCCCGCGCCTGATCGCCTCCGAGGGCTCCCTCGTCCCGGCGTCACTGCGCTCCGCCGCCTACCTCACCGAGATGGAGAACCCGGGCACCGTCGCCTTCGCCATCCGCGCCGTCGCGCTCTTCACCGCCGTCTTCCTCTGGGGTTTGTCGTTTTGGTTCTTCTCGTCCGCGTGTTTGTCGACCGTCTTCGGCATGCCGGACCACTCGTTCCATCTGAGTTGGTGGAGTTTCGTCTTCCCCAACGTGGGATTTACGGTCGCCACCATCCGCATCGGCGAGGCGTTCGGGAGCGAGGGGTTGCTGTGGTTGGCGACGGTGTTTACGATTTTGTTGGTGGCGGTGTGGCTCTTTGTCGGGTTCTGCTGCGCGAGGGCCGTGGTGCGGAGGAAGCTTGTCTGGCCCGGTCGTGACGAAGACAGCGACTAAGATGCGGAAGTCGTCGTCATTTGATTCTTTTGGAGCTCGTAATGGTAATATGGACGGTGGCCAGGATAGAGCTGCCGTCCTGGTAATGACTTAGACTTAGACCGGATACCCCGCCTGAGAGAGGCACTTGTATAGTTTGATAGATAGAATCGAAAAGTAATTGCTTTATGGAGACATCTGAGAGTAGCAGATCATCACGCTGTTTAAATAGGTTTTCCTATGGTCAAGTTCCTCGTCAAAAAGTCTGCCAATGCAGCTATCACGTGGATATGTTTTGCTTCATGTGCCAGAAACTCCATGTTCCACCTGGCGATAGAGAGTAGACGATCCGCCTGGCAATTATATATGCTGTTTAGTACTTCATGTCCCACTTGAAGCACTTCGATGCCGTGGTCATCGTCTTCGCGACATCTTAGATCTGTCCAGCCGGCCCTGGAAGTCGCCGCGCCGTGCCGTCAAATATCGCCTGTATTCACCAGCATGGGACCTCGACAGTCGAAGAATTTCGCTCGTCAATGAGTTGACGCAGATTTCAGTAGCTCTTTCAATGTCATGATCAGACTCGACCGGAGCATGGCAACACAGCATGGTTTCAGTGCAGGAGGAACGTTGCCTTGCTCCTGTGCCATAGACTCAGACTTTTATCAACATCAGACTCCTGATGGAACACCCTAGAAGTTGAACGCTGTTGATGTCTCGTTTGGCAAACTGGAGCAAGGCATATCACAACACTGTGAGCTAAACGCTCTCTGTTGAGCCTTCACTCAAGGCACTCCCACATCACATCGTTCATTTAAACCGCGTTTCTTATGATGAATAACTACAACTGAGCATGCATTTCCAGACTGATTCTTTCGCGACCGCCCAGATAAGGAGGCGCCTGCTTTATGTTGAAGTAGTTGACCTGGGCCATGTGATATGTGAAATAATCGGTGAATATGTTGTGAAACTCAAAAGAAACACTCCTCTGGTCATCGCGTCATCCAATAACTTCCACAAAATACTTGACTTCGTTCATTAAAGCTAACACCACACCATTTTGGAAGGAAGGTGTTACTTGTTTCACTTAAGTGGTACATCGCCATTTCGTAAAACTTCTCTGACTCCCACCTGAAGGCGACTGGCAAGTCACACCGAAGTCGACGAAGCATGTGGCATTATTGGGGCTTAAAGGATGCTTTGTGGGGGCAGTTAGGGTAAGCACTGACAGCTCAATGGTCCAAATCGCTGCCTATACCTTGAGTCTTAGACCTTCAAGGTCCATTCGCACATAATGAGTATCAATCTTGCTGTAAATGATGGTTTCGACCTATCAAGGTCTTTCACATAGGTCATTGTTATCTCCGATATAAAAGGTTTAAATTATAAGAAATATTGAAATGCGTTCAATTCTTCATCCTAGACATATCCCTAAGCCATTCGTTTTCACGCGATCTATCTGATTACTATATTTCTATACCCAGTGGCTGCTACAATGGAAACGGCATTACCAATTGTGCAGCAGGGAGACCTGACAAGGCACTCTATTCAACAACCCACGCTCCTTAACATGCCATGGGAGATCTTGAACCACATCCGGAAAGAGCTGCCAACGTCGTCACGGATAGTGTTCGCCCTCGTTTGCAAGCACACATTCTACACATTCCACCCCACAGGCACACTGCCGCGGCTTTCAAACCCCGAACGACGCGCAATAATCGGACTCATTGCAAAAGACCTAACGGACTATTGGGCATGCATGCTTTGTCCACGGTTGATACGGTTGGATCCCAGCCAGCCATACCTCGCTAAACAACAACACACCCGACAACATACTTCTAAATGTCCTCCTAAATGCCCACATTTCAGTGAGCGCGACCGCCGAAAGATATTTATTGACTGGGAAAAATCAGAGCCTTGTAGCTTGGATTGGTTTTGGTTGAATAGAGATTGGTTTGGTAGAGATTCTTGAGCGAAGCACTCGCAGGGCGTCAACCTGCGCGCAACTGGCTTACAGTATACTCAGAGCAAACCCCTTCTAGCTGGAGCTTGGGACTACACTTGCGGCATTGGCATTACCTTCCCCTATGAGCCGGCACCTCTGGCTTGAAGGAACAAAGACATTCAGTTATGGAGAGATCTGAGAGACTGGCCGTTGAATACGCGCGTCTATGTGTATCGGAAATGGATACCATTACAATTTGGAAGAGACCACAGTATAGTTTCGGGCCCATTCCTCGCTCATTTTCATACAAAACTTTGGGTCAGGACCAGGCAGAGACCGAGATTGACCGACTGCAACGTATTCGCAGATACAAGAAGTTGGGCTGATACTCTGTTCGAACACGTGTATCAAGCAAGCGTTCACAATTCTGAAAAGCGCAGGGCAATCACCACAGCTTATGGCACAGCATAATTATTTCACAAAAGGATTCAAGTTGTCACAGATATCTCCGGTTCTAATGGCCTGATCATTTCAGCCTTGGCGTTACTGTCATGAATCTCAGCTTGTACGCAACGACAAAACACACTGCCTCACAGCGGCATTCTACAAACCTCACGAAACAGCTCGAAAGCACCAGACCTTCTGGAACAAATCCATGTCAACGAAGCAAGCGAGAAACTTTCTAGAGCTGACAATTGCATGACTGACACTCATCCTCCATCCCATGACCTCCAAACATCCACCCACTCAGCACCCTCGCCATCCTCGAGGGATGAATAAGCAATCGCCATCACATTGAACCCATGCCGTCACCCCGATCCAACATCCCAACCATGCTTTCTTGGCATGAACATGACAGCTCAGAATCCCGCGCTCACAAAGCGTTGACATCATACATCATGCCGCGAGGGACCCCTACTAGGGCTTGGACTACACTCATGCCCAACAAAACCTTATCCGGTCCTCACGACCCTTCGATGCCAAGCAAGGCCAAGGACATCCCGCCCGCCGGGACCCTTTTGATATCTTTCCAGACTTGCCGAAGAATGCTGTCACTCAGAAAACTTTGCAACGAGGAAAACTTGCCATCTCATGTCCGCGCTGGACGACATCTGATATCAAATCATGAGACTATCAAAACTCTATTGAACGACCAGGGTATCTACCTCAAGCAGGCGGCAAGAACGAAGCAAACAAGGCCCCTTGTATGGCGCCATACATGACGAAAAAAGTCACAACCTTGCGTCCCAGGGCAGCTTTCTGGGGGTCAAGCAGGCAGTCTGCAACCCACCAGTACCAGACGGCATATCCCGACGCGATCCGTGTGATGATCTGGACATGGTACGTCGTGATCGCCAAGACGGCCAGCAGGACCTGCGACGCCGCCAGCGAGAGCACCACAATCTCCCTCGTGCCCATCGCCGTCATCGCGCCACCAGTCGCTGCAGCCTGACCCTGACTCTGACTCTGACGCTTGCCCGTCATCCCGCCCTTCTCCGCCGTCGGACTCCGCCCCAACCCCGAAGGCCTCTTGAGCACATCCAACCCCGACACGATCAGCAAACCCAACACCGGCGTGGCCAAGGCAAACAGCGGAATGTTGCCGGGGGTCCAGTAGCGGAGGAACCCAACGCCCCTAGCGATGTGTCGGTGATTAGCAAAAGTTTTCCACAGATGACCAAGTATGTCAAAGACCCAACCCGTAAATCTCCGCAAGTACCGAACGGGTACCTCAACCACTGCAGGCAGGAAGAGGAATCAAGGGTCGCGGATAGGGCTGATGGAACAACGAGAGCGGATACATACCAGTAGTGTTCCTGTACAAAGGAGTAGATGCTGGGCACGGTCCGCCCGCACCATGCGCGCGCCTCGGATGCGCCGGAACAGTACCTTACCCAGGCCAGGTACTGCGGGACGACGGAGCCCATGGCCACGAGGACGCCTCCGACGCCAGGCGCCAACAGAGCCGCGAGGGAGGCGGTGACGCTTGCGGGTGTGATAGGGCTGGCGAGCAGGCCATGCACGATGATGATGCACTCGGCTGCGAAGGGGATGCCGTTGAGGAGCCCGTTGGAGCGGCACGCCGTGGCCAGGCCAAAGGCGGCGCCTGCGGAAATTTGCGCTGCAGACCAGGGGAGAGAGCCGCGGTTTTGCGCGGAGGCCGAGGCGAGGATGTTGTAGCCCAGGAAGGTGAGGAATGCGAACGGGGCCTCGGCGTAGGGCGCTGAGAGGAAGAGACCTGCTGGCGAGAGGATGTGGAGAAGGGCTGAGAGGAAGGCGAGAGGTTTGCGGTTGAACAGACGGAGTGTCAGAGAGTACAGCGTGAGGATGGCGAGGAGATGTGTGACGTGGGAAGTCACGATGCCAAAGGCTGCTTCAAGGGAGCCGCTGCCATCATCGTCAAGACCGAGGCGGCGGGCAGCACCGGCGAGGGTTGATCCCAGGTACGGCAGGACGGCGTTGAAAGCCCATTCCTGCTCGTAGACGTAGCCTCGCTTGGCGGATTGGGTGAAGTAGATGGCATCCCAGCGGGTGAGGCGAGTGACGAGCGACAGGCCGGACTCGCTGCGGTTGAGCATCAAGGTCGTGGAGGTGTCGTATGACGGGGCAACAGCGCTGCCGGCGGCGATGGCCAGCAGCAGACCCTTCCAGGCCAGAAACGCCGCGATCAGAGTCTGGCGCGGGTGGGAGTCATGTCGGGCGAACATGACTGAATGACGTCGGAGGCCGTGGTGGTGATGGCAGCGATGGGTGGGTGTGCCGAGACGGGGGCCCGGGGCGCTCGGTAAATCGCAGAGGGATGTCACCGGCCGAGCAGCCCTCGCTGGAGACGGGAGTTCGGCGGCAGGCAACCAAAGGATCAAAGTTTGATTGCTGGGTCGAGTCCCGCGCGTGGTTCGATGTCACTGCAAGGAGCTTAGAGCAGAGCTGCAAGCTTAAGCTGTAGTGTGAGGTTCAATTCCACGTCCGCGAGTCGGTCGCGAGCCGCGCCGTGCCGGACACGCGGTGCCACCTGGCCAATTGGGTGACTGGAGGAAGTGGCGCACGGGGCAATGCAAGAATCCGCTCCGACATTTTGTCCACCCATTTTGTCCCTTTTTCGCTTTTTTGTCTTGCATAATATTTTCTGGGTCGATGGGATGGGCTGTCGCGCCGGACTTCGGGGTCGGCAGTGTCCCTCAGCGTAAGGTATCCAGATTCCAGAAGCGGGTCGATCTGATGTTACTGCGGATGTCACTGTGGGCTGAGATATTTTTTTGCTATTTTTTCCTCAGCCCTCTGATTTTTCTGGAAGCGTTCCAAGCGTTCGTTTTGGTGCAAAGAGCCGCAGATTGTGGATTCCAGACGGGACGGTGAAGAGCTCCACGAGCGTCGGGTGGGGGCTTGTCAGGGGCACCTCGCCGCTGTCTGGACTGGGATGGTAATTAGCGACTCCTCAATTCCAGCCTCGAGCATTGAGCAGATCCTCCTCACACCTCCTGGCCCGTCTCGTTCCTCATCTCCCACGCAGCAGTGATGGCGATGGGGACTGTTTCCCCTGTGGCGAAGTCTGGGCAGAGGCTCAACGGGGGCCCATGGTCCACTGGCAGGGCTCGATGGCCGGTTTAGGGCCAGCTCCCGTCATCTTGAGGGCTGGCGAGCGAGTGGACCTTGGAAGACATGGACATCGAGGGGCTGCTACAGGAGGTCTTTCCCCTGAATTTGCCGCCCCGCGCCCCTGAACGGCGAGCGTCGAAAATGAGCATGTCGTCCATGTCATTCCAGTGACTTGATTGGAGGCCGACAGATGGGGACTTTGATTAGAGATGTCGATGCAAAAAAGCACAGCCGCATCCAGCGGCATGGGTCGGGGAAATGGGGCACCGGCAGTGAGGCTGAATGGACTTCATCAGAAGACATGAATAACTTTTGTGCTGACCATGATCCGCAATGTTGGCATCCCATGATGCGCCTCAAGGAGGAAATGACATGCCGGGAAGGCCCCAACAGAAGGACAGGCTAGGCTGCTAGGGATGCAGGTGAGCCACCACTTTAGAATTCCAGGTAAGCCAACGGCAAGCCACTCACAATGTATCCGGGCAGAGTACTGTGGAAAGTAGGTACCTCAACTCCCGGGAGATCCGCCGTGTGCTGCTGCAGTTAGTGTTGGCGGGATGGACAGATCAAAGTGGAGAGGTTGGTGGTGGGTTCACTGACATTCAGAGTTGGCGGGCGGCCCAGACAGATTCCCATGTCGCTCCTGTCATTTAGGAGAGCCCGATGGACGGATGGGATGGCTGAGATGGTGAGATGGACGGGAGGGTGAAGCATGTGCAGGTACGATTGGCAAGAATGAGCAGTGAGATGTGATCAGAAGCGCATTAGACAGGAGCGACTGTGACCATGCCTGCCTTAGCTGCCACGCTGCGTACCTTCGTGCCTTCCTGATGGTGGTGCCATTTAGTCTCATCACGTGAGGACGGGTGCCTTATCTCGGGTATCAGGCACAGGAAGGTGCATTCGGGAGTCGGGAGGCAGGAGACACGCAGTGTGAATTCCGTCGAGGAAGGAAAGTCGGCCCCGATCCTGCCAGCAGCGGCGTCGGGGCGGAAAGCAGGTGCACGCCGACGTGCTGCTGCTTCCCCCGACAGCTACGGCGTTCACCGAACAGGCACTTGCTCCTCCCCGCCGCTGCTGCTGCCTTCCCTGTTTGACTTGGCTCACCTCACCTATCCCACCAAGTGGAGACCGCATCTGCATCTGCACTTCCGTTGCAGGCACAGTCGTACTTCGTTCGTACTTGCACTTGGCTAGGCGTTCGCAGGCTGTCATCGGAAGACACCTTCCGAATTGTGCATCCAATCGAATGGAAGGTACGACCTGAACACACAACCTACTGGAAGTACGAAATACGACGGCCACATGAACACCCGTCGAGGCCTTCACCAACACCTATGAAGCAAACCATCGTCCATCCCAGCTGCTCCCAGCTGGAAACAAACCTTCCACTCGCCTGCAACAAATCATTCTGTTTCTGTTTCACATGGCTCCCCGGCTGCTCTCGGCCCAGCGAACCCTTCCCATCCAAAACTTGCCTGCACCGTCCGACCTTTTTTGCCCGTCGCCCTATGACGAGACTTGGGGTAAGGTACGGATACCTCTAGTCAGATTACCCACGATACCCTCGACGAGCCACACCAAATACCGTGGAACCCAATCTCATTGTCCACCCGCTCACCTGGGTACCGACAAAAACCATTCTGAGACGAGCAAGAGACATGTCAAGTCTCCTCTCCGTTTAAGCTTCGCCCCCGGGCAGACAACGACGAGACCCTCGCCGCCAACAAGCGTCACCGGACGACCAGAGACCCCTCGCCCATGTGTCTGTTCGGCACCCCGGACACGCACCGCATTGGCTGACCCGTCTTGACTTCGACTCCTTCCGACGCGCCCAAGCTTATTTTGCTCGCCTCGCTGCGAGGCACTGGCTTTCGGCGAGCACTCGTCTGTGGGTGCTGTGTGCCTGACCCTGAAGTCCCCGAATGGAGGCATTCGGCTGCGAGCTTACCGCCCTGCCCTGCTACCACCCAAGAGAGGAGATCAGCCTGTGCCACCGTCTCTCTTTACCAAGGGCGCTGATCCAGTGACCCAAGTAACGGCATCGGGCAGAATCGCCGTCCTTCTTTGCTGACAGCCGATCTGCCTGCGGGAACCGGCAGCCAAGAGCATTGGCGGCCGCGAGCGTACCGATACCGTCTCCCAATCCTCCGTATCCCAGCTCCTGTGAACTCGGGCATTCAATCACTGGGTTGGGCTGAACACCCTCCATCGCGATTTCGATGAACATCGCCACCTTTTCCTCCTTAGCCTGTCTCTGCGCTGACGAGGCTTTCTTATCCGATTCGGCCTCCATTTCGCCAATCGCCAACTGACAGCCGTCTAGACAAGACACCCGCAGAGACGAGAGACAATACGTACCCGGCCTGACCTCACCGCCGTTGCAAATCAGCTCCTGTCTTGCTTTCTCGCCCGCCTAGTGGACGATCGAGAGATTCGAGACGCAGGTGGTGAGGTCGCATCGCAGCTCTAACCAACAAGTCCTCCCTCGACTGAAAGTACCCCGCCAATCTCGGGGAGCCGAGTGCGAGTCTGCGCGCGTTCGCCGCACCTTTGCTGTTATTTCTCGGCCAATGGGGTCTTGATGGTGCAATGTTAGCTACCTCTACACATGCTTTGGGTTTTTCGTCTTGTTCAATAGGTCAGCTTGCTGTCTCCGCCGTTGACAGGCCCTAGTCTCGCGTCCCGCTCTCCACCGCACCACAACAGCACGGGCACATCGCGGCTGAGATTTTAGAAGACCGCAAGTCCAGACCGTCTGGTTTGTTGGGCTGCTGCAACAGAGTCTGCAATTGGGCATCGCAACTGTTATCCTGTTTGAGACTATGAGCGACTACTGCGCGTCTGCGACCACATCAGCAGCCAGGCACGCCTGGCACTGCCATTGTCAACTGCAGGTCGAAACAAGCGCCTGATACAGAGAAACAATAGCCTTCCACATGTCAGTGAACTCTGTGCTCTGGCTGCCAGCAACCATGGCCCAGCGACGTGTCACGCCTAGCAGAGCACCCTAAATCCTCGGGTTCCTTTTGGCTTTGCCAACCGCATTAGGTGCGGACGCCTATCAGTGGACGGTCTGATCTAACGAGGCTATCCGCTCGAGACGTCTCACACGTCGAGTCTGGCTGGAAGGCCAACCGCCCGTCCACGATCGGGCTCGTCACCATACGTGGACGTCGCTAAACACCATCAAAAACGAAGTGGTGTTGCCGGTGAATCACAGGCCTGCTGCCAGTCTCAAAGTCAACTAAGGTAGACAAGCCGCCAGGCCAGCGTCAGCCACGACGACAAGCAGCCAGCAGATTGTCTTCATAAGTACAACGCAGCATTGGGCTGATTTATTACACAACTTTGACACTGCCGACTTGGGATGCCCAGCGGCTGGCATCTGTTCAAGAAGGATTTTTGGTAGCCAATGGACGGGTGGTGGCTTGTGCGGTACCAAGCTCGAGGTTTGCAAGGGGACCCCGAGCTACCCGCTGCCCAATCCGAGTACGAACCCACCACACCACAGCGGCCACGCGAGCTGCAGCCTGAGTGTGTATTTGCAGGTAGTGTCCGATCGGGGTGGCACACCTGGCTCCAGCGGCCATTGGCTGCTTGTTCGCAGACGGCAGGCCGTGGTGAAGGGCTCCAGCGATCCGGTTTACGGTCTGAGCATCTGACTGACACCCGCTGCCTTGATTCCTGGGTGGTCTGGCATATCAGGGTCGTCAAAGTGGTCTGTCTATCGGATTGGCGACGGTGATTACCGATGACGACTGACATGAGAAGACGAAAACCAGAACGTCCGGATTTGAGAACCAAATCGGCCCATGATGGCCGTGTTATTTTTGCAACGAATTGCGCGGGTGCAGCTCAAGGCCATTCCCTGCTGGCGAGTTTGCGAGCACGCAGCTCCGCAGTAGCTGCATTCGGGATATCCCTTCCGCCTCGACAACTAGAGGGGACGCGCAGCCCCAAGTCCAAGGTCTCAATTTAGCAGCAAGCTTCCATGGTCACACCCAGTGGACGAGTTGAGAAACAAGACGATCTGAAGATTGAGAAGGCGTCTTCGATTCGCCGGGCACCTCCCTCTCGGCAGCCGTGTTTTACTGGGGCAACAGAAGTGAACTGAGAATGGTCGCGGGGATCAGAAGAAACTTGGGGACACCACTAGCGGCGACGAGCATCCTGTCCTATCCGCGTCGCCCCAAACACTGTCATCTAAACCAGCCGGTTCATTAACTTTTCCGGCGCCTCGCACAACAGGACAGGACTGCACAATTCTCCCAAAGGTGGAAGCGGAAACTGTTGTCCACATGAGCCAGGACTGGAGTCTGGCCTGTGACCCCCGTCCGTCTGATCTGGGGCCTCGCAGTTCGCCGAGGAGCCGACGCAGAGACGAAGTGGAGGCAAGCAGCGGTGCCTGGTCGATGACATTGTTCTGATTTTGAGTTGCGAAGAGAGTTGTGGACTGTGGTCAGCAGTGGGAAAGAAGTGCCGCGGCATGAGGTACACAAATCACAACACAACCGACGGCACAGCTGGGAGTTGAGTAATACCAATACCACACGCAGCACATTCCACGAGAGAGGGCCAGACCAGCAGACCAGACAAGGAGTGCAGAGCACCACAATGGCAGTCGCGGATGCCGAGGAGTCAAACGGCCAGGCGACGGCAAGACAGTCTCAAATCCGACCGATGTGCGCTAAATGGCGGAGACGAGCGAGACGAGGCAGCTAAACAAGCTGCTCTTACAAGTGGGATTGAGCGTATTCATGGCTTGGAACTGGCGCCTGCACGAACGAACGCCTTGGGTGGTGGGCGCTATGCGGTTCGCACCACGGCTGCAGATTAGGCCATGTCTACCTACCTCGGGTACATAGGTAGTAGAGAAGAAGCCACCAAACAACTACTGCATAGTAGGAGTGCCACCTCAGTGGGAGACAACGGGCGTCTTGAGTTTTGGGAATGGACTTGGAGTCTGGCGTGGGAGAAATGAGGAGCATTCTTCTCTGCCCTGCCGGCAAGGCAAGCCTGCAATAAGCCTACATTCAAGCATCCACAGCCCCGTGCGCTTCCACAATCCTTCCCCTTGGTTTCCGCTTCGAGGATGTGAGTATGTACCACGCTTTGTGTGCAGTACGTATCCCTCCAGCCCCTTACTTAGACTGCAGGGCTTGTCGCCTGCACCGAGCAGAGCCTGTGACGGTCCACGGAGCGAGGGAGAGAGGACTTGTTGGTGGAGGTATGTACCTCATCTGGGACTTGGGTAGGTAATTCCCTCGCTGAACCCACCACGACGCAGGTGACAGACGCAGCTTTAGTACTGACAGGCACGAAGCACACAGCATAACACAACAGCACAATACAGCACGGCATAACACTGTGAAGCAGCATCAGCAGCAGTAGCAGCGACGCCCAGTCGCCCGGGTCTTGCCCCCAAAAGCGCACCTCACCTCCCCGTCTGCACCGCACCGCCCTTTCCCCCCTCCAGCCCAGTGCCCACACTGCCCACCGCCCACTGCCCACTGCACCCCTCAGCAGG
>JAKMXA010000107.1:0-160171 GCA_025328625.1 Colletotrichum sp. SAR11_240 | reverse complement strand
CTCCCATACACACACACACACACACACACACACACACACACACACAAAGCCGCATCAGATATTGAAATTGTGTGAAATACATCCTTGCCAAGTAGAAGAGCAATGGCTACAACGCCCCTTGAGGATGTTGTAGGTTTCATTATCGATGCAGAGCATGAACGTCGATCTGCAAGACGATAGCCCTGACGTCTACAATAGCCTCTGGTGGGATTCAAGCGATTCGGGTAGAGGCGACGTTTAGAATGCGAATAAGTAGATCGCTACGTTCAGCTGTTGTTGAAAGCTGTGATTAACTACCTGACACCAGAGCTGAAAGAACCCCAACCTTCTTTCCAAGTCACCAGTGTTTCTACCCATCCACCTCCCAAAAAGTAGGGTGGTTAACTGTTGTCCTTGTATGACGGGTCATAATACCTGGGTCGACGTTCAGAAACATGGCGCCGCCAGCAGTGTCTCAGGCGTGAAGCCTTCTGGATGATCTGATTTTGTCGCTGTTTCCGAAGGCATACAGATGCTATGACGTCGCCAACTGGGCGAACTTGCTGTCTAGTTCCAGATCATCTTCGGCGGTGAGATATGGGGCAACGTCTGAAAGTGGAATCAAATTTCGTCTGCAGATTCAGCCAGCCACGAGCATGCAGGCAGACTTATGGCCGGACGCCAAGCATCGTAGATCCAGCCAGGTTTGGAGTTGACGCCTCGTGAGCTGATCATGGTAGGGATAAGGTTGGCATGGGTGTGGAAATGACAAGCGGGGTAATCACCCGACGGGAGCGGCCCGCTGGCCGGCGTTGTGGAGCAATATGCAGACGCTGCATATGTACGAAGTAAGTAACTGGAACGCTGAAATCTACCCCTTTCTCTCTAGGCGCGTAGGAGATCAGATAGCTCTACCTGCTTAAGCATGTTGAGGAAGTGCAGAGCCCACACAGTTGGGGTTTTCACATTAGGAGAGAAAGCAGTAAAAGCACCTCGGTCAGTGCTCAGTCTAATAACATGCTTAAGCATATAGCTAGTTGGAAATGTCAAGTGTAGACAGTTACACAGCCTCACTTGATTGCAAGGAGATTGTGCAACTCGGCGCGAGTTCAGACCATCCTCCCATCAACGTTACAACCACATAGAGGAAAGATTCCCGAGCTCAAGGCAGTCTGTCACTCTTGTCTGTGATTCATTCTCACCGCTACAAGGGACACGCCACACGTCTCACATTCAGCTGCTGCGAGTCCGGATCACACGCCGTTTTCGAAGGCGCCAGCAGGGGGTATGCAATAGCCTCAGACGCGCGGGACGGCCATCAGGCCATGGGAAATACAGTCGATACACGCAGTTACTTTTGCTTTCGGGTTGCTTCGATCAACAACGTCTGTACGGGATTTTCTCTACATGCCATCATCCAAAGACTTTTGAATGAAGCGTGACATGTGCTGATTTCCGCCCTCAGACGTGTATAAATAGTCTGTTGTCCTCCGGGAAATCCTAAGAAACCTTCAGTCACAATCATTCTCAACCATCTATCAAAGCAACCACCTTCAAACACCTTGCAAGCATCTGTCAAGCATCTTTCAGATAACTCAACATGACTACTCCCCAGGTCTCCCAGGCTGATGCCAACCTTTGGCTGGCGTACGGAGTCAAGCTCAAGAATACTTTCGCTCAATCCTCTACCCTGGGTGACAACAACCGCTTCTACATCGCACCACTTTCTTCTGCAGGTATCGCGGCCGGCAAGAAGATCAACTCAGCCATCACGAACAACGGCCTGTATGCTATTGGTGACTCGCTTCTGAGCCTTGACGAGCCGGTCTTCCTTCCTAGCCGACAGAGCTACTTCCAACGATGCCTCTCGTATGTCAATCTTCTTGACCTTTATGAAACAACTTGCTAAACACCATAATAGGTACGCTAACAACGTTGACCTTGTAAGTACCCCCCTGATCAAAGTGCCAATAAACTGACCAAAAACTTGCAGCACTCGGATAAGAACGCTGGCGCCCAGCTTCGATACGATAATGCGCGCGACGAGTCCCAGAAAGCCATGAAATATTTCCAAGACACCCGAGCTGCTGCCGTTGCAGCGTATGGTCAGGAGAGAAAAGCCGAGATCACCACTGACTCCTTCCCTCAGTGGTGCATCCAGAACTATCCTCAGTTGGCAATGGCGCAGAACGCCAATAACGCTGCCACCGCTGTCGCAGCTGCCGCTTCTGCAGCTATGGGTGGCCCAATGGCTGGCATCGTGGGTAAATACCAGTCAAGTCTCACTGCTGCTGATGGCACGTCTGCAATTCCTGGGTGAGTGGCTGAACGGCTTGATGTGCGAGGGCCTTTTCTGATCTTATCAGCGTGACCATGACCTGCTCCTCTGCGAGCGCCGATCAAATCTCTTCTGGTCAAGCTGGCAACCCCGGTGCTCCGTTCGAGCGTCCCGCATACACGATCAGCGCTCAGTACCCCCAACTGGTTGACGGCTGGATCAACACATACCCCCAGAACTCCAAGAACCCCACGAAGATTACTTTCAAGGCGAGCGACGCCAAGTCGTCATCTTGGAAGGACCTTGGTTACTCCAACACCGATGTTCAGGTAACCGGATCGTACTGCATCTTTTTCAGCGCGACCTACACCGAGAACAACACGATTGTGACGAAGAATTTTACCGCGGAAGAAGCCGGATCTGAGTTGGAGGTCACTATTACCGCTACGGACTTCCAAATTTTTCCCATCACCCCCGGAAACTGGTAAGTCAATCCCATCCAAATACATGAGAGGTAAAAGGCTGATTGGTACCAGGAACCCCGGCCAGCTGGCTGGTATGCCCATCGTCGCCAACGCCGATCCCAACCTGAGCAAGCCTATGGCGTTTGTCAACCAAGCCATTCTCGCGTACGGTGTTGGCATGGACGTGAAGCTTTCTTCCTCCGCTGCATCCACCATCAACAACTACATGGACAAGGCCCGCTCCAGCGGTGGCAGTGCATCCATCTTTGGCTTCAACATTGGCCTTGGAGGTGCCGCCAGCTCTACTCAGACCTCAACCACCACCTTTGACCAAGTCAAGAACGCTAGCTCCAGCACTGGTTTCACCATCCCCCCCTCTGACAACGCCTATCCTACCTTGTTGGGTGTCTTTGGCCAGGCCATTCCTCTTCCCGAGAACGCACAGAAGTAGATCTTGTTAGGGTAGGCGCGGTGGAAACAAACACAGGGGACAATTGATCGGCGATGTTAGTTGGTTAAGGGGCAAATCAGGCATCCACTTACCCAAAGTCACTCCTTGCCTCAGCCCTTCTCACTCCCTTGTCTACAGTCTTTGCTTCACTCATAGTCACTCGCTTATACGACGTCGTATATCTTTACTCTGCTATTCTTGATATGGCGACCTCTGTGCTTAATCGTTCCGTGATTTCCAAGGAAGGAATTTGACTGCTACTGGTCAATGTGACTCAACCTACCAGAGACAACATCTTCTTTCTTACTAGTGGGCCAATCTCCATGTGATTGAGATTTCAAGCAATCAAATCCTTCTGTGATGTGAACAGCCATTGCTGTATGTCTCACTGAAATGGTCTAGGCCAAGTTTGCCATTCCAATAGATCCCAAAGCGGGGTCGTTCAGCCAGCCACTGAACGATGTACATCGACAGAGTATGGAGTATGGGCCAACAACCTACATAATAAGCATACCCGCCGCTGTGAAGGTAAGAAACTTTCCAAATTATACACTTGCAGATACTTCAGAACAATGTCTACAAAGACCCCATCATCCACCGAAAAGCCCCATATCTCTTCGGACAAGCCTAGTATCAAGCCAGCGGATGCAGAGCTGTGGCACGCCTACTTGCGCGCTATATCTGATTACTTTCCATTTTCTGAGAAGCCTGATGGCTATCGTATCTATACGGCACCTCTGACCAGTTTTGGGGTCACTATTGGAAGGGCGATTGACCCGGCTATTATCAATAATGACCTCTTTCGTCTCGGCGATCTTCTGTTACCCCCGGACAGCCCAGTCTTTCTCCCCAGGCTTAGCTATTCTCAACGTCTTCGCAGATATCTGAAGTGTGCAGTAGTGGTAAGGACCCCACAGGCACTATTTGTGGTCATTACTGATATCAGATTAGCCACCAGGTCGACAAGATTCAGATAGCCTTCAGAGGCTCGAGGAGGCAAAAGAGCATCTTAAGCAAGCAACTGAAGATTTCATCAAGTGTCGTGCTCTAGCCTGGCAGGCATACATCTCTGATCCGCTGCATACTGCCAAAGGGTTCACTCAAATTGAATTCGAAGACTGGATTAAGGTGTTCTACCCTTCATACCACATAGCTTCACTATGCAAGGATGCAGCATCTCAGACAGCCTATGAAGCGCAGTTGTATCATTATGGCCCTCAGACTGCATCACTGTGGAATGACAAAGTGCAGTTGGATCAGGCCTTTCAAGGCAATTCCTTAAATAAGCCGTAAGTAGTTGTAAATCTGCAAGCCCTTTCCGAAAGAATACTGACCAGACTCAGGTACAACATGCCGACCTCTACGGCTCAAGTAGCCCACGACGCAATTGTCGGTTCAAAAGCTGAACCCCTTCTTCCATTGGAGATCATGTATCAGCCGAGGTACAACATTGACGCCAAATTCAGGGAAACTGCGATGAGTTGGGTCATAAATGCTCATAACCCAAAAAACAAAGGCGTAGAAATTAAGTTCCGGTCAAATTATCACCATAAACCGACGAAACCTCCTAATTGGAATGATCTCGGTTTCAAGAAAGTTACACTGGAGAATCATAGCGAGGTTGTCCCACGCATGCCACTTTTCACGGCTGAAACACAGGAAAAGCCTACGTCCACAACCACGCCAACATACCGAGTGGGCTTGGGTGCTGAGAGTGCAAGCGTAGAAGTGACAATAAAAGCCTCGGATGCTGCCGTCTTTCCTATCGATCCTGATTCATCATGGTAGGCTGCTAAAGAAAACTGCCCTCGATGCGGATGTCGGCTTACACACACAGGGATATCCCAGACATTACTACGAGGTATCCAAAATTGCGAGCCGATGCACCGAAAGATCTTTTCGATCCGCTTGTTCTAGTCACTCATGTCTTTCTGGGGTACCAGGTCTCAATCGAAATGGAGCTAGATGAGTCGAGCTTCAAAGAAATTGACGAAGGACTTTCGAAGTGCGAAGACTACGGAGGGACAGCCAGTTTATTCGGGCTGTCCTTAGGACCCCAATCCACTGACTCCGTGGTCGGTTTCGAGCAGGTTGATCGGAACTTTAAAACAAAAACAATAACAATCCCTCCGAGGGATAACTCACAGCTCACACTTATTGGACTGATGGGAATGCAGCTTGGTGCTCCAAAACCGGAGTCATCTTCTTGAGCATGCCATTCCGTAAGTGCAAGGCGATTTCGTCCACGAAATCTGTGCCAAATACTGGAAAAGGACCTTGCGGAAGTGGTGTGGCGAACAGGGTTGGTGTGAATCTTACAAAAGGATAGATTGCCAAATCAGACGAAGCACGCACGTAATTACGTATTGAATTCGAACGAACCGTTTTGATCTTCCGAGTAAACTGGAGCCATGCGTTTGAGTTCAGAGAGAAGACATCCAGAACCCAATGTCATCCCACCACTATTTCACCTTCCTGACCCGTAGAACCGGTCTCGGGAACGTTGATAATGGCAGCCTCTATAAGATTCATTGCTAGTGGACCGCAGCTGCAAAGACAACTTCTGCTGTTCTATCTTGTTCAGTCTTGACGTGTAGTCTTGGATGATTGTCTCCATGAGCGGTAGTGAAGTGTCCAGTATGAAGGCTGAGAATAAGACGTCCCCTCTTAAACATGTTCACCCTCCATACTGGCCGCAATTGGTCTTTTAGAAGAAAAGCTCTAGCAAGATTGACCCCGCCTTATTGAGCCACTGCGCGGGGTGCCTGGGTGAGTCTCGGCTGCGGCGGGTTGTGGTCATGCTGACTACAGGTTCGCCGCAGGAAACACCTTGGCGCCAACGTATCAATTAGTGTCACATAGTCGGACTCATAATCTATACGCTCTCGAGCAGTCGCATCGGTGTTTTCTTTTGCCATACCTGCTTCAAGATGTCCTACATCTGCTTTACTGGGGCATTTCCCTATTCTGACCTGTGGGTTGTACATGTCGAGGAAGTTTCATAGCCCACCCTATAAGAGGGTCCACAGTAGATAAATCCAGTAAGAGCACTTCGGCCGGTGCTTCGTCCAGTAAGAGTGGGTTGTACATAACAGGCTCCTAACTCAAGCCTCCAGCTCGCCCGAATGCCAGCTTTTCTTCTTCATTTGCAGATAAGAGCTTGTTGAAAGAACTCTATGCACAGCTACCTATCCATATACACAGGTTTGATTTTCTAAATACCATGCCCAAACATCCCCTCTACCTCAATAAGGCTTCACACCAGCTAGTTTAAGCAAGCGATCAGTGAGCACAGGCTTCTCCAATGGCTCCTCGCGTTCCCCGGGGCACTGTTGACCATTGCGCATGGCCTTTCCTTGACCAAAGATGTTGCAATGAGGCCAGTGAGTGGTAGCTTCGTACTTGTGGAACAGCTCTGACTTGAGAGCCAGATCTTCAGGTGTAGCTAACGATGCCGGCGTATACGTGGCATAAAGAATCGTTCGAATGGTGTCGCTCTCTGGGAGCTTAGCGTAGTGAACGGTTCGTGAGTCCCAGATTATGAGATCTCCTGGCTCGGCATTGACCTTGATAAGCTTGCAACCTTGGCTCAGGAACCATTCAACGTCAGCTTCGGTGAAGCCGTACCAGTCAAATTGGCCCGGGGCGTTTTCAGCCTTTGGCTTGGGAGGGTTCTGCTTGAAAAACTCCTCAAAAAGCTCGGAGCTTCCCTGGAGGAGTTGAAGGCCGCCGTCCTTTGGGCCGGCGTTGGAGAAGTTGATGATGCCTTGGGCACAAGCCAGACCCTTCCGCGTCGGGGACTGGTCGACATGGGGCCAGGGTGCCCAGTTGACATCGGTGCGGCCTGGCAGGGTGATGTTGACGGCGTCAAAAGACACAAGCAGCTCATCGGTGCCCCAAAGCTCAGCGAAAGGCTCAGTCACTCCGGGCTCGCTAAGTTTTGACATTGGGTTAGCGCGGTGTGCCGAGGATGTATGTAGACTTGGGAAGTTAGCGGCGGACGTACCATCGGGCCTCCCAAACCCAGCGCTCATGAGCTGCACAATAGTTGAGGATCATGCCGCCCTTCATCATCATGGGAAGATGTTCCTGGACCCAAGTGTTCTTGTCGTTGACATCGAATCCAAAGTCGAATATTTCGAACCATTCAAGTGCTTTCTTGTTGTATGCTTGGGCCCTCTCAGTTGGAATAGCCCCCTTGATGACAATATAACCGTCTCGGAAGAACTGGTCACGCCAGTCACCAAAGACCTTATTCTTGGCCTGCTTAGCGAGGATGTCCGTCTCTCCTCCGACCTTGGTGTCGTAGTCGTGGACAACCTTGGAGCTGCTCTCGAGGTATCCGTCTCCCTCTCGTGTACCGCCAACGCTAGTGACAGCAGGGACCGCTCGGGTCTCCGTGACAGAGAGAGTGGCAGTGGGCATGGTGATTCTGTTGGGGTGTTCTCGTAAATGATACTTGTTGGTTGCTTAATTGGCTGTGGTGAAGCTTTTCTGTGGTCTTGGTTTCACCTGGAATTCCTCCATAGATGAAATGTTTAAGTATTTAGATCTTTGGTGGTTTCGAAGCATGATGCTGTTAGTTTCTGGTCACCCATCACCAAATTCCTAGGCACCCCTCTGCAATTTACTTCAGAGCCTCCAAACGACAATGAGCATCCAGCCGAGCGAGCGACGAGGTTGCCACTTCTCTTCTCCGTGTACTTTGCCGGCCCCGATATCCCGCGTCTCCGTTATTCCGCGGGATAAGGCTCTAGTGGGGCTTCGAGGAATGAGGGGAAGCGGCAATCCTGCCAAAAAGTGGCGGATGACGACCTTTCAAGCCCTCACAGGCACGAAAGCTGCACTGCATTCGGCCAGTAGCCGCTATTCTATTGTTTTCCTGATTCGTGCCTCATGGGTATGACTGTAAGTCAAGGTCTTGTGTGTTTGGGTCCCGCAGAAGAAGTAATGGGGACTAAAGCTGGATCAAGAGTGTCCATGTCAAGCATTGCGAACTAATGTCATCTTCCCGAAAAGCAAAGCAAAGGGCAGGGGGCTCAAGTGAACGTGTGGGGAACCCCCGCTCACACTAGGTGGTTGTAACCGAAGCAGTAACCGTGCCGCGATCCAAGTAGCTAAGCTAGCTAGTTTCCATCCCCCACACTTTTTTGCGATGCTGTTCTTCTCTGCATGACTTCCCGGCTCCCTGAAGTGAACATCCAGAACCTCGAGAACTCAAGCGGTTCTGGGCCTCTTTGCCATCTGCGTCAATGGTAGAAACTGCAGGAACTGGATCTGGGGAACCCAGTGGCGTGGCGGCGGAAAGACCCAGCGACACTGTTACTGTCACCGAGGGCGGTCGACTAAATCCCCCACCGCAGGCACGGCCGACAAGACTTCGACGCCTCAGAGCGGTACGTTTTTAGCCCGGTGGTGATGAACTGTGTCAAAACTTACGTGTTGACGATGTTGCCAGTGTAACTCTTGTCGCGAGCGCAAGGTAAGGGATACGAGTGAACCGGGAGCCCTATCATCCATACCAGGAAGTCCATTGGGCTAGACTCAAAAGATGGGTTGAATTGATCTGACCTGATCAACCTAGATACGCTGCGATAACAACCCTGGATCATGCCGCAACTGCGTCGTGTACGGCGAAGAATGTGTCATTTCGAGAGGAGAAAGGATGTTTAGCCGAACCCAGAGTAATTCGCAAACTTCCGATCCGGTGTCCGTCACCCGCCATCGGCGACCTTCTAGAGTCTTGCAAAAAGGCCCCGAGGAGCAATCTGACCAGGTTTCAGAAGATGAAAATGATGTCAACATGGAGAGCCAGCCTTGCAATCCCCTAAATCGTCTTCCCGAGGACGTATCTTCGGCAACTGCAGTGACGCCATCTTTGTCCGAATCAGACATGATTCCGGGGGTCGTCACGACTGAACTAGGCGACTTCCCAATCAACTCCAAATTTGCGGGCACGAGTTCGCCGCAGGTCCTTGCAAAAACAGCAGAAGAGCTATTCAAGATGCAAGTCCCCCAAATGAACGTGATGGGGTTCTTTTGTCCTTTGATGACATTTGGCGAAGAGTTTCCGTTGCCTACAGCGATCACACGTCCTATCAGTGGAAAGGCCGTTGCGGACGCCTGTGTCAAAAGTGAGTGGTTATCCCCTCCGTTCCTATCTCATCATCACTTTTATCTGAATATGGATTTTGCTGACAAAAGTTCTCTTGCTCTTTGTTTTCTTATAGAATTCTTCAGTACAACCCATACTCTATGGCCTATACTGGACCCAGATCAGTTTTCGCACACCTACGAGGACTTCTATCGCAAAATGGGGACCAATGACGCTACGGCCGCTGCCTTAATCTTCGCTATCATTGCCCTCGGCTCTGACTCTCGCGACGTCTTCGACGCCAATCTGAATGCTTCTTACGGTCTCCTGAACCAGCTCATAGCACGCCCATATCTAGCAACTGTTCAGTCATTCATTCTGCTGGTAGGTCTGCAGCTCTTGAGATTGTATAGAACACCGTCGTCCCTGACTAAACGAGTTTGGCATCAGACTTTAAGCTTGCTTCACATTGGCAAGGACGGACAGGCCGCTCTGATGATTGGCTTTGCCACTCAAATTGCTCAGTCTCTTGGCTTGCATCGAAGCCTCTTCACACATAAACACCCAAGAGAGTTTGCTTTTGTTCAAAAAGACCACAACCTACGGAATTATGTATGGTGGACTTGCTACTGCCTGGAAAAGTGAGTGGCCGAGTCTGAGACGTTGTCTTGGTGCCACAAGATTCTGACGTGGTAAGTGTAGGAAAATCAGCTTCGAGATGGGCCGACTTTCAGTGATCAACGATGAACACTGCGATGCTGAACTCCCTTCAGTTCAGGACCCGTCCAGTGTCCCTACAGAAGGGGAGAGCAAGCCTGCCTTTCATTTCTTGTCATCCTTCATTGCCTTGGCTCAATGCCTTGCCAGGATTTCACGTAGCCTTTTTCACAAGAACGCGTCAAATGTTGCTGCCAACGACCTTCTTGGTCGCGTAGCTGCCGCCGACGATGACCTTGAGACGTGGAGGAGATCTCTCCCTCAAGACGTCAGACCCGGAAACATCATCACGGTCTCCGAGGATGACACCTTTGTTGGCTCAACGCTTCTTGGCTGCATCTACTACAACGCTGTCCTCAATGTTCATCGTGCATCGTTAGCCTCAGCGACATCTTCCAATTTGTCCGTTACAAGTCATAGGGCCACGAGAATGAGAGGCTCGGGAACACTGTGCCTAGCCGCTGCGCGCTCCATCATCCGGCTTATGAACACCATGGCTGACGACAATCGTTTTGAAAAGCTCAGGTTAGTCACCCTTCCTTTCAACTTATTGTATTCTTCTCATGGTGAAAACCTTTCTGCTAGATGGTTTCACCCCTATTCTATCAACGCAATAATGGCCTTGTACATCGGCATCATGCAGAACCCAACACTGTGGTCTTCGCCTGCAGACCTTGCTGTCATGAACAGTCTTTGCCACTGCTTCGAGAAGTTTCGAGAGCCAGCTACGACGCGAAATCTTTGCGATTTGATGGCAGTCATCAAGAGCGCGGTAGAAAAGGCCCAGTGTTCTACAGGCAGAATGCAGGGAACAGCAGGTCATTTGAGTCCGAGAGGTTCCATGCCGACGGCCATGCCCATGAGTATTCAAGGTGTGGGTGATCCCGGCTCATCTAGCGTTACAGCATCCGGCGCCATTCACACATCACTTTCTCAGGATGAAGATTACAGGCTGGGTCTGGGTCATAATGACAAGTCCGACGGCTTAATGCCTTCAATCGGGTCGTCTCAAGTAGCAACACATTGTCTTGGAAATTCGCACCAGGGTGGCTCCTGGGAGGCTCCTCAATTCGAAGACTTCTTTGGAGATGGCAGTTCCTCCTGGAACATGCAACTGTGGCCGTTGATATCCGATTTGGCGAATATGAACAGTGAAATGCTATCGAACACATCTCCAGATAGCTATGATGGTAGAGCTGCCGGAACCTAATGGTTTGGGGGTTAGATTGAATGTCCAAGCCGCTATGAGAACTTCTTTAAATCCAATGTCTCAATCTGTATTGATTCCACTCTTCCTAAACACGTCTGGATTCTTCGAATTACTTCATCATGCGTTCGTGTGGGGCAGAAGCAGAAATGAATTGTATTTTCCGCCTGTGTGGAACCTGTGAATTCCCCTGTTGCGATATTGTGGCTTCGCATCCGTTGGCCGTAGGTGAGGGCTGGGATCAAAGGAAGATATTGTCAGGCGCAATTTTTCGTCAGGCTCAACAATCCAACCGTAAGGCCAGATGCTGATATCGAGACAAATGACTTCCCCCGGCGAAAGAAGCTGTTCCTCTCTATGTGTGTAGACTGGATGTAGTGGCGTCGATAAATCCTGATCCAGTTCACGGTGAGAGGCACGCAGCTTTCCCTTGGGCCCGTCATTGAAGTATGCGGCCCCGAAGTCTGGATTGGCTTCGTGCTGAGTGAGAAGCTTCTGGCGTTCAGCGTCCGGGTTCTGCGTCAGGTAGCCGACATCTGTTACCATTGTCTCAAGTACCTTGCCTGATTGCCTGTCCATCTTCTGAAGCTGCACAAAAATGTCTATATCGTTAGACCCCTCAGCTTCAGCCCATATCTGAAGCTTTGAATAGCCTACTAGCTCCATTCTAGTGGGGAAAGTAATGGTGAACGCTGTCCAGCCATCAACCGCACTGTGCGAGAAGCTGCTGGTAGAACATGAAGGGATGTTCGATAGCTCATTGGTTTCGGCGTTGAGATAGAGCTTGTGCTCTACTTGACGCGTGAGAGGAAACGTATTCTCTGGTCTGTTGACAATGTCCATGCCTCCAGCATTGAGGACGCTGAGCCTCACCGAGGGAGTAAATTTCCAGTCGTTGTTTACACCTTTGAGGTAGCAATCGTAGAACTTTCGCAGGTCCTCTCTTGATGCGGCGTTGTAAAGATCTGGAAAATGATTAATCACGTGGACTTTTCCTACTCAGATGCAAAACAAACCTGGCCACTCATGGCTATTGTGAATGCGAAGCCATTTCTCAGAGCTTGAAGAATTTTGCCAGGCTCGAAAGGTACCGTAAGTGTGCAGTGCATTGGTCCAACTTGCGAAGACGTATAAAGGGCAGACAATCCGTTCCAGGGCCGGACGGTGCTGCTCCCAGTACGAGTTCCACGTAGGGTACTGATAGCACATATCTACGAAATTGTCCACTTTGCTACCAGTCAGACTGGCAATGTCTCCTCGAAACAGTCCCCCTAGAAAACCGGGGTCAGAGATTCCTGAGCATGTTAGTGCTTGCTACAACAGGAGTAATTCCATTTGAAGGGTACGACAAACCTCCACATCTAATAGCATCACTGTAAAGATCCGACATTCCCTCCCATGGCGCCAAACAAGCGAGATGTGGCGGCTGCTCGGCACCCGTAAACCATTGGGTGATGGCAAGGTAGCTGTTGCCTGCCATGGAGATCTTGCCGTTGCACCAAGGAAGATCCGCAAGGAACTCAATGACATCATAATTATCTTCGCCTTCCTTCTTGGAAAACCCGGCAACATTTCCGGTAGACTTCCAAGTTCCGCGTGTGTCTAGGGGGCCAAAATGTCAGCAAAAAGGGGTGGACTGCTCCAAGTGATTAGAGAAAGGTGCTAGTATCAACTCACCAACGCAGACGATTGCATAACCGTGCAGACACCAGTAGGCTGGATCCAGGGCCTCAAACCCTTCGAGTCCAGAGGTTGCAATCTTGGGGCAACCAAATCGCCATGGCCACTTGTTGAAGTTGTGCTTGTTTGGTCCACCATTCTTACCAAACGGCCCAACTTGTAATATAGCCGGGATCAACTCGGTCGCATGAGCGGGGCGGTAGATGTCTGCATAAACGACCACACCGTCTCTCATCGGAACTGCCACATCTTCGTCGACAGTAATGTCCAGCGGTAAGGGAGAGTGACCAAGGCTCGCCGTGGTACCAGCTGCGATTAGCCGCTTGCCACCAGAAGTTCCACACGGCGTGTAGTGCTTCTCGGCGGTGACACATTCGACGTCGTGCCGAATCACCACTATGGAATCTGATGCGGAGGTCATGGTGGAATCCTTCTAACCACGAACGTATGAAAGTGATAGCCACAAAAAATAAAGATCACAAGAATGAGAAACCATTCACGTCAACTGGTTGAGAAAAAGCCCCTGAAGCATGTGCAGATTTGCCAGGTTGTAGAAGACTTGGTTTTTAGGCCAACATTTGAGTAGGCCGACCACAGTTCAAGTTCCATCGACCAGCACCCACTTTTTGCGACTTCGATTATTACCCCGCGGAATACTCGGAACGAGGACTTTCAGGTTCATCAGCCGAATCTAGCCCTTCCTCGGAAATCTGCCCAGTAAGACTGCGAGCCAACAGACTTGAAGTTTTTTAGCAACCTAAGCCGAGCTGGCAAAGAGTGGCAATACAATCTAAGCTAAACGGGGTTGCGATAGTAATGATTGTTTCTGCTTACTCCGCGGCTTTGCAGCCCTTGTGGAAGGTGCCGCCGGAATTGGTGTAACCAGTCGGAGTCTGTCCTTGGGAAAAGACCCGCTCAGATCATCCGGAGAGCCCAGTCAGACCGTGATTACAGAATCTCATTTCAGGCTAAGGGTTGAGAATGTGTCGTCTCGGACACGACGCGATCTCCAGCATATTGATCAAGGCCCCCGAGAAGATCGAACATTCTATTTAATGTCAAGGGTAAGCCTCGGATTAATGATCACGTCCTGATCCGTCAGAGACTGCAACCACAATGCCTGGTATACTGGAACCGACTGGCAATGGCAATGGCCATGGACCAAGCAATGATTTTGTTCCTATTGTGATACCCTTAAGCATCCGAGGTAGCCTTACGCCTAGAAGAAGGTATAAGGTAACTTATTTCTAACCTATTTATTTAAACTAATAATATTCTAGCACGTTAAGATCTATTCTTTAAAAGACTTTTTATATTAAACTTTAATTTAGAAGGAATTAAGTTATTTTATTTATATAAATACTATATATATATTATAGTTAGTTAATAATAATTATAAGCTTAGTTTATATTATACTTCTAAATTACTATTTATAAAATAAATTATAACTTTATTTAATTAATTTTATATCTATTATATTTTATTTTAATTCTAAATCTTTATTCTTATAATTATTTTTAATTTATTATATATTTTTAATATAATAATAATTACTAATTTTAATATTTTTTATAAACTTATTTTTTATTATAATTTCTTAATTTAATATATTACTTTTTAAATAGAAATAAAAATTAAAAATATTTAAAAATATATTAACTTAAATAATATTTCTAATATTTCTTTTAATTTAAATAAAATTAAAAAAATATTTTTATTTAATAATTAGATTTAAAAAGAAAATAAGAAATAATATAAATAATATAAAATAAAGTAAGAAATTTATAATAAGATTATTACTTTATATACTTCTATTATTTTAAATACTTAAGAAGTTATTATAAAAAGTAATATTATTAAAAAAGAAAACTCTAAAAAAGAGGAATTTAAAAAAATTATTAATAACTTATTACTATTAATACTAATTATATTTACTCTTCTTATTAAGAAATCTATAAAAGTTTTTAAATTTTATATTTTATATTTTATTATATATATAACTTATATAGTAAAATATATATATAAAGAGTAAATATATAAAGTTTTTAATAAATAAATAAAAAATACTATATTAGAAAAGATCTTTATACTTATTTAAATAAAACTTTTAAAAAAATAAAACTATACTTTTTATATTTTAATATATATTCTAAAGAAATATTATACTTTAAATAATTTAAATAACTTTATTATAATTTATAAAAAATATATTATAATTTTAAATTAAAAAATTTCTATTATTAACTTTAATATTTAAATTAAAGATTTCTAAAGTATACTTCTTAAAACTTCTTAGTATAAGCTATTAGAAGTATAAAAAACTCTTATATTAAAAGCTTTTTTCTAAATAATTTAATATTATTTTATTTTATTTTAAATTAATTTAAAACTTATTAATATTATTAAATAAAAATATTTTAATATTAAGATCTAAAATATAAATTAATATATTAATATATTTAAAAACCTTCTCTATAAAAATATAATAAAAGCTTATTTAAAAAGTTATATTAATAAAGTCTTTATAATATTAACTAAATAATCTAATAATATAATTTCTAATAATTTTATTTTAAAAAAGCTTTTATAAAATAAATTAGCTTTATATTATATATATAAAAAAGATTATAAATAAACCTTATTTATTTATAATTATTTTAAGTTTACTCTTATAAGTAAAAAAACTTATATAAGTTCTAAAGAAGTAACTTAAGTTTATTTTAAAATTAATAAACTAAAATACTTTAAATTTTATATTAAAATAGTTTATATAAAGTAGTTTATTATAAAGAATTTTAATATTTTTAAACTTAAAAATAATAAGAATTAAAATAAAAAGAGACTACTTAAGAATAACTTAAATAGATTAAAAAAGCTAATTATTATTTCTACTTTTAAAATAAACTTTTTATTTAATATAGTAGTTTATATTATTACTAAAAATATTATTATAAAAATTACTATAGAAAAAATAAAAATCTTTATATTAAAACTTAAACTTAATAAAATTTATATAACTTATACTTAAAACTTAAAAGTTCTCTTTAGTAGTATAATATTAAATAACTATAATACTTTTTATTTAATTAATAATATCTCCTTTTTTAAAGAAAATTTAGTTATTTATAAAATAAAAAAATAAGTTAAAATAAGTATAACTTTATATTTTATTATAATAAGAAGTATAAAAATCTTTTATAATATTCTAAATAGAGTAAATAAACTTTAAAACTTAATATTTTAGAATATTACTCTTATAGATAATTTCTATATTAATATTATCTTAAAATATTTACTATAAAAAATAAGTATTTAATATTTAAGTTTTAATAACACTTTTTATATTAGAGATTATAAAAATAGTATAAAAATAAAAAAACTTTTAAAAAAAAGTAATATTATTTTTATAGATTATTAACTTTATTTCTTATACTTTAGTTCTAAGTATATCCTTTTTAATAATACTTTAATTATAAATCTATTAACTTTTATTAAGTTAAGTTTATAGTTATAACACAGCCTCCCTACAAAAAGACTATAGTAGAATTCACCCTATATATAAGCATAATTCTAGAAACACTATATAGGCACCTTAACTTATACCCTCTACTAATTAAAGAAAATAGTATAGAAACCCTATATATTCCTACTAGTAAGCAAACCCTCTAAACATTATAAAGTTAAATACACACTTTAGCTAAATAGATTAATAGAATAATAATAGTGCTAGCTATATAGTATAAAACTAGTAGCGTTATATATAGTAAGGCTAATTATATTAAGGCTAAAGAGGTTACTAAAGCTCTTATAACTTAGTAATAGCTTTATTAAACTTTCTAGTAAAGTACTATAAATACTACTATAAGAGAGATAACTCCTTAACTAAAGAGGTTATCTATAAATACTACTATATAAGAGATAACTCCTTAACTAAAGAGGTTATTAGAAGAGGTTCTTATAGCTAGAAGTATAAAAACTCTACTATATATAAGGCTTTATACCTTTCCCTCTTCTTCTTCCTTACCTTATAACCTATAATAAATCCTATATCTTTATAATATCTATACTATATAAGGAATATAAAAATACTAACCTCACGCTAAATACACCCTTTTTTAAGAAAATAGCTAAAAATATCACTATATAGAATAATATCTATATACTAAATAAAGCTATTAACTTTAATAAGTACTCTAACTCTAATTAGGAGTAGTTTATTATAGTAGTATTAAATAGAGCTTTTAAGAATACTTCTAAAAAGGACCCTTTCTATACTATAATTAAAGTAATAAATACCCCTAATAGTTTTAAAGTAGAAGCTATATATATCTCTAGCTATTTTAAGGAGTAGCTTTTCTTTATATAAACCCTCTATAATACTAAAGTAGATATAGCTTAAGCTTAAATATAAGCTTAATAAGGGAATATTAGTAAGTATACCTTATACTAAATAGAGAGAGTATTACTAATAATAGTATAGCTACTTTAAAGGTATTAGCTAGCCTAATTAAATAAGAAGACTATAATAATAGTAATAACTTAATAGTAGATAGTAAAATAGTAATAGAGATAGTATTAGCAGTATAGGTGATATATAAGAGAGAGGATAAGTTAATAGTTTAGTAGTTAGTAATTAAATAATTAAGTAATTATAAACTATATTATTATTAAAGTGAAGTTAAAGATAGTAAAGTTATATATATATATAAGTACAGCTAAGGTTAGGAGAGATAGTTAGAGAGATTATATAACTAAAAGCTATATATATTATTAAGAGGTGTAAAGTTAAGAGGTTTATCGCTCTAAGTAGGTAAAAATCATAGTGAACAGCTAGAAGCCTCTATTAACTTTTATAATAACCTATATAAAGTAATATTCTTAAGAACTTATTTAAATTTATATAAATACTATAAAAATATAATATTTTTATTTTAGTTATTTTAACTAAAAAATACTTAAAAAGCTTATTCTTAATACTTAAAGAGTAAAAATCTAAAATATATTATACTTTAAATATTAATATTATATTATAATATATATAAAATAAGTTATATTATAATATATTTTAGAATAAAAAGTAATATAACTTTTTTATAGAATTTTATAAAACCTATTTAACTACTTAAAGAGCTTTAATATAAATAAATAGCTCTTAGTTATTAAAGATAAATATATAAGTTAACTCTTTATATTCCTATATATAAATAAAACTTAATATTTAGTTTTTATTATTATTTAAATATTTAAACGCTAAATATAGAGATAATATAGCTTTATATTATATAAGATTAGATAAAATAGTAAATATATTATTATTATAATTAATAGATTATTAAAGTTTTAAATTTAAATATTAAAAATAAAGATTAAAATTAAATAAGCTCTTTTATATACTAAAAAACTAAATAGAGATATAAAGTAAGTAAATTAAGAACTAATTATAAAAGCTATTATAATACTTTAAGTAGTAAGCCTTCTATTTATTTTATAAGTTAAAGTAGTATAAACTATAATATTCTTTTATAATATAAGCCTTTATTAATATTATAGCTAACTTTTATTAATTTAAGTTAAAAAAGACTAATTAAAAAACTATATTAAGTATTATAAACCTATTTATAAAGTAAACCTCTTAGTTAATTCTTATTTTTAATAAGGAGGGATTTATATATATAGCTATAAAGTATACTTTCTTAAGAAAAAATATAAAATAAATAAAAATAAATATAACTTTAAAATTATAATATAAAGATATATTAAATACCTAATAGAGTATATAGTAAACTTATATAACTTCTATAAAGTTTAAATACTTTTATTTTAAGAAGTTATTATTATATAAAATATAACTTTTAATAAGAAGATATTCTACTTAAAGGATAATATAAAAATAGTAATCTAAAATAAAAAAGCTTATTTAATTACTAATAAGATATAAGAATTAATATCCTCTATACTTTTAAAGCTATAGCTTCTAAGAGTATAAAATAAAACTAAAGTTATATTAATAATAAATAATAAAGCTTTATTACTATACTTTTTTTTATTAAGAGAACTTTAAATAATTAATAATAAATAAAAGAGATAAATACTAACTTTTAAGTTAAATTTAAATTTTATTAAGATATATAAAAAACTTAATTTAATATTATTATTAAACTTTATCTAAAATAATAATATAATAGAAGAGACTTAAGATATTAATAAAAATATAACCTTTACTAAAGATATAATCTTAAATAAGATATATATTTAGATAGATACCTCTCTTCTATAAAATCTAAATATAGAGGATATTAATATATAACTACTTTTATAAAATAACTCTCTTATTTAATTAATATAGTTATACTTAAGTATTAAAAAAGAGAATATTATAAAAGAGGAGTTAGAGTAAATATATAACTATATTAACTTAAGTTAACCTAAAATTATAAAATTAAAGTAATCTTTTTATTTTAAAATATATTTTATATTCCTCTAAATAGAATAAAACTAAAATATTTTCTTTAAAATATATATACTAAAGTAATAGAAAATACTTAAAGAAGTAAATTAAAGATATTACTTATTTTACTACTTTATTTTTATATCTATTTACTAAATAAAACTAAAATATATATCTATAATATTAAGTAGAAAAATCTATATTAATTAACTTATTAAGTTATTTAAAACTTAGAGAGATATTTAATATATACTAAAGCTATTTTATTTCTACTTTATTAAAATATATAATATTAAGATTAATAAACTTAAAGAAATAAATATTTAAAATATTATAAATAAATAAAAAATAAAAAATAAGCTAATACTTCTTAAATAGGTATTTATATATAAGCTAAATTAATATAGATATTTTAACTATTATAAAGCTAAAATCTATATTTAAAATAATTTTTAAAAAAAGTACTTTTTAGAATAGATTTATATTATAACCTTTATTATAAAAATATTTAAAATTATAATAGCTTTTATAGTATAATTTAACTTTAAAATTTATTAATTTAATATTATTAATATATTCCTAAATACTATATATAAGTTATATAACCCCTTTATTATTTATTATTTATTAAATAGTTTTAAAAAAGATAAAAAAATTATTAAGTTTTAATATATTTTATATAGCTTTTATAATACTCTTTTATTTTAGTATAAAGAGTTTTTAAATACTTTTTTTTATTTTAAACTATATCTAATAAATAAAACTTATATCTCTTTTAGTTTTATAATAAAAAAGTTTTTATATTTTTTTATATTAATAATATCTTTACTTTATATTATAAAAACTATATAAAAGAAGTAAAAAAAATTATAAAGAAAATTAAAAAGAAATATAAACTAAAAAACTAAAAGCTAACTAAATAATACTTAAGAATTAAGATTACTTATAATTAAATAATATAAAAAATCTATTTTATATATAATTAATATATTAAATAAATTATAAAAAAGTTTAATTTTATTAACTCTAAAGTACTAATTATATTTCTCTTTTTTATTTTACTTAAGATGTTTAATAGAGAAATAAACTTATAATAAATTCTCTTATATTAAGAGAAAATTAAATTAATCCTCTATATTATAATTATAATATAACTAAATATTATATTTATTTATATTTTATTATTAAAATTCCTAATAAACTTATCTTTAAAATACTATTAAGTTATAAACTAAATAATTTAATACTTATATTATATTTAATATTTTATAATTTATTTTAATATTTTAAGAAGTAAAATAGCTTAAATATTATTAATTATAAGTAATATATTTTTTATTAATAATAAAAAGATATAAAAGTTATTTTCAAGTTTTATAATATCCTTTTTTAAAAGATTAATCTAAAAGAAAGCTATATATTAAAATATAATAACTATATTAATAATAGAAATAAAGCTTTTAAACTTAAAATATACTATAAAAGAGATTATAGTTCTTAAGTAACTCTTTAGAGATTTTAAACTTAGTTTTAAAAATATATAAAAGATCTATTATAATAATTAGTAAATAATATAACTTATAATAAATAAAAAAAAATATATCTTAACTTATTTCTAATATATAAATATCTAAAATATATAGCTTTATTAAGAATATATTAAGTAATTATTCTAAGTTATTTATTTTCTAACTAATAAGATATTAATTAATAACTTTATAAAAACACTTTCTTATATAAAATTTAAATAATTTAAAATACTTCTAAACCTTTAAGATATATTATAAATAATAAAGTAAAATAAAAAAGAAAAATTAAGTAGTAAGTAAAGTTTATAAACTAAATATTTTTTAATTAAAAATAGCTTAATAACTAAGAAGTATATAACTTTCTTAAAAACTTAAAATATTTATATTTTATAAAATACTTAATAATATAACTATTATGCTTTATTTATATCCTTAAAGAGTAGATATATAGTTATCTATAAAGATATTATTAAGTTTATAGTTATAATACAGCCCCCCCACAAAAAGACTATAGTAAAATTCACCCTATATATAAGTATAATTCTAGAAACATTATATAAGCACCTTAACCTATACCCTCTACTAATTAAGGAAAACAGTATAGAAACCCTATACGTTCCTACTAGTAAGCAAACTCTCTAAACGTTATAAAGTTAAACGTACACCTTAGCTAAATAGACTAGTAGAATAGTAATAACGCTAGCTATATAGCGTAAGGCTAATAGTACTATATATAGTAGGGCTAATTATATTAAGGCTAAAGGGGTTACTAAAGTTCTTATAGCTTAACTAATAATAGCTTCACTAAACCTTCTAATAAGATACTATAAATACTACTATAAAAGAGATAACTCTTTAACTAAAGAGGTTATCTATAAATACTACTATATAAGAGATAACTCCTTAACTAAAGAGGTTATTAGAAGAGGTTCTTATAGCTAAAAGTATAAAAACTCTACTACTATATATAAAGCTTTATACTTTTCTCTCTTTTTCTTCCTCACTAACTTATAATAAATCCTTTATAATATCTATACTATATAAAGAATATAAGAATACTAACTTTATACTAAGTATACCCTTCTTTAAAAAGATAGCTAAAGATATTACTATATAGAATAATATTTATACGTTAAATAAAACCTTTAACTTTAATAAGTATTCTAACTCTAATTAAGAGTAGTTTATTATAATAATATTAAATAGAGCCCTTAAAAATACCTCTAAAAAGGACCCTCTCTATATTATAATTAAAGTAATAAATACCCCTAATAACCTTAAAGTAGAAGCTATATATATCTCTAACTATCCTAAGGAGTAGCCTTTCTTTATATAAACCCTCTATAATACTAAGATAAATATAGTTTAAGCTTAAATATAAGCCTAATAGGGGAATATTAATAAGTATACTTTACGCTAAATAGAGAGAGTATTACTAATAATAGTATAGCTACTTCTAAGCTTATTAGCTTAGCATACCACTTTATTTATAGATAATATAAAGTATACTAAAAGTATCAGCTAGCCTAATTAAATAAAAAGAATAGCAGATAGCAAAATAGTAATAGAGATAATATTTAACAGTAGTATAAGTGATATATAAGAGAGAGGATAAGTTAATAGTTTAGTAGTTAGTAATTAAGTAATTAAGTAATTATAAACTATATTGTTATTAAAGTGAAGTTAAAGATAGTAAAGTTATCTAGTAGTGTATATATAAGTGCAGCTGAGGTTAGGAGAGATAGTTAGAGATTATAATTATATAACTAAAGGCTA
Source organism: Colletotrichum sp. SAR11_240 (assembly GCA_025328625.1). NCBI lineage: Eukaryota > Fungi > Ascomycota > Sordariomycetes > Glomerellales > Glomerellaceae > Colletotrichum > Colletotrichum sp. SAR11_240. The sequence goes on along the minus strand of JAKMXA010000107.1, from coordinate 137,547 downwards.
TGTGTATTATTAGGAGGCGTAGAGTTAGGAGGTCTATCGCTCTAAGCAGGTAAAAATCATAATAAACAGCTAGAGGCCTAAGGATATTATATATAAGCTTTATTTCTTTAAAAAGATATTTACTAATAAAGCTATTAATAATAATCTAAATATTAGTTATTTTAAAAATAAAAAAAGTTACCTTAGAAAATAAGTTAGTATATAAACTACTAGAGACTAATATATCCTCTATAATAAGCTTAACTAATAAAATAATAGCTAATACTAAAAAAGAAGCTATAATCTTAATAGTTACTTTATTATTACTCTTACTTTCTACTTTAGCTTTAACTTTTATTTTAACCTTTATTTTAGCTTTATTATAAACCTTAAAAGCTTTTTAGAATATAATTCTCTTAAAAATAAAAATAGTTTAATAAATAGTTAGTTAAGTAATTAATAATATAAAAATTATAATATAAAATATATAGTTTTATTTATACTTTAATATATAACCTTAAAGAATTAAAGTTTTAATATAGAAATAAGTAATAATATAAAGATATATAGCTTCTTCTTCTCTTTATAAAAAGTTTATTTACCTCTTTATTTTATACTAAATATATATATACTAAGTAATATACTTTATTAAGTATTTTATAAATAAAATAAGTAAATCTTATTACTTAGTAGTAATAGCTATTTCTCTTCTTAACTTTTAGCTTTTAAAGCTTTTATTTCTATTTAAAAGTTAATAAATAATATAATAACTTAATTAAAACTATAAATTAGAGATATATTTTATTTATATTTTTAGTATAATTTATAAATAAATAGAGAAGTAAAAGTTATAAACTATAAATTATATACTTTTTTAACCTCTTTACTTTTTATAAGTTTTTTACTTATTTTAAGTTTATTAATTTTAACTTTTATAAAATAACTTAAATTAATAATAAATTTATAGAAATAGTAAAATAAAATAAAGATATTACTATAAAAAAAGATTTTAAGAAACTAAAAATAAAAAATAAAATAATTTATTTTTAAACTTAAAGTTTTTAAATTTTAAAGAAAATATAAAAAAAATATTACTACTTTCTTCTTTTTCTCTTTCTCTCTCTTTCTACTTCTTATTAATAAGAGTAACTTTTACTTTAACTATTATAGTTATATATTTAGTTTTAGTCTTTTTAGTTATCTAAATAATATAGTTAATATTAAAAATAAAATTATAAATAAAAAGAAAATATTATAATTATAATATAAATATATATATATATATATATAAATAAAGTAAGTAATATATATATTAGTTATAATATAAATAAAAAAGAAAAATTAAAAAGTAGAGATAATATAAGAGATATTATTATTATTATTATTTTACTATTTTAATAACTATTTTAATTTTTCTATTTAAGTTAATAAAAAACCTCTATTTCTATTAAATAAAATAATAATATTAATTACTATTTTAATATTTATAATCTTAACTATAATAAAAAATATATAAAAAGAAAAACCTTTTTTTTTATAATTTAATAATAAAACTATAAAGTTATCTCTTTTATTAATTTCTTTTATTAATTACTTCTTTTTATATCTATTTATAATATCCTATATATATATTTAGATTTTATAATAATTAATTATATAAAATTAAGATTTTTAAGTTCTTTTAAACTTAAAGGGGTATATTATAATACTTTTAAATATCTAAAGTAGCTTTATACTTAGAAAAAAGTATAAAGTAATTTACTTCTAATTTACTTATTTAGACTAATAATATTCTAATACGTTAGGATCTATTCCTTAAAAAACCTTTTATATTAGACTTTAATTTAGAAGGAATTAAGCTATTTTATTTATATAGATACTATACGTACGTTATAGTTAGTTAATAACAGTTTTAATTGAAGATTCTGCTTTCTTCACTGAAACCCTAGTCCTGATTGTGGGCGGTGGTCTAACTGGCTTGCTGTCGGCCTACATGCTTTCTAGACTTAGCAGTAAGCGATTCTCTCCAGGGCGGCTGCACTATCAGAGCCGATCTGCAGACTAACGTGATTCTATTAGTCAAATCAATCCTCATCGAGAAATACCCGGAGCGTTTGGCAGCCCCCAAGGCCCACGCACTGTCTCCGCGAAGCTTGGAGATATGCCGCCAATTTGGGCTCGACACTAATTTGCTGCGAAAGATTGGCACTCCTCGCGATGAGGCATACTGGGTCAACTTCCTAGTGAATCTGAGCAGAGAACGCATCGGCACACTTCCTTATGAGCGAATGGACGCCGCGGTGTTGGACTGCACTCCTGAGGTTAGACCAGTTCAAGCGTCGGAAGATGAACGACTGATGCTAATAGGTACAAGATGATCCACAATATTCCCCAGCCAAAGTTTGAGCAGTTTATCGCAGATCAGCTGCAGAATGACCCCAACGTCATCCTACGCAAGAACGTGGCCTTCATCAAGTGCGGTCAGGTAAATCAACCATTGTGTTGCGAATGACCCTTGCACTAACACAAATACAGACACCAAAAGACATCACTTGCATTGTTGAAGAGCGCTCAACCAAGGTCAGATGGCAAATCAAATCTAGACACCTTCTTGCCTGTGATGGTGCAAGAAGCGAGGTCCGGAAGGACTTGGCTATCGAGTCCGAAGGTGAAGACGGGTGTAAGGTCCCATTCCGCGAGTGAAACGCCATCTTTAACTAATTGTCCAGATGAGACTATGATGACGATTCATTTTGAAGCTAACCTAGCACCCATCGTACGAGAAAGACTGGGCATGCTTCACTGGATTACGGACCCTGCATGCTCAGGTTTTATCATAACGTATGACCTTAGAGGTGACCATCTGTTGATAAGTAACTTTGATGTCTGTATGTCAATTCCTTCAGAAGCTAGACCTGACCCAAAAGTAGTCCGAAAAACACAAAGCCGAATCTTGGACACAACAGCTCGCCCGGAGCACAGTATCTGCTGCCATTGGTCAAGATGTTCCATTCGAAGTGAAAAGCTTTCGGCCATGGGTTCTAAGCCGAAAGGTTGCAAAGCATTACAGACAGGGCAGAGCGTTCCTGTGAGTCTTTTTCCCCTTCAAGCCCTCATGACTATGCTAACCTTTTATGCTAGCATAGGCGACGCTGCCCATTCCTTCCCACCTACTGGAGGTCTTGGACTTAATTCAGGTATCGCCGATGCCCACAACATTGCATACAAGCTCGCAGCCGTGCACTATGGTTGGGCTCGTAGCTCTATCCTAGATTCTTTCGAGGGAGACCGGCGCCAGGTAGCTCTTGTTAACTCGGCGCAAAGTGTTAAGAACGGCAAACAGATCTTCTCATTTCTCAAATCTCTTGGCACAGCTGGTGTCCAGGATGAGCAAGAAGCAAGGGAGAATCTTCACAGATCGGTGCATGATCCTAGAATACGAGCAAAGATCGCAGAGGAAGTAGAAGCCCAACGCGAGCACTTTGACAATGTTTGTCTCCCTTCTGTTAGAATTCTTCTAACCCACTTTCTGCCTTCCAACGGTCTGACCTAAATCAGCTCGAACTCCATATCGGCTATGTTTACGGAGACAATCGCACTCCTCCTAATGCATCAAAGTTCTCGCCAAAATTCGTTCCTGGTGCACGGCTCCCGCATGCTTGGATCATTCCAGCAGCATCCAGTGCCGCCCTGGACATGCCTTCGATTGACCTATCTTATGTCAAAGAACTGAGGCCGATTGATGTCGAAACCAGAAGATATTCGACCCTAGACCTCATCAAAGTTGACACATTCACTTTAGTTGCTTCATCAAACAGCTGGGACTCCAAATTTGGGGAAGCATGCCAGCTTATCCATGCTAAGCCCGTGAGAGTGATGCTGGTTGCTGCCTCACGAGAGTTTCATTTTGCATGCGGGAACGCTGGAAGAAGGTATGAGCTTGATTCGGGCTTAGCTGAAGGTGGCGCGTTGCTTGTGCGGCCGGATCAGCATCTCTTGGCCTGTTTTGATCGTATGGGAACGGCTCATGATATTGCGAACTCGATTGTACGTTACTTATGTTGGTAGCAAGGCTTACACGGTTGAGTGTGTTGAGGTACATGAAGCTTAAACGCAGCCCCTCCGGTTTGCTGCATATTTGTAGTTCCTTCCAAGTCCTTTGCTTTCTGGCTTGAAATTGGATGCTCGAGGACTTCCACCACGAACTTTCAATAGAACCTTAGAGTCTCATTGCGGAGCTCTCTCGAGATAGTCACATCTCTGTGCCGGATCGTAGGCCTGCTGTATCAAGTACCAAGATGAACGCGTGGCTCATTCGCGAGGAGATGTCTATTGTAATTCACGAAGATGAAGATGTAATAGATCAGAATAATAGGTTCCTTTAATTCAACCGTTCAATCTTGTTACTGAGGTCGCCTGCCATGTATTCGTGGTGAAAAGCACATTCTCAATAATCTTTGACCGTTTCTGAGTTAACCATGCTTGGATGTTGTATTGTCGGGCTCCTTGCGTTCTATTCCGATCTCTCAACGATTTCATATCAACGCGACATGTTCAGCAACCACGTGCGACTCCTGCTCATCTCTCACACATCTGCCGTGAATTGGAAAACAGCAACTGCCACGGTTATCAATTGCGTCGTTTTTCTTCGTTTCCTGCGATGTTCCAATGTCAGAGAAACCGCTGATCAGGACCTATTGTAGAGCAGTAAAACACACAACTGTGGCATAAGCCCGGCTGCGGTATAAGTCACGGCAGCAAAGAGTTCTGTCAATTCTTCTACATAGGCATATCACAATGAGTTTTAGTTATAGCGAAGCGCCTCACGTCTTTGGTGTTTGCATTTGTCCGCCAGTTATGATTGTCGATGGTTTCTTCCAACAGAACGTTTCGTCAGTGGAAGGTGTAGGAGGGAACTGAAATTCAAGACTTCGTTGACTACCTGATAAAGCGAACTGCCTGGAGGGATGGATTGCTAAGGTATTCCAACAGTAACCCACGGAAATTATCAGTCCAAGATATGAACCAGGTCATCACTCCTTATGGGAAACGACTGGCTTGACCTTTTCCACAGAATCATCTCCTAGGCATGAGTTTGTTGACTGAACAGAAGTCACGCTATTTTTGCCTGTTGCTTTCCGCAGACCCATAGCGGGTCCATCAAACAACGTACTAAGATCTTCCAGTGATTGGCCTCGAGTTTCGGGAAAGAAGAGAAATGCCACTAAGTTGAACAGTTAATTTGGAGTAGTAAAAGAGAGAAACCGCGCCGGCCTACGAAGTAAAAGCAGGGCACTTACCCACAAGCCACTTAGCGAGCAGAGCAATCGGAACGAGGTAATACCTCCAACCGATCCTGTCCAGGGCAATCGGGTTGACTTGATTGTTGAAGATTAGAGCGACGCTGTTCATCATGTAGGATACGCCAACGCCCTTTTGACGTGCGTGAAAGGGCAGAATTTCGACATTGTAGCCTGGAATTTGTCAGCTCCAGCAGAGTGGCCTGGAACAGTAAGATTACTGAATGATAAGGGTGTCACGCCAAAGGCATAGAAACCATTAAAAATGAATATCATGGCCAAAACAGCAGTGCCTAGATGCGAAGACCGGCTGTGTTCGAAAGCGGCTGACAGGCCAGTCCAGACGCAAAATGAGACCAACATGCCTCCGATTGCAGTCAGCCAGAGGAACCGGCGGCCTAATCGATCAACAGACAACGCGCCTGAACATGCGACAAGCCAATTCCAGATGGAAAGAATGCCGTTGATCAAAGTCTGAGTGTCAGGGTCTGTTATTCCGATTGTCTGGAGAATCAATACGAGGTAGTAACTGATTAGGGCGCTACCACCCATCTGCGACATTAGCGCAATGTACAGAACGAGAGCGAATCGTTTCTTGTCGGCAGGGGACTTCCAGACCTGAAAGAACGAATGTTTTTGTTAGATGGCTGTCACTTTTATCGACAGAGAGAGGGTGACTGGGTACTTACGTCTGACCACACTAGTTGACTAGCCCTCGATTCATCTGAGATGTGTTGTCGCATTTGAGCCATCTCGTATCGAACGATCGGCGAATTCGCGTCGTTGTCGGCGTGGAATTTGGAAAGAATCGATTCTGCCTCGGCATCGCGACCCTTGCTAATGAGCCATCTTGGAGACTCTGGGATCCAATACCAAAATATGAGTTGAATCGTTGGAATGATTCCTTGCAAAAGAGAAGGAAGCCGCCAAGTCCATGTGCTCTGATCTCTCATGCGTGCCGTTCCGTACACTGTCCAGCTGGAAATGATGGCCCCAACGAAAAAGAAGGTAAAGAATAGAGCACTGAGCTTTGATCGGTATTGTGCGCTCGCCAGCTCGTTGATGAGGACCGGAGCAGTGACAACGCACATTTCGATTCCTATACCAATGAGAAATCGGGACGCCGCGAATGTTGCGAGGTTTGGGGACCCAGCCTGTAGGCCGGCAGAAAGAATGAGCCAGACACATCCCACAAGCAATACTTTACTTCGACCGAACTTGTCTGACGCCCAAACAATAGGCCAACCGCCCACAAGCTTTGCCATTGGCTCTTAGTTTGAGGATACAAGACGGGATGGCTAAGTGGTTGGGCTTACTGGTGCAATGTTGAGAACAACATTGACGGTACCTAACAACGCAGGGCTTGGGTGGTCGAAGTAGTCGTGCCAAGTCTCGAGTGACTGTAGCGCATTCATCAACCCGCTATCGAATCCCATGCAGACAGCTGACAGAAGGAGCACAAAAATGCGCAAGTTGAGTTTCAGGACATGTGGCGTGTTCCACTTGACATCCTTGGGAAGAACACTGGCCAAGTCGGCGTTCAGAATCTCTTGATCGACCATATCAACGTAAGACGTGCGGAAATGCTTAGCAGAGTTGTTTGCGAATAGGTTCCGACATGGAAAGCGACGTTTAATAACAAAACGAGTGGCATTGTCCTTTTCATGCTGTCGACCAATATGCCTACCCCAATTTCCCCAGACTCGTCTTGCCCTCCGGCTTCCCCGTACTCTGTTTCCGATATTGCGGGGGAATGGGGTCTGCGATCGAGACTGGGGAAGCCGGGGAATGACACACAAACCCCTAAGGAGATCTGCCAATCGGCAGCGAGCAAGTTCGCTCCGGCTAAAGACCCTCTTTGCAGCAAGGACAAGCAAAGGATAATTGCGTCTTACACAGGATCCTGTGGTGGTTGCCATAGTCCGTGGGAAGTTGCGTTTGTCCGCGGTTCGGAGATCGCGGGTTAAGCAGATTGTGGGAAGCTTAATCCGCGGATGGAGTTGATTGGTCTGTCTTCATTAGTACGTCTGCAGAATGCGGTTGGCCTGTTGCCATCAACCCCACAGCTACACAGGAATATTGAAGTGACAATAACTGACCTCGAATTGCGATGAATGGAACTTCGAATTCATCCCAATACAAAATTCTACTCAGACACTCAGTTGCCGATTCATTGCCTTGTTCCTTTTTTTCAACATGCCTCCCGTTTGTCAAATCGCCCGAAAGCAGATCGACCCTCCTTCTGTGGGCCGCAATGGTTACCAAGGCTTTTTGAACAAAAAGGAAGTGTTGAAGAAAGGCAGCGCACCTTTCGGAGAGCGAGAGCTGCCTTGTGATATTCTTGTCGAACATGATGTCGGTATCAAGATGCGAGATGGCTGCGTCATCTACGCCGATATCTACCGGCCGACAGACGAATCCAAGACAGTCCCCGCCATTTTCTCGTGGAGTCCCTTCGGCAAGAAATTGAACGGCCTCAAGTTCCTCGAGATGATGACCCCTTACAACATTGGAGTGGCGCCAAAGACAATTAGCGGCCTGGAAAAGTTCGAAGGACCAGACCCAGCCACATTCGTTGAACGCGGCTACGCCATCATAAACTCCGACACACGCGGCGTGGGCGATTCTGAGGGCATGTGTGTGATCATGGGATCACAAGAAGCCGAAGATGGATACGACGCTGTAGAAGAGGTTGCAAAGATGCCTTGGTGCAACGGCTCAATCGGGTTTGCCGGCAATTCTCATCTTGCGATTGCCCAGTGGTTCATCGGAGCCCTTCGCCCACCCCATCTGAAGGCTCTGGCGCCTTGGGAGGGCTGCGGTGACTTGTTCCGTGAACAGTTCGTTCGAGGTGGAATCTGGGCGGGCAACTTTTTCGACCACATTTCCGGAGTTATGATTCAGGGTCACGACGGCATGGAAAGCTTCAAAAAGATGTATGAGCGGAGCGGAGGTGTTGCGAACGCCTACTGGGACGACAAGAGGCCCGAAATTACCAAGATCAACGTGCCTACGTACATCACGGCCTCGTTTTCTTCCGCTCTGCATACCATGGGCTCAATTCGGGGCTTTTGGGATGTCGACACACCGCACAAATGGATCCGGTTCAGTCCCTACCAGGAGTGGCACGACATCTGGGCTGTTCCGAAGTATACCGAGGAATTAATTCAGTTTTTCGACCGGTATCTTAAGGGAGAAGAAAACGACTGGGAGAAGACGCCTAAGATTCGCATGACAACCATACAATTTGGAGACAAGGACGCTATTTTGGACGAACCGTTGGAATCTTACCCTCCACCCCAGACCAAGGATGTCAAGATGTACTTGGGGCAAAATGGAAAACTCGCACAAAGCCCTCCAGAGGCCAGTGGAATTACCTCGTATGATTCGGAGAAAGGCCAAGCCTCGTTTGCGCACTGGACTCACACCTTTGACAAGCCCAGTCGACTTTGCGGCATTCCGAAAGCCGAGCTCTACATGTCTTGCGATGACCATAATGACATGGATGTCTACATCACCATTCGCAAGCTGGACAAGAATGGCAACCCAGTTTTGGCTATCAATGTCCCTTGGAACACCATTCCTCCTAACTCTATCGAGGAAATTCCCGAGGACAAGCTCAGCGACATTTTGCTTTACTCTGGTCCCATCGGCTTTTTGCGAGCTTCGCATCGGGACATCGATGAGTCTAGGTCAATGCATCCAAATTATCCTTTCCATCCCCACTCGAAGATCCGCAAGGTCCCACAGGGTGAGATCGTTAAGCTGACTATTGGGATATTTGCCATGAGTGTATCTTATGAAGCGGGAGAGTCTGTGCGAGTTGACATTCTCGGAGATAGTCCGCAGATTCAATCATTCAAGGAGCTCAAGGGGAAGCTCGGAACCCAGGACAACAAGGGAGCACACAACATTCACACAGGAACTCGTTATCCAAGCTATATCAGTCTGCCATTTTTAGAGCAGTAGAAATATAGTAGACACTACAGAATCTCTATGACTTCTTTTAGATAGATAGAAAACTCGGGTCTAGCTCTGACTTGTGAGCTCAAACCGGCCTGAGCAGCAGGCCTGCATTGAACTTTGGCATCACACCTCAAACAAATCTTAGATTCTTAAACAAAGTCCTCTAGTGCCTCTGGTGAGGCGGATGATATTATTTGGTATCCAATGACTTGCACATCGGCTCTTTTCATAGGACTACGTATCTAATTCGCATGCTTAGACCCTTGCTCAGCAGAATTAAACCACTGCCTACCACTCAAACATAGTGAGATCTAACGCGGGCTCCTACTTGAGCAGTCGTCGACGAAGATTGCTAGTTGTGGCCAGAAATTTATCTCCATTATAGAGATTGTTGAGGCTTGAAAATGCTGGAAGATTCTGAAATCTGGGCGAAGCTGACCTCCACCAACTGAAAAAGAGACCCCACTTCGAGGAAATCTTGCGGAAGTAGACAACGGCCAGTCACGGGGAGAGATGGAATCAGAAGCGTGTGGGTTGATTAACACCTCACGCTGTCGGTATGCAGCAAGATTGCAGAAGTGTGAGTTATTCGAGAGAATAGCAATCCAGGTTGCACTCACCAGGGTAGGTAATCTCCGCAGAACGAATCACGCAGGAGTCTGATGTGCTCATTGGCAACCAAGATGAATTATGTAAGATTTAGAAAATACGACAAAGGCTGCACATTTAGCCGGTGCTGTGGCTTTCCACGTATCCTCGAGGCTTAGTGCCATGCCCGTTGTGCTGAGATAGGAGGCTAGGTAATGAGAAAACATGTGGATCCGTTGCTACCTTACGGGAACAAGAAAAGAGTATGTCTCAGTCTCCCAAGAGATATCGTATGAATGGTATACGTATCTTGCTCAATTGGGTCATGCGATGTTACAGCCAAGAGCCGCCTCTTCTGGGCAAAGTAACCCCATAATTCAAGAGCTGGCATTCATCCCACGCCTTTCCGTGACGTATACTTGGCACGAAGACGCTGTCAGCCTTGACTTCGATGAATGTTCGTGGGAGTTGTTCGCTTTCAAATCCTTAACCTGCAGTCACCGTATGAACCCAACAGAACACTCGATGCCTGTCTTGTATGATGGTTTTCAAGAACGGAAGTTCAATAAGTACTCATAGGGTTTTAAAAGCATGTTGAACTTATTAATATCTTTCAATTACATCGCCATCATTGTCTTAGGTAGTTTCAAATGGCTCCACTGCGTTCTCTTTAGAGTCCCCAACTGAAGATGGTGGTAATGTGCCCCCGCCTCGACATTCGCGGTACGTCAGAAGAAAACGCAGCCAAGTTCCAACACAAGACGATATTGATAGGTACTTCATGTCTCGAATACCCATAGTCAGTTTCTTTCTATATACCCGCCTATATTTTCCTGCTGACACATTGCATGTTAATGGGGTAGGCTGGCCTCTTTCCCCCAACGAATTGGAGGTGCAGTTTGGGCGCCGATGAGACGAAATATTGCCTGACGCATTGCATGCCCATTACATAGGCTAACTTCTTCCTTCCAGCGAATTAGAAGCACAGTTCAAAACTTGATTATATTAACTATTACTACAATTTACTACAACTCTGCGGCGTTTGGTATCGGCAAACGCACGAGGAGACTTTGTCGTTGACACGTTCCATCCTCACATCGGCTCATGATTACTGCTGAAGTTCAAACTTCAAGAGCCCAGAGACGCTTGGCGATGTTTATAAAAGGAGAGAGATTCCCTCGAGTGTTCTGGTTTCGTGAAAGACTCCAACACTCAAGCCAGCACGCAACCAACTCAAGACTTATATCATTCTCGCCCTTTGCAATCCTACTCTTTGAACACCCGCCGATCTTCAAAATGCTCTTCACCCAGATCACCGCCATCCTCGGCTTCGCCATTGGTCTCGCCTCAGCCGTAGACATCCACTACTATGTCAACGCAAACAGCTGCTCGGGTGCCCGGACTTCGTGCACCAACATTGGCAGCAACGTCTGCTGCCTCCGAAGCCTTAATGGAGGCACCCCCGCGCGCAGCATCCTGTTCACAATGGACCGCCGCATCAGCGTTCGCGGATACGGGGGTGCGGCAGGCAGCGGCTGCGCCAACCTCGTCGTCGCGCAGAACGGCAACCCCAACCATTGCATGAGCCGCGCCGACGGCGGCACCTTTACCGGTGCTCAGTGGGGTGAGCCTACGCTGCGCAAGCGTGCCCCGGAGGTCGACCAGTGCCCCGCCGGAGAGGGCAAGTGCAATGAGACGGTCAGGCCTGACACGGTCATGATCGCCGACGGCACCGAATACGACGTTCAGGGTCTGGACGAGGCTAAATACGATGAATTGGTGCGTTTCAAGTTTTGGTGTCATTCATTTTTGCGTACTTAGACCAGTTAGCTAACCATTACCTCCTTAGTATGGAAACCATCTTGTTTCCTCTATCCTCTTTGCTTGTGTTTCTTCCTTTCTACACCAATTTTATTATTCTTACGTTCTCCACTGGACCTTATCACTGATGCCAGCCCCCGACATTCAGTCCTTGAAAATGTCTCGCTAACATAAAACCTTACTTCCAGCGTCGAAGCGGCCCTCAGCGAGACCTTCGCTGTTGCCGAGAACGTCCCGGGGGAGTTCCAGTCTCTGCGAATCGCTGTCTAAAGCCTCGGAATATCGGGCTAAATGCCGTTGGGGACCGGGTACGCAGAAGCGCGCGGTCATACACTCTTTCTGTTTGAAACTTTGTCTTCTGCCCACACCTGGGGATTGATACTCGGCGTCCAGGGACACAGTTTCAACAACTGGGTCACAGATTAAGAGTTGATTTCATCTACAATCCTTGGAACAGATAAATAACTATCTCTTACGAAATACAACTGAACCTTGTGATTCTGACCAATAGTCTGCTTTGTTAAGCCTCTCTTTTAGGTCTAACCAAGACAAAGCAGCGTTTTTCATCAGTGTGATTACCCTAATGATATGAGTCAATAAATACAGAAATTTACTGTTAAAGAATCGACATTAGCCCGTGAAATAATCGACTTCCAGGTTGTGTTGAGGCCTCCAAAAAATAAGGATGTGTTAAGCAGGTAGGCAGGTACCTACATCATATCAGGCACGAAAAGTGCTTTTGAACTCCATCGCCGCGGTGGTTCAGCAGCCTCCGTCTTGCAAACTTTGGAGTGACTGACGTTCTTGGAGACTTTAACATGATCTAGCACAGTATGCAGGAAATTGATGGTGGATTCTTTGTCTACACTCATTCTCAGGGCTGGGCCCTTGGATCAGTGTTGCTCGTGGGAATGGGCCGTTGCTGCCCGTGAACCACAATAAGGACAACAGCAATTTGCTGTATGCAGTATGCATTACACAAATTTGACTTAGTGTAGCATGATTGAAATTGCATCTGTTTATTTGGGCGCATCTTACACCACTCCGACTTCACCTTTCTTCGGAAGTGTAGATAAGCACCATGTTGACTAACCAGTGGATAGGATGCATTGTGCTTTTGCAGAGTCGATAAATCACCCACATGGCCGTAGCAGCAACGAACATGCCCGAACGAGTCACTACACCCTATGTCTATAGATATAGAGCGTCATCGCCGTACTATTGCATTCTATTATATAATGAAAGTCACCTAAGCATAGAGTCCTATTCTATCAGGTCTTTTCAGCCCCTGCTTTTCCCAATTCTCCATCGCCTGCTCAAAGAGCCCCGCCTGCTCTTCTTCAGCAGGTCTGGGATTTGGTTTTCCCCTCTTCAGTCGACTTTCCATCGTCTCAGTGAGCCTAGCCTCCATGTCTGTATCCTTCATGACGTCCAGTTCGAACTCGTAGGATCGGGACTCGCAGTTCTGCCATCCCGTTCCAGGGTTCAACCATGAGTCCTCCCAATCATCTGTGAAGTAGTGAAGGAAACCGCCGTGAGTTACGAGCGCAACTTGAGGGTCTGTATCACCTTGCTCGATCAGTTGTCGGATCTTCTGTCGGATGAAGATGCGGACGTCGCGGGCGCGGGCTGCTATAGCGCTACTTTCTGGGCTATACCGAGTCCCTAGAGCCTTGTCGTTCCAGCTGTCGTTGACTAGAGAGAGGTCGACGGGCCAACTATTCTCGGCTACAACTTGGCGGAGGACTGATGGATCAGTGCCGACATCGCACGGGTCATCCGAGGTTTCTTGAGCGTCGGGAATAGCGATAATCTCAGGATGACACTTATTGCTGGCCATCAGGGCAGGCTGAAACACTAAGTTGGCAGATTGAAGTGTTCGGCAAAGCGGAGAAGAGAGAATAAGAGATATCTTTGACTGATCTGAGAAAGTGGTCTTGCGCAAGAGCATGCTCTGCTCTTCACCCAAGGGAGCCAAGCGAGGATCAGGAAGCGTGTAACATCCGGCACCAACGTTGTGAAAACCCTGTCCATGGCGAACACAATGTATTACTGGTGGCATTGTGAGATGTGTAAAAGTAGGAAAGACGTGTTTCGGAGTGATACGCAATACTGAATTTTGCAAACAGCCAAGTTACTGGAAACACTGCAGTTCACGAGATATCAAAGACCGGCCTGGTATTACAAATACGCCTGGATTTCCAATCCCAGCTGACAACGGCTTCATGTCGTCACAGCGCAGTTCAAATTCCAGCTGACACTTCATGTTATCACAACACAAATTGACAAGTGAAGTGTAGCCGTTGCCCATCGCGGTTGAATCTCGAACCAATCAGAATGGTGATTGGTAGATTAAGCTAGTCCCAAATAAGCAGCCAAGACGCATGTCGTGCATTAGCGTCACATCTCGACGCCTCTTTTGGCAAGCTTTACAGACCTCAATGATCGGGATCGTACTGAACATAGCGACTTTCAACTTCATTCGTCCGTAATAAGGATAGTTGATAGGTCGCTAGGAATTTCCAACCGGTCATGATTTTACCATGTGTTAGTGGGAAAGTTGACAATTAGTGGTAAGAACAAACAGATACAAAGCTACTCGGCGAGACGGCTGCGCGGACTAGGTACAGGCACGTATTAGTCAGTGCCTGCATAACATTCAAACCCCTTGAAAGCTGTTGGCGGTGAACTCAGGCTACCATTAAACCTCAATGGTCCGAAGGTTTACATCTTCGGGAGTTCTGATTACAAATGAGATGGTGATTTGCCAGACAGATGTTTGTTTTAAGACGTGCTGCCCTCGTCCTTTCACAGTCAAGCCAGTGTTTATCTTACATATCTGTGTAGATTCATGATCTTGTATTTGAAAGAAGATGGCACAACCATCATTACGTTCATTGACGCCTCAGCGGACTTTCCGCGATATCTCCGCAACATCGAAAATCATGCCAGGGCAATGTAGCCCCGGGGCTTCAGTTGAAGGGATTAATCCTCTACAAAGCGACAACCCTTCTCCGAATCGCCATGACATTGCGGAATCCAGGCCCGAGGTTGACGAGCACCTCCAAGTACGAATCGACCGTCTCGGTCGTGAGCGCCCTCCCATCTTCGCAACCCGCTGGAGCGAGATAATATTCGTCTTCAGCATCTCCATGTCCCAATTCTTGACAGAATACTTCGTGTCGGGCTTCACCGTCATCCTCCCAACACTGATCAGAGAGCTCGACATCCCGCCAGCAGCCAGCGTATGGCCAGCGACCGCCTTCTCCCTTGTCATCGCCAGTACCTTGCTCGTGTTTGGCCGTCTGGGCGATATGTGGGGTGGATATCCCGTCTTCATATGGGGTCTTGCCTGGCTTCTTGCCTGGAGCATAATAGCCGGGTTCAGCATTAATCCGCTGATGCTTGACTTCTGCCGGGCTCTCCAAGGGTTAGGAGCTGCGGCGTTCTTACCTACTGGTGTTATGCTGATGGGTTCCTTGTATCGTCCGGGGCCACGCAAAAACCTCGTCTTTGCAGTATACGGCACTTCAGCGGTATTAGGATTTTTCGGTGGCATTCTCGTTGCAGGGATCGTCGGACAATTCAAGCGCTGGGGTTTTTACTTCTGGATCGGGGCCATTCTGACGGCAATTACGCTGTTAACTTCAGTCTTGTCTGTTCCCCCTCCTCATTCAAAGGACCAATCCGCGAAAGACCAGCCCCCAACCAAAGCCAAAATGGACTACCCCGGCGCCATCACGATCGTCTGTGGCCTCACTCTAGTGGTATTTTCCATCTTGCAATCAGCACACGCCCCTGCAGGTTAGAGAACGCCATATATTCCAATTTGTCTCATACTCGGTGTCGCGTCACTCCTCGCGACAGTCTATATCGAAACGCGCATCTCTGCTCAGCCTCTCTTGCCAGCTTCGATATTCACTACCCCTTGCATGAGCCCTCTCCTGTTGGCCCTCTTTCTGCTTTACGGCACATGGGGCATCTTCTCTGTGTACGGCACACTTTACTTCCAGAACATCATGTCTGCCAGTCCGTTGCAGGTGGTAGCGTGGTATGTGCCTCTCGGTCTTGCAGGCCTCATTCTCAGCATCATCGAAGGCTTCATCTTGCACCTGGTTCCAGGACGTGCGCTGTTGATCATTTCCGGTCTAGGAGCCGTAGGGTCACAGCTTCTCATAGCTCTGATTCCCTTTGGAGGAAGTTATTGGGCATGGGTCTTTCCTGCAGTCATCTTCAGCACCGTGGGAATCGATCTGTCCACGATCTTGATGACAGTTTTCGTGACCACAACGTTTCCTACAGCACAGCAGGGGCTGGTTGGGAGTGTTGTTAATTCTGTGCTGCAGCTAGGCGTAGCTTTCGTTCTTGCTATGACGGACATCATCCAGTCAGCAACGGTGGACGAAGCAGGATTGGAGAAGAGCTACAAGAACACATTCTGGTTTGGAGTGGGTGCTGCAGCCACGAGCTTGTTGATTCTGGCGATCTGGGGAAAGGTACCTAAGGCCAGTAGTGATTTGACCGCGGACGAGAAGGCTGAACTCTTGAAAGAGGCAATGGCTGAGCACGAAAGGCAATCGGCCAACAGCGATGGTACTCTGCGAGGTGCATGAACCCACATTAGACCTCTACATACTCACGAACTTCTGCTAGACCAGGTCTTCATAAACTCATGAATTACCCGGTGGTTGATCTCGGAATTATAGTAGTTTCCTATGTAATCCAGGTCAGCGGGCAATGGATTTCTACCAACCCCATCATAGACCATCTGGTATCGCCCTATCCCATCAACTGCTGGTGGACTACAGTACTTGGGATCGAAGAGTGCCCCCAGTTTTCTCCAATTCTGCTCAACCACAAAATTCGCTATTCGCTGGGAAAAAGTGTCGATCTTCGGGCAGAATATCTAGTTGGTCCAACCCCGCACCCTCATGTAGTGTAGTCCACCAGCAGTTGATGGGATAATCATGCAATCAACCAGTCGATGCCCATGTTCTTCAGTTTGTGTATCCAAGTCCAATTCTCTTCCTCTTCGTATGATCGGCCATTGTTGCTCGCTACGAGATTCTCGGTTGTCCGCCCATCCCATATGATTCTCAATGCTTCGAGAGCATCCCTGGTAACTCCCCAAGGCTCTATTTCCCAGAGCTCTTGGAATCTCCTCACTACCCAAGCACGATTCGCAGGCTCAGCCGTTTCAAGGCCAGCAATGAAAGCCGGCCAAGCTGTTGCTGTGAATAATGCATCTCCTGGGTGCATATTTGAAAGATGGGTGATGATTTCGGCGGCTAGTACCTCCAGATCATCTGGTAATCCTGTATTGGGCCACAGAGCAAGGATAATCCGAGATAGATAGATACACACAGCCGCCTTGTGTGCAGAGGCAATTATAGTCCGATGGAGGAGGTCGTCAGCAGGGGAGCGTGACTGTAAAGTAATGGCCCAGACAGCAGGGTCGAACGACGCCGCGGCGTGTAAGAGATGAAGCGCATTTTGCTGTCCTGAATTGATCAAGCTACCCGGAAACATGGAAGCGTCGTTCATCTTCAGTAGTTCAGCCCCTGCCTGTATCAAAGGAAGGAGGGCTGCCGGAAACGACGAGCAATGGTTGCCTTCTGCATCTTGAAGCAGTGACATAGTAGTCGTCGATAGCCCACCGATGTGCGGTAGATGAGAATTCGCGAATGATGATCCAAGAAGATCATACCTAGTGCATGTCAGATCAGAAGCCATTAATTACTTGAAATGATGACTTACACCACACAGTTTGACACCAACCAGGTGCGGAGCGGGCTCAAAGCAGTCGCTGTCTCCGGACCGAATGCGATCAGCTTCTCAATGATCGATCTCGCACCATTGATGTGAAATATCCAGCGGCCCCGCCCAGAGTCAATGAGCTCGAACCCAATGAGGAGGAGTACCACCGCCAGAGTCACATCAACATCCACCGAAGCGATGTTTTCGAGAGCAGACTTCAGCAGGCAAAGTGCCCGCTGCTTGGCTCTAAGTGCATCATGGAAAGTCTCCGGGTGAAATGTCGTGTGCGTGCTAATCGATAGGGAGCCCGTTAAGCTTGTGCTGCTCTGAGTCGAGGCCCTCGTTGTTAAGATGCTTGAAGAACTTGATGACCTTTGATAGGCGTTTGACATGTGCAAAGCTGAACTGGCGATAATCGCCTGTAACAGTATGGGCTGCTGGTACACCATCGCAATGAGGTCGCGGAATGGATTATCTTTGGGGGTGTCATAGAGAACAAAGTCCCTACAAACATCGCTTGCAACTTTCGGTCAAGAATGTTAGTATGAACAGCAGCCAAGCGGGTTAAGGTAGCCTACAGTAGTTCAGATATCTCCTCGATCGATGATCTAGATCTTGCGCAAGCGGGTCTTTGAGCGAGCGAGGAGAGTTCGGCTTCGAGCTTGCGAACGGGGGCTGATTTGCAGACACGACAGGACCCCATGCCGCTTGTAGAGTCGAGGTGGTATCTCCCCTCTGGATCTTGTTTACGTTGTCGGATGTAACACCAGCCATTTTACCACGACTCGCCATGCCAGTTTCCCACCGTAACAGAATGCCATACCCTAGACAACTTTGACCCTTACTGGTGCATTTCAGGCAGTGCGGAAGGGATCGGTCACACTTCAAGCGGCTGCGTCTACAGTTGTGACATGCTCTCGGCTTTGCACTCATGGCCAGGCTGCGGTATGGAATGGATAACAGGGCAAAAAGCTGATTCGTACTTGGATAAAAAAGGGGTCATTAGTGATGATGTGCTGCCACGAAATCAGGCGCTAATGCTGAAAGCCTTTCTAAAGGTGGTCATTCAAGGGTATTAGTCAGCCCCGTCAAGCGCAAAACGCCCCCGAATACATTACGTGCGTAGGGGGCGAGGGTCTAGCGTGAGCCAGCGAGAGGCTGTCATCTCCGTGTAGATAAGATAGGGGAGTGGTGTTTCCAGCAAACCAGCCTCTTGAAGATCTTGACAAGCATTACCGCAAATCGTGCTTCACAGTGTAAGGTGTACTTGATGATGGAAACAAAACATACGCGAACCGTCCTGCGGCTAGCGAAGTAGTCTTGTTGGAATATCTCCGGCAATTAGACACGAAATGCTGGCCATTGACCAGCTTATCTCAATCTGGAGACTACCTGCAGGATGAGGGCATAGTAAGTGCACACATATCTGCGCTTCTCTTCAGCTAGGAACATGGGTCCAAGGAGAAAGTAATGAAAAGATCAGAAATTCAATCTGAGTAGTAATTTCGTCGTTGAAGATTGCAGAATGAAACGTGATCGACTCCAAATTCCTCAAAACCACGTAAGGTTAGCTAGAACGAACTTGATTTTACCATATACATGTATATACATGTATGTCTCCACAGACGATGTCCTGCTCTTTGTGTGAGTTCGTCTTCCAGTATCTATCTTCCAGTATCTACTCAAGAACACCCTCAATCATAACCTTAAACACGTCCGGCCTTCCAGCCTTGACCAACTCGAACGCCTCCTCGGCCTGCTCAAACTTGTACCTATGCGTTACCAATCTCTTGACATCAATCTTGCCACCAGAAAGAAGCTCAATCGCAGCCGGGTAGCTACCGGCCTTGTACCTTATCGAGCCCTTGACGCAAAGCGCCTTTGTGCAAACTGCAGTGATTGGGAAAGCAACTACGTCTTTGCCCATGCCCGCCTGCACAAACGTTCCGCCCTTCTTCGCCGCAAACACGCCGAGCTGTATACAAGCCTCCGCACCGGAGCACTCAAGCACTACATCAGCGCCATCTCCCAGACCCAATTCCTCGTTCATCTTCGCAGCGATAGTCTCTGCATGAACCATCGGGTCAACGCCCTCTCCAGCGCGAGGAGGGGTGTACGTCGCGTCGGTGCCGTAGCTCCTGGCGACTTCGAGCCTCTTCTCTACGACGTCAACTCCAACAACCTTGCCGGCGCCCCAAAGCTTCGCCACGGCTTGACACAGGACTCCTATGGGGCCACATCCCAGAACGAGCACAGTCTGGTGCGGTCTCAGATCAGCCGTCTCGCAGATTGCACACGCCACCGAAAGCGGCTCCACCATGGCAGCCTCTTCCATGGATACGCTATCAGGGACCTTGTAACAGAAGTCCGAGGCGTTGATGTAGTACTTGGCCAGTGTACCGTCGACGGGGGGCGTTGCGGCGAAGATCATATTCGGGCAGATGAAGTAGCTGCCGTTGCGGCAGTAGCTACACCGACGACAAGGAACGCCGGGCTCCATGGCTACTCTGTCGCCGGGCTTGAGATGCGTGACGTGTTCGCCGACTTCGACTACGACGCCTGAGGATTCGTGGCCGAGGACCATGGGGCCTTTGACAACGTACTCGCCAATCCGGCCCCGTTGCCAGCTGAACAATTGGTTAGATCTGCATTCACTGAGAAAGGCCCGGCGGTGCTTGGCTTACTAGTGAACGTCGCTACCGCAGATACCGGTCTGTGAGACGTGAACGAGAACATTATGGCCGTCTTTGAGTTGAGGCTTGGGCCTGTCTTCGATGACGACCTTTTTGATGTCTTTGAGAACGAATGAAGGATTCTGCGAGATGTTTAGATGGTAATTGAAGAATCGATAAACCCAACACATACCTGCATATTGGTAGATCTAACTGTCTGCGTCTATTTGATGTGCAACAACTGTCTTGACCTATTCCCAATGTCAGCGGCCCCTTTATGCTAGAATTTTACACGTTTACGGGGCACAGCGTACTCTACTCATTGCTCAAGATATCAGTCATCCCTCAAAACTTGATACTCAAAGAACCACTCGCATCGTCAATGCTGTGGCTCTCGTGACAGACAGCAACATCTCTGTGGGTAGGGTGGCGCGTAAACTTCCTAAAACGGAAATATTGACGACGATGCGGTCGTCGTCACATCGGTTGCCATGAAACCGGCCCATTAAGCTGGCGCCAAGTTCTAGATTCCAACTCGACCGAGAATCCCACGACTGCGCGAAAAGTGGAAGTCTTCGATATCTGGATCAGATCGTTCTTCGTTTTCCCAAAAGCCCCTTTCCCCAGTGGTCCCACCGTTCCATGCCTTGCTACGTCATCGGTTTCTTGATAGACGGTCAGTATTCCTAGTCTTGTCTGTTGTGACCGCCCCATGAAAGCGGATTCACTATCATTACACTGTTTACTATCTTGCCAGGGAAAGAGATTCACGTCCAACACCCCACTCCTGAAGCAAAGATTCGACTCGGTACCCCGTGACAATTCCAAGATCGTCTTCGATCTCCCGGAGCATGCCAACTAACCTATTCCTATCCTCGGTCTGGGTGCAGCACCTCCCTGCAACATACAGGGGCTGAATGGCACGAAGTCTGACTGCATCGCAAGGAGTCCCACGCACAATGGAGATGACCTCGGACGCGTGACCTTGTAGTTTATGTTCCACGTCACGAAACGCCCGCAAAAGATCAAACGAGGTACGACCTCCGACAGCAGCGTCTCCCGGAAGCAGTTCTGATGGACGGTGAATCAGCAGAAGCATGCATGCCATGTGATAGTACATCATCGTGGTAGCACATAGGTCGTTGCTGAACCAAAGTTCACGACTGAAGAGGTCTGGTGTGGCCTCACTTGGACCCCTATCCGTGAAGAAAGTGCCGTCCGCAAGGAAAGACGGGGATATCGTCTGAAACCAGGCTTGGAAATGGTCTTCAAGTGACATAAAAGACAGTCTTGGTTGAACCAGCATTGTCTCGAGATGTGATGACGGTGCTAGATAGTTGATCAGTTTGCACAAGTAGCGTATCAGAGTATAGGATAAAGCCTTATCCCTCGCGTGTTCCGCTGTGTTTGCGAGGCTGTTTGGGCTAGCGCCTGTGGTCAGACTCCCATCATCTTCAATCAAAAGACCCATGTTACGCCAGAGAGCGAGATTTTCTGTATCGATACGTGTTCTTCTGTGTGATACGACTGGAGAATGGGTTAACGAGGGCCCGGAAACAAACCAGTATTTGCTTCACTTACAGGATTCCTCGAGATCGTTCACAACAAAGTTCCAAAATCCGGCCTTGACTTGCATGATGTCTTTCGTAAACGGATAGACTGCCTCGAACATGGGGTCGGGATGGAGTAGCCGTCCATCGTCGATGAGATCGAGCAGCTTGGAGAAACCGAACAAGTGGCCAGACCACGCGTCTCTATTGGCACTGATTTGCTCATACTGGATTAAGATGCAAGTCCCGAGGAGTCTTACGATGGGGTCCTCTCCATCTGCTCGTATCATGAGATTCCCCTGCGACAGTGACGTCGGCGGTGAGGCATAATTCTGGGCGGGGTGTTCTGAAGTGATTGACTTCACTAGCGTTTGTATCGCCTTCTCATAGTATTTCGCCCCATACCACATCAGCCCCAATGGACCGCGCTGGAGTTTATCGGCAATCTCTTGTTGAGTCTTGCCGGTAATAATTGTCGACAAGGGACTTCGCATCTGGCCAGGTTGTTTGGCGGCAACGGCACAGGCTGCGTAGCGGAGTATCGGGTGGTCTCGAGCTAAGGTCAAAACTTCCCGGCTGAAGACTTCATAACGATAAAGCAGGTCCATCCTGTTTTGACATTTCAGCAGCTGGACTCATGGGCCAACTTCGTATTAGATTACGCACCAGGGGGCTATGCACTCTGAGTAGTGTCTAAGGAGGAATAGTTCTTCTTGAGTATTTCTGAGAGGGTCAACCGCAGATGCTTCAAGCTGTGCAGGCGAGTCTTCGAGATGAACTTCGAACCCCACACTTAGATTGTCTTGTTCCAGGTGCGGGCCGTCGGTAGCTGGGGAGGGTTGTCCTTCTCCGGCTCCGTCAATAGTCGCTGGTTCACTGTCATTGCGGGCGTCGTCTGCATCGATTGTTTCTTCTCGATAGACGCTAGTATTGACTCGTGAGCCGGACGCAGGTAAATTCACTGCACTCACTGCTTAGCCTATCAGCAAAAGACAGCCGTAAATGAAGGGTTCGGTTGTTTACCGGCGTCATCATTCTGAAGTGGGGCCAAATTTGACGCCGTCTCGGATGTGGCAGTCACGTTGTTGTCATCTTCTTGGTCACCTTGGACCGAGTCATTGAACCGAATCGATAGTTCGTGTTGCCTGAAAATCGAATCTTGGATTCGACAGTTGCGATTCGCCTTCCGGCAGTGACCACACTGGGGTTGCTGCTCGTCACACTTGATCTTGCGTCTGCGGCATTCTGGGCTGCATGTCAATCAGCAGATGCCATGCGCCGTCCAGCGAATCACGCATGCACTTACCAGCCTTTCCGTGATCGCTTTCTTCCCCGCATTCTTTCTGAGTGTCTGGCTCCGCTGCTTGGCAATGGCATTGGTTGATCTCGAAAGCGTTCGACGAAGACGTTGTCAGTCGCACAAATTTCTGGATTTGGTAGTTTAGGGTTGAAGTCAGTTAAAAAGAAAAGCCGGGCAACTGAGAAACCCGTCGTCAACCTCGCGTAGGAAAACAACGCGTAATCTTCCTAAAACCGTTAGCGCGTTTCTCCGAAGTTGGCTCCCCTCCCCCTGAACACTATATCGATGCATGGTGTACCCGGCATCTGACAACTGACGTAAGGCCGACCCCACGGGGAAGACGTCGGGCCATTTCGCTTTATTCCGCTCAGTCTGTACCCCGGATTTGTGCCGTAAAAGTATATTTATATATTTGAACAGAAACCTATTGAGGCCAGTGATGGCTGGTCATGCTGAAGCCTTCCGCTAAGCAGAAATCATCCCAAACTTGAAATCTGGACCCTCGAAGCCAACAACTATGGTCACCTCAACAAGAAAGCAGCCGTATTTTGGGCTCACTGGAAAATGGCTCACATATTGGATCACCTTCGCCTGTTCAACAGACATGCTTCTGTTTGGCTATGATCAGGCGTCAGTCGTGACCCCCTAACAAGGCACATCCCAACTAAAGCAATTCTGACAATGAAGAAACAGGTCCTTCAGCGGTGTCATTGTGACCGACAACTTCCTCGAGGTGCATGATTTAGTTGGCCCGGAGAAGACCCAAATGCTCTCGACCGTCACTGCAATTTACGATATCGGATGCTTTCTCGGGGCCATTGTCGCCTTTACAATCGGCGAGCGACTCGGCAGAACCAAATCCATCATTGTAGGCACGGCAATCATGACCATCGGGGCTATCTTGAAATGCACATCTTATAGCCTGGCACAGATGTTCGTTGGCCGTATCATTTTGGGGTAAGTATAAAGGGATGAAGTTGCGCTTTCACTTATTTGTCCATCACACCTACTAATTACTTCGTCAACCGCAGAGTTGGAAACGGTATCAACACAGCCACCGCCCCGATCTGGCAAACCGAGACAGCACCTGCACATTGGCGAGGCAAGTTGGTCATGTTCGAGATGATGATGAACATCGCGGGCTTCTCCTTATGCAACTGGATCAATTACGGCCTCTCCTTTGCCGGCGGTGCTGTGGCCTGGCGATTTCCACTTGCCTTCCAGTTCGTCTTCATCATTGCGTTATTCGTAACGGTGCCGTGGCTTCCTGAATCTCCTAGATGGTTGATGTCACATGGGCGAGAGACAGAGGCAACTGAAGTCTTGGCCTGCCTCGAGGCAAAGCCTCAAGATGACGTCTACGTTGTTTCGCAGAAGGAAGAGATCCTCTTTAGCATAAACTACGAGCGAGAGCATCAAATCAGATGGCGAGATCTTTTGCAGCCACAGCCTGAGGCGACCAAACCACTCCGACGACTCATCTTGGGAGCTGGAACCCAATTCATTCAGCAGTTCGAGGGTAAGTGATACTTTACAGCTTCTTCACAGCTACTGATAGTGTCAAGGAATCAACATCATGTCTTATTACCTCCCAACCGTTTTGATCACCGCTGTAGGACTGCCGACCGAGCTAGCTCGACTGCTAACCGCGGTGAACTCCGTGACCTACCTCATCTTCTCATGCGTCTCGATTACGCTTGTGGAGAAATGGGGTCGCAGAGGATTGATGCTCATCTCAACTGCAGGACAGGGTTTGTCTTTCCTAGTCATCACCATTCTACTTAGATTCGGCGAGGCGGGAGGCAACCGGAAAGCAGCAGAAGGATCTATTGTATTCTTCTTTTTGTACTACATTGCTTTTGGGGTGGGCATGCTGGGGATTCCTTGGCTTTATCCCACCGAGATCAACTCCATCGCTATGCGTACAAAAGGTGCTGCTGTAGCAACTGCTACAAATTGGTAAGATACTTCCTATGGCTTCGAATAAATACAGATAAGCTGATGATAACTTCAGGATCACGAACTATGTGATCGTTCAGATTACACCCATTGGCATTCAAAACCTGGGTTGGAAGTTCTGGATCGTCTTCACTGTCTTGAATGCCGCCTTCCTACCCATCATCTATCTATTCTACCCGGAAACAGGTATGTTTTGATCACTGAAGTAACGATGATAGCGTCATCTAACGTGGTTTTCCTAGCAAACCGGACGCTCGAAGATCTTGACGAGTATTACCGCAACAACCCTCCGCTCATTGTCATCGGGGATAAGGATGCTATTGGAACCAAAAGACCTCAGAAATATGTCGACCACGAGGAAGCTCAAGTGGACCGTGTCGCCCACGAAGACGGCGTCACTGAAGCGGCAGACAAGAAGACATCACGGACTGAAGCACGTCATGTGGAGTGAGCGGTGAATGGAGAAGCGAAGCATTTTACCGTACGAGTTGAAGCTTATCTTAAGATTATGGCAATGAATGAGGTATACGTTGGGTGGATCATTTTCTACGGAGTGATTTTCAGAAAGTAAAGTGTATTCTTGTCAATGAATCGCACGCCGCCCTCAAGCGAGTCAAACTCGTAGTCTACATGCGGTTTTTGAAAGAAGAGAACAGTATCCTTCGTACAACGTGAGACCTGAGCCTACTACATTGACACACTGAAACGAAGTCATACTTAGACATCGATGTGAATGATCTAAGGTATGTTTAGATAGCATAGCGACTTTTCGATTCCTGCAAACATGTATGTGCGTGATGCGATGGCAAATACTGAGGTATACTATATGCTTTGTCTGTCTACCTATCTCTAGGTTCTCTATGGTGGATGTCAAAGTGATTCTGGCTCTACGGCACAGCTCCCCTCCCCCGCAAAATTCAAGACAACGACAAGTTCACCCAATTTTTAAGATTTGGGGATCACAGTATGCGGGTACTTTGACCTATGCCCTCCCTCGTCCAAGAAAACCAGCACGGGCACCCTATTCGATTGGATTGAACTACTGGCGTAGATCCTCGCCTTTATGTCAAAGTATATCCTCCATCAACGATGATATCCGCCCCTGTCATGTAACAGCACGAATCACCGGCCAAGAACACATAAATCTTCATCATGTTAGCAACATAGGCAAAATACTGCGCGAGATGTTTGAATCACTCACGCCTTTGAGTTCCGATGCATCGGCCATTCGTTTGCCAGGAATCATCTCCATCCATTTGTCGAAACGCTCTTTCGGTTGAATGTACAGCACTATAACATGTTAAAGTCTGAAATACCAGTATTTTCGAATAAAAGCTCACTGTCAGTTTCGATGAATCCAGGCGACACGCAGTTGACTCGGGCGAAGTCCACCCATTCGACAGCTAAGCTCTTTGCCAGATGCACAGCTGCCGCCTTGGAAGAATTATACGCAGCCTGCCTTTGGGGGATGTTGACGAGAGTTGCGCTGACTGACGTCGTGATAATCAGGTTTCCGCGCCCCTGCTGCTTGAAAATCTTTCCAGCAGCTTGAGCAGTCCACATGACACCGTCGAGATTGACACTGTTGTTGTCTTTCCACGTCTCCTCAGTATATTCCAGACTGGGGATATCGGCACAGACGCCAGAATTGGCAACCATGACATCCAATCTCCCAAAGTCAACGACGATCTGGTCAACAGTTGCAGCTATTGAGGCACGGGATCGCACATCGCTCTGGTAAGCCACGACTTTGACACCGGTATCTTTAGCGATTTGGCTCGCCGTCTCTTCGGCCTGTTTGTTGGTTGCATAGATGAGAGCAACATCGGCGCCGGCCTCAGCTAGACCTTTGACAATCTCCAGGCCGATGCCTCTGGCGCCGCCAGTGACTGCAGCAACCTTGCCTTTCAGGGAGAACTGCGAAAGCACAGGTGCAGCGGGATTGGGTGGTTTGTACAGGGGCATAATGGGCAAAGTTTCTCGGTTGGATGTCGATGTCAAGTAAGTTCTCTCGGTGGTAGAGCCGCGTAGTGGTGAGATTGAGGAATAAGTACCTAGTTGAATGTTGTTACACCGGCCCGCTTGCAAAAATAGGTGTCAGGAAGTCGACAAAATGCTTTACAGGTTGCGAGGCGGTCGAGAGTTCCCCCACACAGTGACGCCAATATTGCCCAATTAGGCATATTTTGCGGCCTCCAAGTGCGGGGTGCACCACCATGATCGCACCCCCTCCACCGATCTATCAACGGGCAAGCAAGAAATGTTCGCGTGACATCAATTGGTGGGGCCTTTAGTGCTTCAAATATCCGTTCATGTACGCTGAGCTCTGTGGGTTGGACAGTCTTGTGATCACCTTCCCATCTTTGCTTTCCATCCCTCATGACATTTCTTATTACATTGGTTGCTGCAGTCCGTTCCTGCAAAGTCTATTGAACCGAAATGTCACCCGATGAATCATCCGCCCCGACTTTGACACTACCTAATATCGGGATTCATATTGACCCAGACCATAATCTTTGGCTGGACAAAGCCGCACCCACTCTAGAGGACGTCAAATCTAGAGCAAGCTTACAAGCCGGAGAAGTAACAGTTGCTGTGAAAACTACAGGCATATGCGGGTAAGTACAACTGACATTCGACGAACCCGAATGTAGAATATCGAGACAATACATCTTATGTATCGAATCCAGTAGTCCATCAAATCTGTCCATCAGCTCTTACCAAAGTTCATTGAGCTAACCTCCAAATCACTAGATCTGACGTCCATTTTTGGAAGCATGGTGGCATTGGTCCGTGGCAAGTCAAAGGTCCGCATATACTTGGTCACGAATCAGCCGGCGTGGTTGTCGCGGTACACCCTACGGTCACTCGTCTGCAGCCAGGCGATCGAGTTGCCATCGAGCCTCATATTATTTGCAACTCGTGCGAGCCTTGCTTAACAGGACGGTACAATGGCTGCAAGAATCTACTCTTTCGATCAAGTCCACCATCACATGGCCTCTTGCGACGATATATAAACCACCCTGAAGTCTGGTGCCACAAGATTGGTAGTCTATCATTCGACGAGGGTGCTCTCCTTGAACCTCTAAGTGTCGCACTGACTGGGGTGACTCGGTCTGGGGTCAAGATCGGTGACCCCGTCCTTATATGCGGCGCTGGCCCCATCGGCTTGATCACGCTCGATGTCTGCCGAGCAGCAGGCGCTTATCCCATTGTAATCACAGACATCGATTCTTCTAGGCTGGACTTCGCCAAGACGATCATGCCTGAGGTCATCGTTCACAGAGTACAGAAAGAAGAGACCCCCGAAGACTTCGAAAAGGCCGTTAAAAGGTCACTAGGAGAAGGGATTGAAATTGCCGTCGCATTGGAATGTACAGGTGTGCAGAGTTCAGTCTGTAACGCGATACAGACCGTCAAATTTGGGGGAAAAGTCTTCATTATCGGTGTAGGGAAGGAAAAGATGGAGATCCCCTTCATGCGATGCAGTGCGAATGAGGTGGATATCCAATTCCAGCAGCGGTATGTCAATATGTGGCCAAGAGCGATAAGAGTGATGGCGAGTGGAATGGTGGACTTGAAGCGGCTTGTAACACATACGTTCACTTTGGAAAATGGGATTGAGGCGTTCAAGACTGCATCTGATCCCCACAGTGGATCGATCAAAGTGTTGATACAGTCTTAAAATAGCAAGGGTGAATTGACTTCGTTTGATTTTGCGCCCTTCGTATTAATGATGAGAAGATGTCTACTGCTCTAGATCTTCGAAGCTCTACTAAGCACAGTTGGTACACTAGCCCATTTACCGGCGAATTGTTGTATGAGTTGCAGGCGGTTTTGGCACAGGCAATCAACCACAGGGCGCGCCCTGCGGATCTGTAGGAAGGGCGCACTATGATACTAACTTGCATCCACTATTAATGGGGTTGGTATCCATCTCTGGTAGTCCACCAGATCAAGATTTCCTGGCTAGGCCATGGCATGCGTGTCCGGCCGGCCGGTCATAATTGGACGACCTCCAATGTTTATCGACGATCTTTCAACATGTACATACGCCTCTGGTCCAAAATCATATTTACACCTGGCCCTGCTTCTATTACCGGCATTGACTGAAATCATGGTTAAACTCGAATTCTTCGCTGTGGATCATGTAAGTCTGATGATGCACTCCAGACGCACGCAACGACACTCACAGTTCGTATTAGTGGCTTGCCGAGCGATCAAAGTCTGCCCGTCACAACCTAGGTCATACCTCAGCGCACCCAGTATCCATCTCAGAGCTTGAATCAATTGCTAGTGGAGAGAACCACGACGACTTCCTCCCTTCTCTTCTATCTCAGCCTCTCGACTACCCTGCAGATTTTGCCGGCCTGCCCTGCCTGCGAAAGAAGATCGCGAAACTCTATTCAGATGACTTGCCATTTGAAAATGTATTGACGACCGCCAGCGGATCTCTTGCCAATTTCATTGTTTTCTACGCTTTGATTGGCCCCGGGGATCATGTCATCGTCACTTCTCCTGGTTATCCCCAGCTTCAAGCTGTCCCGGGCTCGTTAGGTGCAGAGGTGAGCCATTGGAAGGCCAAGGCCAATGACAAGTGGAGCTTCGACCCCAAGGAGCTAGAAGGACTTATTAAGGCGAACACCAAAATGATCGTGATCAAGTAAGTTTGGCTCATTAGCAAAATGCTAAGACTTGAACTAATCATGGGAACTAAAATACAGCAATCCTCTCAATCCCCTGGGATCTGTCCTCTCCGACGCAGAACTGCGCAAGATCATCGAGATTGCTTCTAAACATTCTATCATCGTGTTTTCCGACGAGATCTACCGGCCGATTTTCTACCCCTCAGATGGCGACGGATATGATACTCCGCCTTCCATTATCTCCTTAGGCTATGAAAATACCATAGCCACCTGCGCCCTATCAAAGAGCTATTCCCTTGCGGGAATCCGCATCGGTTGGTTGGCGTCCCATAGCCGAAACATCATTGAACTTTGCGAAAATGCTCGGGCTTATTGCCTCATTACAACAAGCCAGTTGGATGAACGCGTTGCCGATTTCGCACTGCATTCAAAACGCTCCGCCGCCATCATACAGCGGAATATTTTGCAGGCAGAGAGGAACAAGTTCATCGTGCAAGCCTTTATTGACAAATATCCCGATATTTGCAGTTGGGTTGCACCTGCAGGAGCAGCCATGGGATTCATCAAATTCACGCGAGAAGGAAAGCTGGTGGATGATGTAAATCTGTGTAAAATGCTTCATAAGGAGGAGGGAGTCCTTCTAGTCCCAGGAACCTGCTTTGGGAAGGAATTCGCAGGTTGGGTTCGCATTGGTCTTGGCATGCCATCCGATCGACTTAGAGAGGGCTTGGAAGTGGTGTGTAATTTTATCGTAAATCGCTATGGGGGCATAGCCCTCGCTTCTGCGAGGTGAAGCGGAAGGATTTGGCGCAGACTCCAACACGGAATGAATGCTGATTCACCGTATGCACGTTGCCTGGGTCGCAATCTATCTCAAAACCCATACTGTTGAGGCCCGAATGATGGATTGCTTCAGCTTAAACATACATCAGAGCATGGTAATAATGCATTGTCTCTGTGACTTGATGACTAAAGTTTCAAGAGTCGAAACTACTCAACTTCTGGACGACATGAATATTGACCTATTGAAAGCGACGCACGGCTCAGACAATGGCAATTGAAGCGGCTTGTACCTTGCCCCTATCGCTGTATACAGGATGAGTCATTATGATTCATTCGATATCACGATGTGAGTGGACATCATACACACCGTGAAACTAATATTTGAACCCTGGGATATTTCACGAGTCCTTGGAAGATTGACCATCATCCACGAGAACTTCATGGTCTCTTAACACTTCAAGATCAAAATGGTTGGCGAAAGTATTGCCGTTGGAGTCATTGGGGCAACTGGCAAGACGGGCCAGTCTGTGGTCGATGATTTGCTTAGCTCCGATCTCAATTTCGCAAGCTTGATCCATACCACCCATCTTAATTCCTCTCTTGACATTCAGCACACAGGTTGTTACCTCCTTCACTCGAAAGTCATCGGTTGGTAGCGCGGCAAATCAGAAGCTGAAGGACAAGGGCGTCGGGGTTTCGCGCTATGACATAGACGGCCCGAGAGAGACACTTGCCGCCCAACTGAGAGGCATCGATGTTTTGATTTCCTGTATAACCTGGGAACATCTCCATCAACAATTGAATTGGATCGATGCAGCTAAAGCGGCTGGCGTGAAGCGTTTTGTACCCTCAGAGTGGGTTGGGCCAGCACCCAGGGGTGTGATTGACATCAAAGACCAGGTGAGAAGGCTGGATCCTCCTTCCCACCCCTCCCAAACGAAAAGAGAATTTATGACTAAACCAAATTAGAAATTGGAGATTCTCGGTGCTATCCAGAGAGCGGGGTTGCCATACACCATTATTGATGTCGGTTGCTGGTTCCAGGTCTTTGTTCCCAAGATACCTTCTGGCAGATCAGATCATGCGCACATGAAGTACATTGACCATCGCATTGTAGAAGATGGGAATCAAGGTTTTGCATTGACAGACATGGCAGACGTTGGAAAGTATGTCGCACAAATCATCGGAGATGATCGAACTCTCAACAGACGTGTTGTGGCATATACCGAGGTTCTGAGCATGAACGGTATATGGGGCACCATGGCTACAATTAGCGGTGAAGAGCCCCCAAAAGACTACGTAGGTTCAACAAGGTAATCGACTCCGCATTTTCTGACAGTAACATTGACAGGTCTCTGAAGCCGAGCTACACCAAATCATTAATACCTCTGGCGGGAGACTCAATGAAAGTTCTGAGGAGGTAACACATCCAAGCAACATCATGGACATTGCCCAGTACAATATGGGACAGTACCGCCTTTCTTGGTGCGTCAGAGGGGACAATACACCGGAGTACGCTGATTACTTGGGATACTTGGACTTTTGGAAGCTCTTCCCGGAATTTGAGAAAGGTAGAACTCTTGAACAATTCTTTCTACACATAATCAAAGGAGGGTCGCCAGGATATGTCATGGCATAGTAGAGATATTGGATACTCGTTAACAAACAGTGATCCCGTTTGGAATATTTGCCAATCTAAAGTAGAGACTCCAGCGCCTGATCAGACCAGCTGCGACCTTTTCGTTTCATTGTTTGGTGAAAGGCTTTTGCCCAAAGACAACATGACTGCGAAGAACTGTTAGCAATGATTGCGAGCTTTAAAAAATGGCGCATCATACTAACATGTCGAATAAGGCATGGAAAGCGTTTGTTTTCAACTCGTTGCGAACACCTGCAAGGAGCGACTGTACCTCCTCATTTGACTTCCCCAGAACTCCACAGAATAGTTTCAGGGAGAATCCTTCTAGACCTTCCAAAACTTGCGCCAAGTTAAGAAGCCCTATGTCCTTATAATGCCGCTTCTTTGCCCAAGGACCGATAGGGACCTTGAATTTCTGATGGGTCACGTTGTTGAATCCTCCGTGTCCCCTCACCCAACCTTCGAGCTGAGGACCTGGGGCCGGGTCTCGTCCAATAGCCTTCAGCGTCTGAACAAAGGTTTGGTTCCACTTGTATGTGAAATGTTCAGGCTTGTATGAACCGTCGTCGGAATAGTATTCGACGCTCATGTCCTGGAACTCGGCCCAGCCCCCGGGGTTGAGGTTGCTGGCATTCTATTAGATCTCTTTCAAAGAATTGAAAAGAATCTTCGTACGATAAACATACTCATAAATGTTTTTGACTAAACTTGGCCAGTCACCAATTGAGGCCGCCATGTACCTGCACATGATGTAGTCGTACTTTGGGCCGACCCATGGGCTCTCAACATCATCTATCTCGAACTTGACATTTGGCGGGACCCTTTTGTCTCAGCTCCTATATCAGACTGCGTCAATATCATGAGTAAAGCTACTTACCACAGTGGTTGGATCGCACTCAGATCGTTGCCAATGATCTACCAGTTGTACAAGGTTAAGACTTCATACTTGGGGTCTTATTTGAATCGGGTTTGTTTACCTCTGCATTCGGAAAAAAGTCACTTGCTTCGATAGCCCCTGCTTTTGCTTAGTAAAGAGACCAATCCCATTAGGGAGGCATGGATTCGTACAGATTCCTGTTCCAGTACCGATATCAAGGATTCGATGAACCTTGGGCGTCTTTACAGGCGCCAGGTAGAGCTTATTGCCAATCACTCTTGTAATGAGCGCATGTGCCATGTCGAGCCGGTCTGACTCTGTCTCATCGTTTGGGAGAACGTAAGCTAGGTCACCTGAAGTCAGCAATCAATGTAAGTCGAAAGAATGATTTGTTCCGAGATGCCAATACAAGGGCGGGGACAGGGAACATAACAACTTACATCCTGACCTGAACGCATGATATCGCCGTCCATATTCCATTGGATAGTCGATTACACTTGATGTCAAGGAAGAGGTGTAGCTTGAGCTACATTTCGACATCTGTCAACATGGAACATACGACTATGGAATCCGGATACCATTCACATACATGCGGTCGTCGATTGATGGTGCATCATTGCCCTTCCCGGTGTCAGTTGACCATACATGATGAATGAAAAGACATCATACCGTTTCAGCCTCATCAGCCTCGAGAGGTGCGTCTTGCACCTCACCTACTGACATAGATGGTGCATCCATAGAGCCAAGGAATGCTCGAGTAGTTGACGACTCAGCTGGCTTGGATTCCGCGGGTGACCCAATGTGCTTCTCCGTAGTTTCGGCCATCTCGTTGATCGTTGAAAGGGCACCTCTTGCTTTGACTGGGAAGATGAATTGCGTCCACTGACGTAAGTTATTGAAAAGAGGGGTAGAGTCGATAGTTGTGGGTTGGGTGAGGAGACGGGTTTTGTAATGCAACGCATTCACTCAACAATGGCGTTGTGGAAGATTTACTATTGGCCAACTCGGCTAGATTGCGCTGCATTCGGACATGTAAAGGCAAGTTGCAATTGGACCATCACTCTTGCGGTCAGAAAGTCTTGGACCCTGTTCGTAGATCTTAGGAGGCCCGCAACCCAATCAGACTAAGACAAAGGCTGCTGCAGGGCGATCAGCTGGTACGCCACAGGTACCACAAGGCTTCAAGCGGCATGAATACTCGCCGGAAAACATGTGACGCCAATTCTTATCAATTTACACAGTGAATTGATTGCCAATTGACTCGCAGAGAAAGCTAAGAAAAACTTTGTCGGCTGGTGCTGCGGTGGTGAACGGTGGAATAGTAGTCAAAGAGGACTTGGATTCGACTCCTTACTGAAAGCATTCGTTCTTACTTTCCTGTCCGTCTCATTGCAGTTTGTATATCAACTGAAGATTCATCGATATCATCTGACTTATATTTCTATGGAAGAAGTATCAATCAGACCAAAAGGAGGCGTGATGTCAGGAACAGAATCTAAGGACAAAACCCATCCGCAGAATTTGGCTTGATGATCCCTGAGTCAATAAATCCTTCGTAATTCCAGTAGTCGCTCTGGGTTCCTTGCCCATCGACAGGAGCGTTCCCTGAAAACTTTGCTGTCCAGTAGGTGCTACCCTGGGTGTAATTGGACCAGACGTACAATCCGTTGTTCAGATTCCTAGCCCTACTAGCGAAGGTGTTGTTGTTTACCGCTTGAATTGACCATTCGCCGATGAAGACGGGAAACTTGCCATCTCCAATAGAGCTTTTGGCATCTTCACAGATGAAGCTTGGTAAATTCTCCGAGGTGGTCGGTCTACCAGCGAAGTAGTAATGATGTTCGTCAAAAACAAGATTCTCGCCAGCGTCGAAGTACGGTGACCAAAAAGACTCCGGCCGAAAGCTGCCTTGAAACATAACGGGAATATGAGGGTTTACGGCTCGAACCCGAGCAAGAACTCCGTTGATGTATTTCGCCACCCATGCAGCGCCGTTCTCACTGAGAGCTTCAGGCGTACCGAACTTGGAGAAATCACGGTTGTCGACTGGCTCATTGATAGGTGCAAGGGTGTAGGATTGGGGAGATCCCGAGTCTTGAACAAATCGTACCACGGCATCGACAGTCTTGTAAGAGTAGTCCAGAGCAGTTTGATTGTTGAACCAGCCGTAGCTCCCGTCTTTCTCCCCGATGCCGAGACCGTTGATTCCACCAGGAAGGGAATGAATATCGATAACAATGTGCATGTTGTGCTTGGTAATGGCGTATGTCGCAATCGTCCTCAAAAATCCGACTTGGTTTCCGCTGTACAACTGAGATCCGGGAACCTTAATCCAAGCGGCGTAGTTGGTTGGGATGCGCAGGATTTCGACGCCAGCCTTGGCCAATTTGTCAATGTCGGATGGTCGAAAGAATGTTGCATATCTCCTCTCCAATACCGGACCGCACTGCGAGCCGAGCCGAACGCATAAGCCCCACTCGTCGGTGGTGTTGCCGCCGTACGTATCCCAGAACCCAGCATCGAGGACAGCCTCCTGAACCAGCCAGCCCCCAAGATTCACTCCCGTAGCCTTGAAAGTTTTCCAATCAACATACGAAGTAGACGGGATGGCTTCAGCTACAGCTGAAAAGGCTGTGACAGCCAATACGAAACTGTTGACTCTCATATCAACTGAAAGAACTTAGAACACCAAATGGGCGTAATGCCAAAGTGAGAGCTTGATTCTTGACAAATGGTATCAGACGGTCGTGATCACGATGCTGTCTCTGCAACCTGAATGATTCTTAGGATCCATCGAAGACTGGCCATCTTTATAGTAATGAATTCTACGCAGAGAATATTAGCCAATGCAAAGGTAACCCCTTCACCCGCTATTCACATTCCCACCGTAGAGGAACACTGGAACCGCTTCCTCCACCACTTTCGGTCCGGCACAATAAGACCCGAGCTTGTAGTCATAAGGGCTGTCATATCACTGTGCTTATCACGAAGCCGCCATATTTCACGAGGTGTGGTTCAAGCCGGCAACTGAGCACCGTGTTGCCTAATAGAGGTGCCAATGGTACCCCCCAGAACCCCAGAACGCGGGGCCCCGGATGGGGTAGCTCCAGTATCCCGGAAATGTGACTAGCCACCCATCCAAGTAACCGAGGGAAATTCCATGTGAATTGACGTGAGTCTGTGAGGTAAAGATTCCCAAATGAGACTGAGCGAACATCAAGTCTTGTAATTAATTGTCAACGAAGATAGGCGCAGGCGCGTTGTGGCGACATGTGATATAGCTGTATAAGAGATCTCAGTTCGTTGGGGAATATTTTAACGTATTAGTACCAGAGTTTTCGGGGTCAGAATGCGCTATGCTAGCAAACAAATCTTGGTACGGAGGTTATGGGGCAGCAGTCCAAATCTGGGTATCTTAAGGGTACCTAACCAAGATTGGAGATCGATTAAGACTATGTAAGAAGAAACTAACCATAGCTAGTTGCCACATGCTGTCCCATTTCATGGCCTACCACACCCGGTAAGTGGGGTTGCTGGTGGGCGGAGGAGGCGCCGATGACAGCTCCATATTCCGTCATCTCCATCCACTTTCCGCCGAAGCGGGATGGATGTGTCTAGGCCGCCACCGGAAGACGACCACAACGCTCGGCAGTTACTTACGACGTGTTTATAGGTCAAATTTAAGGCTTTGAATGCAACCAATCTCCAATAAGAATTACAGCATTCCATCCACACATCTGCATTTTCGTGTTTCTCAAAGGCAGGCTATTCCACCTAAAGGAAGTCTCGGGGTAACAGGAGACGAAGGGGGAAGCCGAGGACTGCGAATTATTGACAAGGGCAATCCGCACTAGAATCTCCACACGGGAACAAACAGCAATTGAAGCACAAGTCTATTGGATAAACTCTACGACTAGGCACTGGTAGTGTTGTAGATAGAACGGTGTCATATAGAAGCATGGATGTCTTTCAGATTTCTTCTGAGAAGTTTGAGACTTGACGGTCAAAAGAATCGTCTGACCCGCAGTTCAAATCCGCGATTGCTCCATCGTAAATCAATGTCAGTGTTGACACATAGCAGTCCAAAGCTGCTTGTTGAGCCTTACTATCGCGATTCTTTTGGCGTTGTGTGACCGATTTCCCTAGACAGCGACGAGCCTTCCGCTCATTGGCAAGATTATTACCACCCTGCGTACCAACCACAACTTTATTAAAATGTTTCGCGTCATATGTCGGTGAAATGTTCAGTATTGCCTGTGGCAAGCTATTTGCTGCGGGATCCTGGTTCATTGAGCCCGTGGGTTCGGCATGCCTACGACAATGCGGTGGAGATGGCGAATAATTGTGTAAGGGCGAATGTAGGCGATTTTGTGGTTGAGTGCGGTCTTCCAATTTGGGTGTTTTTGGGGCCGAAGACTGGGAAATATGGGTGTCTATTTCAGCAGACTCTAGGAAGCTTTCATCGCAAAGAATGTTCCGCAATGACATGGCCGACTTCGTCTTCGAGTAAGATGTCGACAAGGAGGAAGTTCGGAAGGTTTCGCCGGAGAACGAGACATGGCTTGATGTTTGGTATGGTTCGTCTTGTCTCCATTCATCTCCACCATGTGGGCTCTTCTCATCGAGGCTGTCCGCCTTCGCTTCTCGAGCCTTGTAGGTCATTGGTTGCTCTGAGTTCTACCATTCCGTCAACATGTTGATCTCGGAACAACTGGGCGTAACCTATTCGAATGTGCTTACTAAATATGAAGCGTATGGGGCGTCACTTGATTCTGGCATGTTTCCTGGCTTCTTTACAGACTCCAGATACACAGATGCATGCCAACTTCAGCAAGAGCTCTTCGAAATGTTGGCCGCGCAAGAAGAGTGCATGAGCCGTGAATAAAGCGACTGCGAAGTATGATAGAAGGTTCAGAAGTGAAACATTCGGTCGAGTAATCTAAATAGGACAAAGGGCACTGGAAGATTCTGTTGTTGGTATCCATATCTATCAACCCCCTGCAATCTGCAGCTCAGCAACGTGGATTAAAATCATTGACAGGTGGAGCCAAGCAACTGACGGATGTCAGTAACCCTGCATATAAAACATTAATACGCAAGACTTAGCCAAGGCGTCTCACAATACCAGCCAGTAGACAGACTGCGCAAAAGACCACTGATCATCTATTTTGCTGGTTTTCATGGAAATTTGAGCACGTGAATTAGTCCAAGTAACTTTAAGAGATGACGTGACGAACCACCATTTGAAGATCGAACCAAGATTTGGCCCCTGAATCGGACCCCGGCGCTCAGCCCCTTTGCGGAGGGCTCCAGATAAACTCCACAACGTCCAAGCAGGGACATAGCAATCTCGCGCTACATTCTCAAAGCGGACTTCAAGGTAACTGTGCGGCACAGTTGGTGGCCATAAATAAAGTCTCCACTTCAGCTCCGTATTGAGTTATCACGAGTCTGTTGTCATCCGAGTCGCTCAGATAATCACCAACACTGCCGTCGTCGAAAAGAATTGACCCCGAGAAACGATGCTGTGTCAGGGAATGCATCTCACCTAAGTCTGCGTTTACTCCTGAAAGGGAGCATGAAGAAATTTGTAGAACGGCTTTTTTGAGGTCAAGCAAATTCTCCTTCCTAGCAATATGCAAAAATTTAGCAAACACGTGAGGGCATCGCCTGCAGAGTTCATGAAGCAATTGAGACATACGCAGCTGGCCGCGTTTACAGTTTAACCAGAGCCTTATCAACGCCTGCTCTGTCCCTGCTCCCAATTTTGACCTAAACAGTTTGGTACAATTACACAGCGCCTACTGATTTAATCAGATATCTTGTCGTTCAAACGAAGCGGCTGCATGGGAGATATCGGGACCATCGATCTGACTTGATGAGCTATTCACCGTAGACCACAACAGCTCTGACCTCAAAGCTTTCTCGTGGGGGCATATGCTCTTGAGCCCCGTCCGTAAACGCAGCATGAAGTACTCTACGGGCGACGTCCTTATTCTTACCAGAGTCAAAGCATTTGAACATCAAGACCTCATCTGGTTTCTGAGCGAACTTGAAGTACCATCGATGAGCAGGATTGGGCTCTGCAGCCCAGCTTTCTTCATTGTAATCTCCGGCGATTACAGGGAGGGCAACCAAGTCGGAATCTGGTATTGATCGAGCGTCGGTTACTGCGAATGGGTCTTTATAGATTGGTTCCAAAGGGCGCCAGATCTGAGCGTAATTTCGTCAACATTCGCGAACGGTCACGCCGACGGATGAAACGAACGTTCATGATTTGGAACCTTCGATTTCCCACAACCTCTTCGGCAAACGCTTTGTCTGGTAACCGTAACATGACGACCCGCTTTGCGCCTTCGTATGATTGATCGCAGTGGACTGACTTGACTGGCCTATTGATGTTTGGGTCACCGTCATCACGATTTAATGGACCCCTGGCGGCATAATCGAAAAAGTGAACATATGAGGCCCCGGTACTGCGTATATCAGCTGCCGTTTCACATTTACTAATTGTGTCATGGTCGTAGATGAGTAACAACCGACTTACACGTCTTTAATCAGTTGCTCAACCTCTGGATAGTAACTAGCCTTAATCTCTGCTTCGTCGAGAAATATCTCTTTGGTGCACTTGGTCGTATGATTGACGCACTGGAAACCATGACAGTCGAGTGTATAATGCCGTATATTGTCACCGACGTCGGTCACAATAGCTGGCTGGGCAATGAGAACCTTTCTGTTCCCTGGAAGTTCAAGCAAATTCTCTCTGGCGCCATATTAGTATTATGAAACTCGCTCATAACACAACCAAGTGCTGAACGTGATCGGCCAGAAACCCACCGTTCCTTAGGGTCTTTTGGAAATGTTATAGGGTCATTGAAACCAGGTGATGACGTGTCGAGATACAAGAAATTGGTGTAGATATCATGACTGTCATCATCACGAGAGGAAAGCGACTGACCCAAGAGGTACTCAGTCGAATTGCTTACTACGGCGGTCATGGCGAGGTATTGGGACCTGTGGTGGAGATCGCTTCGCGGTAAGGAGTGAGCAGGCCTGCCGCCAAGAGCTACTTATGAGCCATTGAGAGTAATGTTCACGGACATTTAAAATGCCAGACAATAATTCCAGTTGCCGGCAGAACGAAGTCTCCGAAGCCGACACGGCAACCTTAACTCCATCGAAAGTTTGACATGGCGGGGCCACTGTCGATAGCCGGCACGATAAATCAACCCGACAAATCTAACTTTTTAGAACGGTTCGTTTTTCCCTTGGTATCAGGTGAGGTCTGACCTCCAAAGAATGGTCTATATCACCGGAACAGTCGCATTTGCTTTGTTTGCGAACATCAAATGTAGCTTCAGCAGCCCTAAGAGCGTCGCGACTGCGACGCCGATGAGATTGCATGCGACTCAAGCGTTACCCGCAGACCTTTTCTCTGTCCAAAGAGCAGAATAACCTCTTCCTATGCTGATGAATTTGAGTTGAACATTTCACCAGCAAGGCCGCGCTGTAGATAGAAGAGGAGGTGTTGTGCGGCTGGCCCAGACATGCACAGCTAAGATTCAAGAAGCCGCGCGATCCGCGGCAAAGATGGCGAAGATCCGTCAAATAAAACCCAAAGAGAACAAAATCTTGAAGCTTATCAATGATTCATTGTAAACGCTTGTCCACTCATATTTGTCCAGGTAATAATCTCAGGTTGGATGACGTAGATCGTAGGCGCGTGTGCTGAAGGCTCTTGGTCAAGAAAGCCGAACCATAGGTACCAACCCATGTATCTCGTGACATTGATTCCACTTTTCTCAACACGAAACACGAAATTAATCTGAATATTCTCATATGATATGTGTGAGCTGGCTATGGCAATGTGGTGTTGGGTTTCGATGACATCGGCCTAGACAGGAGGAGAGCAAGCACCGCACTTGATCGCGATGCCCTGAACTTACTTCGTTAGCTGCTGTATGAAAGCGGAAAGCGGTATTACTTAAAAATGGCACTCACCAAGTCCTTTCCCATATTATCGGTGCAATTCATAGGGAGTGGGAAGTACTGCTGGATCGCCCATAGAGATGTGACGGGAGAGTAGTTGAAAAGAATTCGTTCACGAGGGGTCTCCTCGCGGTAAAGTTGGATGATGTCTGCATCACCATCCCGTCAGAATATCTTCATGATAGGTGGCTTCGGAAGTCCTTACCCATGAATCGGCGCGTGATGTTTGGAGATGGGCTTCCTCGAATGCCGAATCCAACGCCGACTGCTGTCCAGTCAACACCCTTCAACCCCGATGAGAGGAAGTCTAGGCTGTCTTCAGGCCCGAAGAGAACAGCTAAACAAGTAAAATTAGCGAAATTCCAATTGATGCTCACTTAATATCACACCCTTGATGTTATAGCCAGCCTTCACAATCGCTGCCATGTCTTGCCGGATACCAGCCTCAACCTGTTGTGGGGTAAACCCGCTAGCTGCTATAGCAGGGTGGTTCCATGGCAAACCCGCGAACACGAAGTTGTATTTGCCGCAGACTGGTGAGCAATTTCCCTTCACAGGAGCACAGCGTGAGCCAGATCGGAAGTGGTCTTCAGGGGCAGCATCTGAAGCGGTCGGTGAAGCCGCGGCAAAGACTGCGAGTCCAAGCATGAGAATGCTCAATAGTCTGACCATTTTGCTTGACTCAGGGGAATAGTGCACGTAATGACAGTCGAGATGAGGTATGAAGAGATTCAATGTCAGTAAGCATAGAAACAGAATCAAATCAGGCGTAGAGGTCTGCAGTTCGTCCTCTAAAAGGGTCGTTCAGGTCTTTTAGCTTTCGAAGCTGAAGCCTCACTTTCAAACTCTTTCCAGGGAGACAAGCAGCTAGGCGCAGGAAAGTGTCCATGCCCCGTCAGCCGCGGCAAGCAGCTGAGTTCAGTTGACTTAGAACCCCGCACTAGCCCATCCACACTTAAAAGCAAATTTCCTCTTTCCATTTATGGAAGCGACTTCGTGGATGTCTCCGTTGGAGAACGGAAATGTGAGAGTGGATTTATGTATGCTTGGGTAGGGTATGGAATGGCACGGATGTTTCCTTGTCCCCATATATGTGACAGAATGCTGGGAATCATTCAAGCCGGCTGAGGCATTTTAGGGATGTTTGTGATTCTCTTCAAAGATGACAATACTTCCGAGGAAATTCCAGATAGAACCAGAAAGCCGGTTCAGATCGGTAACATTAGTGCACAGAATCCCAAATATGTTCAGACGCCACCAAGGGATGCTAATTTCACTCGTTGTTCTCAAAGAGGAAATGACTTGTACTGTGGGACATCCAAAACGGTCTGTGTGACAACTAACTCTCGCCAAGAGAGCTCCCTCATCTTACTGTTTACGACGGTCTGAGCGGCCTAAAAAGCTTCTCGAACTTAAGATTTTCCCACGAGGCAATGTAGCGCATTATTTTGACCAGGAAAACACCTGCTTCCAGCGTGAAGGATTGAACGGGTAGAAAGGAAGGGTGCTCAGATCATCCTTCACCAGCTTCTTAGCCTCGACGAACAACCTTCGTTGGGATTGAAGG
Organism: Colletotrichum sp. SAR11_240; assembly: GCA_025328625.1. Taxonomy (NCBI): domain Eukaryota; kingdom Fungi; phylum Ascomycota; class Sordariomycetes; order Glomerellales; family Glomerellaceae; genus Colletotrichum; species Colletotrichum sp. SAR11_240. The sequence continues at coordinate 95,154 of JAKMXA010000107.1, read as the reverse complement.
GGTGTGAAGTCTTCTTGGCTACCTTGCGGCTGAGAGCGCCACCATCGCCGTAGTATGCAACATCCACGGGTTTGTGTCACTGGAGCCGAACGCTCCTGCAAAATACTGAACGCCAATTTCGAGTGCCGTGGTCTACTACCATCATATGCATGGCAATTCACCAGGTCTCAGCACAGCGATGCCCTGAAGTATGTATCTATTGATTGGCCGGTCTCTTTGGGCGACTCGGGCTTGCGAAGATATCTTTGTACAAAGACATCATTCCGCAGAGCAGCGCCACGTTTCCCTAAAACCTGACGTCAGCGGACGGATTAGATGTGTCGCCTGGAGCACGTCGCACGAAGCCCTCATAGCAGGCCGATTTCATTGACCCCAACCCACGACTTATCATCTTTGAACATCCAATTGATGGCGAGCGCTGCATCTTGGAAGGGCACTTGAGAAGCCCAGGACGGTCTGACCTGTTTGCCCGGCCAACGGTCGCGCCTCTGTAGAGGGCTCAGGGATTCACCAAATGCACTTGAAGTAAGTATGAGCATTCGCCGCAAAGGTCCAGAGTCTTCTGCTCGTACCTTTCTCATTCAAATAAGTCGTTACACAACGTATGACCAGATACGACCGCAAACTAAACATAGGAATATGCTATCTGCTTAAACCTCTTGACTCAACTGGATATGACATTGGTTTTATGAGCAAATTGCTCAGACCCTGTGTACAGAATTGCCGCTGTGCTGAGCCTGGGACTCACTACCATCCTGAAGCTCATTCTTGACTGAAGCATTTTCCGTGTCGATGCGCTTGTTATGAATGTCCTCTTGGAAGCCAAAAAGGTGGTTCATAGCTTCCAAAGAAAGGCCTTTGGTTTCGGGGATGAAGAAACATACGAAAGCCGTCATGACGAGACACCAGCCGCAGAAGAAAATGTACGTGCCAAACCCACCAGTGCCCATGGTTTCCAGCATCGGAGGAACCGCGCGCGAGACGACAAAGTTGAAGAGCCATTGTGTCGCCGCGGCAAAGGAGACGTTTGTAGCACGGAGGCGAGTGGTCGCAATCTCGGAGACATAAATCCAGCAGCAAGGCCCCCAACCAAACTGAAACATACATGCGAACAGGAAAACGCAGATAAGAGCGACATATCCAGCAGGTGTGACCTGGCCACCCTCTTGATCCTGTGGCTTTGCCACAGCGACGAAAACTCCGACGTATAGCATGGTGAGTGCTTGGCCAATGCCTGTCCAAAGGAGAGACTTGCGACGTCCAAGTGAGTCGGCGACGAATACGAGGAAAACCAGTACCGCAATCAGCTTCACAAGGCCGTAGATTCCGGTTGCAAAGAGTTCATTCTTGGTACCCTCAACTCCCAGAGTAGCAAATATTTGAGGAGCATCTGCTTTGGGTATCAGCGAAGATAATGAAGTAAAACACAACGATTGGCATAGACTGACAGTAATTTATGGCATTTGTGCCTTCAATCGATACGCGTTAGCTTAACATTCTAGAAGTGATGCATGTGTGTGTGACAAACCTGTCATCTGTTGCAAAAACATGAGAAGAATAGAAATGATGGCGCGCTTCCTGTTTGCAGGGACCAGCCACATTTCTTTTTGCAGACTCATGAAGCTCATACCATCGAGGATCGCGTTTTCATTCTCGATTGAAGACTTTATGTCAGCGAACTCTGCTGCCACGTACGGGTGATCTGGAGGCAGAGCACGGATCCTGGATAGCACGCTCATGGCCTCTTCCCATTTATCCTGCTTGGCTAAATGGCGCGGTGACTCGTTGCACAAGGACATCGAAATCATAAGCAAGACCGGCGGAACACCTTGGATGACAAGAGGAACCATGTACCTGGCAGTACCGGTAACATGCTGAATGCAACCGTAACTAGACACAGTCAATCGGTTTTCTCATCAGATACACATGGTACTCACTTGATCCAGTAAGCCAGGAAAATGCCAAACACAATGAAGAGCTGGTAGATGCCAGTCAACCCCCCTCGAATAGCGCGCGGTGCATTCTCGGCAACGTAAAGAGGATTGACCATCGAAGCGAATCCAGTACCAAATCCGGACACGAATCTGTGCATATCCTTCAGTGCACTGTCTTGGTGATTCACTGTGACTGAACGGATGGGAGGGGGCTTCCTACCTTCCTACGTACATGGCCGCGAGATGACCCGAAGCAGCAGCTTGGAGAATGACGCCCATCACGGATATCCCACCAGCCGCCCAGATAAGAACAGGCCGACGTCCAAACCTATCGGCGGCTTGGGCCGCGAGGAGGGCGCCAACGAAACAGCCTGCCTGGAGTGTAGAGACAATATTCGCAATGAGATTTGACCGTTCAAGGTCTGTCTTTTCGACAAGATCATAGAGTCTAATTGTTCATTGAAAGTTAAAGATTAGCAGATGCAATCAGAGGCACTGTATGTGGCTTACTGGCGAAACTCGTTCATACGAAGAACGCCACCGATGACACCTGTGTCAATACCGAATATGAGTCCACCAAAACAGGCCGAACATGCGAGAGCATAGACCCGCCATCCGTAAATCTCAGGGGGGTCTTGCTTCATCGCCTCATTTTTGACGATCTTCTGGATCAAAGATTTGCCCATCTCGAGTGAGATAGCGGATGGAGTTCCTGAAGCGGGTTGCAAAAGAGATGTTTCGGGCTATGAACACTGATATGTTTCAAAATTGACGGGTCGAGTTTTTGTATCATTTATTCCAGAGGGCACCTAGTCAAATGAGCAGCTGAAAGCTGGCCATCTCGTCACATGAGATTCTGTTTGACATATCGAACGTTTGTTGGAGGAGGGGGATGCAAGTGCGGAGATGTTCGCTCGGCGCTTCTGAGCAAGTCTGGGCAATTGGAGTTTTGGCGGAAATCGGGCGTGAGAGTTGGTTGACGTCGATGGGCCCAGCGTTGGCATTTATTGGCTGTAGTACTTGGCTTGCTGACTACCAAAAGACGCAGAGATTTTACAGATAGAACAAAAGCGGCCAAGCCCGACCAAGGCTTGCTGCGAACATGTCAATGGTGGAAGAGCACTATGCGAGCGCTAAGAAACCTGAACTTCTCGGCCAAGATGGGTGAACACAAGTCCACAAATCGAATTGCATGTTTTCGTTGAGAAGGGGTCAGTATTTGTTCATAGATGACTATGTCAGCCAGCCTACGTACTTCATTCTTCCAAAGAACCAGAGTACAGTTGCGCACGCAGAGCTTGGCGAGCGACTACGCCCTGCGGCCCTCATGCCGGATCAGCCCAAGTTAGAGTTCATGGGCGACAAATGAACAAAGTACCGCGTCCAAGGATCTTAAACCCTCTGTCAGAGAACTGATATTATAATCAGGTACTCCGCCATGAGATATCGGATGCAATGCTACCCGCAATACATCCAAACTCGTCAGGCCCTCCTTTCTGGATCATTTCGGCTGCACAGTCATTTGAAATCCCGCCACACTCGTGCATGATATACGAACGTCTACATGCTTCTTTTGTATTGCACTTTGTTGTCGAGTCGCAAATCGCAATGAATGATCGCTGACCTTCCATGGATGTAAACAATGGCGTTCAGGTCGGTCGCTATGAAAGAAATATCCCAGAATAATACTGGGCAGCTCTTGCTCATAGTACCTGAATTTCAGTAATGTCGCGGCCAAGCCTGCCATGGAATGAATGCACGCAATGCAACAGACAAGACTTATGTCTGCTCTTACTCGATAGTGCTCTTGAACTTCCTGCAGTGACTTTCGCGGACTTCTGAGTGATTTTCTCCTGCCTGTGATGTCGAGACCATCAAAAGAAGTTACGTCGCAAATGTTAACTGCCATTCCTCTGTTTTACTTACACATTACCACTCGGAATCAATTTGATACCAGCCGTTAATCCTTTTGTAAGCGACCATAATTAGTAACCTGAGAAGATAGGCATCGGGGTTTTAAACCGGGAGGCCGTCCGTGGTTCCACAATCCAAACCTTAGAGCCATGCGTTACCATGGAACTAGCTCGGCACAGTGCCGACCGCCTGGGGATCTCCAACAGGGTATCCCTTATTGTCAGGCCCCAAGTCTGTGTTCCTGCGCCAAAAGCAACAGATTAAGTTGCGGAAGCATCTCCAGATTGGCAACTAGTAGAGTGGTTGTGCTCTACAATGCAACTCAAGCTTCAATCAACCGAACGAAATAGGCAGGACAATTATGAAGACGAGGATTGCAAATCAAGGAACAATTCTAGGCGAAGCTTTCGCTACAACTCCTGACTCACTAGCAGAAAAGACCACAGTTATTGCTGTCGATATCATATCAGACCAGGATCCACCAGAATAGACTTCCTTAGCATTGCAGCACGTGGCGCAGTTAGGATGAACTCCCGTCGGTTGTTCTCTTCTAAAGGTCTTGGTCAGCACTGCTTCATCTATTTGAAGTTCGGCACTTGTTGCGCCTCGCCTCCGTCTCAGAGTATAAGTAACTCAGATTCCACAACTGCTTCATGTGGCGATCTCCTTCTTCAACTCGACCTGGCTTCATCACACGAACTAGCTCACCACACTCGTTGAAATACCGACACAAATTATGCGCGCCTCTTCGATACTCGCCCTAGGCGTTAGCGCTCTCGCCTGGGCCACCGATGCTGCCGGCCTACACCGTCGCCAGGGATCAGCTCCTTATTGCCCGCCTCGCTCAGCAACACCAGAGGAACAACGAGTCATTTTGGGAGAGTTCATTCAGGCTTTCTACGTGGACAGAAACGCTACCAAGGCCCTGCTCAACCACGTTTCCGAGGACTATATTCAGCACAACCCAAGCGCCCTCTCAGGCCGACAAAATACCCTAGATGTCCTTGGACCTTTCGTATCCCCGAATACCGTCAATAACACGATCATGAACAAGGGCTTCGAGAATAATATTGCGTTTATTCACTACCGAATGGATGTTGTGGGAGGCGGACAGCCATTTGCTGTTGTCGATGTCTTCAGATTCGACGGCACCTGCATCATGGAGCATTGGGATGTGGCACAGCAACGCCCTGCCAACGCGACCAACCCTCTAGCGATGTTCTGAGCGACACAAAGAATGGGGTATATCATAGCGTTTGAATTGATTGTTTTCAGATATCGGTTTCCGATGTGATTCTTGCGATGACTCTTTCTTCGTCGCCTTGTCTGGATCTCACTGGGATGCATGACAACTTACCCAAAGCCTTCAGATGTAACAGATGTCCGCGACGAAGATATACGAAGAGGGTGTATGCTGCACTGGCAGTTGCAACTGCTGCAACGGAAAGAAGAGACGGCCATCGGAACTGTTCGGGTCGGAAGAAAGCGATGGTCGAGGCATACGACAACAGCTCGAAGGCGTTCTGCCAAGCTGCTTCCACCGAAGAAAAAGCACCACGATTCTCTGCCTCGACGTCCTGGATTATACTTGTCAGCTTGCGAACGCTTTGTCATTAGTTACGCTTTTGCAGCACTCACCTCTTGCACGATTATCTGAGTGCAGAGGTCAAACCCTCTCAGTCCTACACGGCTGAGAGTAGTTCCTCCAACCAGGCCAGTCGCTGAAAGCCAAGGCTGATCCTGGTATGCCCAGAAGATTGCGGTTCCCACTGCCAACATGGATACTTGCCAACTGCTCATCCACAAGCCCGCCCTCACAGGACCGATCAACTCCATCAGCCACGGCGCAACCCAGGTGGCCAGGACTTCAAAGGCTACGCTTAAGGTTCGCGCAATGCCAATTTCGGTAGCGGAATATCCAGTAGAGAGCAAGTAGGTGACCATCTGACCGCCGAAGCTCAATACCGTCAGATAGAGCAAAGCGCCAGCGAAAGATGGGAGGAACGCGCGATGACGAACGTAGAGTCTCATGTCATCCACGGACTTCTTCGCGATGAACTTCAAGCGTTGACCCAAGCCGTTTAGTCGGCCAAATGAAGCTCGAGGAAGTCCTATGGCGGTCCTATCGGCTGAGTGGCCATCACACTTATTCGCCTGTAGTGCTGGAACCTCGTAGTACACACGTGCGATGGCGTGGTACTCAATAACCACAGAACAGACGTTCATGGTGAAGTTGAAAATGATGGCAGTTTCAGTCGATATGCCGTCGATCAGGGCGATGGAAAGGGGCCCGAGGAGCTTGCAGAGCAGATCAATGCGGCGCATTTGCGCGTTCATTGTTCGAAGCGAAGACCTATGATTGTCGGCCACAACAACAACCTGTATGACGGTCAATCATACTTCAGTCTGGCATAAGCCCATACTACAATGCGTGGTTACACATACCCAGTCTTTCTCAACCGAAACTTGGTTCATGATGGAGCCCAGCTTTTCGATGCAAGCGAAGAATGAAGTGAGAACCAGCAGACCAACGTCCACACTCTTACCAGACAGAAGTTTGGTCTTCATCAAATAAAATAATACACATGAAGCCGCTACGACCAAACGTTGAAAGACTGCACGGTGTTAACAGGTTCAGCCCGTCTAATGTAAGGGGATAGACGTACCAATTGACACGCGGACGACATTGAGACGGTTACCAGTATCGATGTACTGCCCAATGGCCGAGGCTAAGAGAATTGCTGACAGCCCACGAGTGAGTGCATACACTGACATGGGCATCAATGTCCCTGGAAAGATCTTTGCGAGGTGAAGCACGGCCCCAAATTCGAAGACGCGAGAGTTCCAAGTGGACAGGAAGTGCGACACGTATAGACGGCGAGTGATGCGAGGAGGGACTCCATCCTTCGTGCTGTTCTGTGTGGGAGATGAGTTGAGAAGAGGTGCCCGCTCATTAGAGCCAACAACATCTTCGCTGCTGGCAACTTGCGGTCTTGCCATGGCTGGAATTGGAGACAGGCTGGTGATAATCGGAGGATTGGGCGAATGGGATAGCTCTTCAACGAAGACAAGTGCTTGCATTCATGTAGAAAAAATCGGAGATGGATTTGCTGCAACGGGCGTTGCAATGCTCAAGGCAGAGGCTAATCCGGCGTAACAGGATTGGCCACAGCCAGCTCACCGATGTTTCCGAGGGAAGTGCTCAACATTTCTAGTATCCATGAGAGCGATTGCGTGGTAACGAGAAGGGTGCCGGGATTGAGAATGATCTCTCCTTTTTTTGGTGGCTGGACCCATTTCTACCGACCAAAGTCAGGCCAGTTGTAGACAGACCGTTGGTTCAACTCGCCAAAACTTGCCTCGATCGTGATCAGTCTTTCCCACAACCATGCAGGCTGATCCGCTAGTGCGACCAGGGTCTCAAAAAACGGAGGTTTTTGGAGAACCGAGAGCAAGATGTTCTTTGTAATCGGCGGACGGAACCTCCGCTTATGTAACATTTTCACCCAATGAGACGATGGTGGTTGGGCCCATCGGAGCCTGCTTGCCTCCGTTTCCTAACGCGACATCCACAATTATGGGCATCGGAAACCGAAGGCTTTGAAGAGTTCAGTCGGCCGAGCAGTCTACTCCGTGTCGATATTGAATCTGTCAAGATGATATGATGATCAAATTGGTACCCAAAGAGTCCTTTGGAAAATGGGCTACATGATGATCCGAGCTGAATTACCTTGTGATGTTTACCGCATGGATGGAAATAGACCTTCATTGGCTCCTATCGCCTTGACTCAATCGTCTTGTTGGCCGCATCACTAGACCAACTCCACGTTATCATTCATCACATCGGCAAGCACTGATCAACAGACACACGCGATTGACCGCTGCTCATAAGCTTCATGCATAGATTCAGCGGCCCAGACCAGCGCCTTTACAGATTTGATAGCATTGCTTCAAATTTTTGAAGCCTAGTTTTGGGGCATTTCCTTTGTTTGTGTCAATTCGAATACCCAACGTGAAGCCATCACGGAGTCATCACTAGGGTCATCCGGTTCAGCTGTTGAGGTGATCGAAAATGAACAATGCAGTAATCAAGTAGTTACCAATAATCATCCAAATTGCAATCTTGGCGATGTGCTTAAAGCAGTGATTGGACGCCAAATTGGTGGTTGCATACCGGTCTTGTCGATACCAAACACTTTCAAATACCACAATGATACCATCTATCAGCTGGAGGAGTATGGTTGCATAATTCGAAATACGACTAATTTCATTGAGCCTCTGCCCCGTACCCGCAACACTTCTCGTGGTGTTTGGTCCACTAGACCCCGCGACGACATCTTGACTAGGTACGTAGAGCAAGTCTTCCAAATTACAAACGATCTTTGAGTTTCAAGCTAACTTCAGGTACAGCTGTTACTTCAGTCGTAGACTTCACTTTCGGACAAGCGACCTACCGCTGTGAGCTTTCTCACCGACGACCATGCCATCCTTGCGCAACATCAATAAGAGAGAAGAGGCCTCAAAGCCAGACACCGGTAAATATGGATTGAAACCATTCATGGGAGCTACGGGCTACGTGGGCGTAGTCTTCTGTCCCGTATACGCCATTATAGGGGTTGTATGGGGCATTGTGCGTCAAATCAAGAAACGAAAGCACCAAAAGGAAAACGAGAAGGCAGATACAGATTTGCAGTTGATCATCCCGGTGGTGCAGCTGATGTCGAAGCCGGAAAGAAACGAAGAAGCGAGAGGAATATGACACAGCAGAGGAGCAGGGGGGACACGAGCCCGCCCAGGACGACTCATGGATTCAAGGGCGATGCGAAGAATCCTCGAGTGTGCGGTCCAGAATGTCCGGCTTACGGGAAGGCCTAATGTGCTGCCCATCACAAATCTGACCCCGATCGGCCAGTGAGTCCTGGGATGTTGGCAGTCTGACTAATTTTAAAAAGTTGGGAGGTTATACTAAAGTAAATTCATCTTTTCTCAGTAAATTGTTTGAACGAAAGAAACCTCCTGAACTAACATTCTTCAGGCTACGTGTCTGGCATTCAGCTCCGGTTCTCTCTTTGCTATCAGACATACAGGATTACAGGCCATATGAAGCTCCGCCTGGCGTACTCCCATCCTCTAGGCATTGGCCAACCTCATCCAAAGGACTGTCTGACGCATGTTTTCTCTTTCTTGTGTTTCACTTAGGGGAGCTGAGCTTCTATGTTGTTGGGGTGTTTGTGTTTTGCTCGGGTCCAGGTCACGTCGACTTTTCCATCCGAATTAGCAACGTCGGTATCATGAAAGACTGGAAGTGTCGACAGATTTAAAGAACGACGATCTGTACACGAGTTTTCAACTTACCAGAGTGGGCATGTGGAAGACTTGGTGATTAGCCATGGATCAACGCATGCTGGGTGAAACTCGTGCCCGCAAGGAAGGATGCGCACGTTGTCGTGGGCGGAAAAGTCTTCCGTACAAATACTGCAGCTCTTCGTTTCGCCATCTGTCCTGGTCGGAGTTTTAGACGCAGCTTTCTGTAGCTCAATATCAGAAGTCGAGTGTTCCGCGGCTCCCAATCTAATCACCGGAATCGTGTCTAACATCGCCCGAGTAATTCCGTGCATCCTAGTTTGAGCTGTCTGGCCCTCAGAACCGTCTCGCGGGCCGTATCTCTCGGGATGACGATACGCCTTGATGGCACCAACGCAGACAAAGATGATGAAGAAGCCGACTATCGCGCCCCAAATGCTGCAAAGAATAGTGATGACGAGAGTGTTTTGCTTATCTTTCTCTCTCAGGTGCCGTTTGATTGAGGCCTCCAAACGATTCGCAACCCCCGTTCGATCGTTACAGATGTTGAAGATGTTGAGAGTGAATAAGGCGCCGAAAGCCATCAATACAATTAGATAATAGAAAACCATCGTCAAAACCTGGCTCAAAACTCGGCACGACTCTCGTTACAATATTTGCTTATGAACGATGGGTTCTGATTTGAGGCTCAGAAGTGAGGTGAGGATGGCGCATCAAGTGCGGCCCCTAGCACACACCAGCACAAACACAACCTCGCCATTCTCTACTTTTATACGTGCAGTCAAATTGGTCGGTACTTGACACGCCACTGACGACGGATATAGGCGGTTGCCTGCCGTTCTCATGTCCGTGTGTTGCATCCTAATTACCCATCCTTTCTAGGCTCACTGGAACCCATAGACGGCTGGCTCCGCATTAGCAGCACCAAGACCTGTGTAATAATCCTCCACTTGATGGTTCCACCCGGCCTTTGTGGTTGCCGAGAGCATGCGTCAATTCTCCTAGTTCCGTCAGTAGGTAGGGTGCGGAGCCTCCGTCCCTCCGTGTAGGGGCCAGGGTCCGGCTAAAACTGCCCATCCCGATCGCCCCATTGAATCCATGTCCCTCAGTAACCGCGTCCAGGAAGATTGAAAGCTCGACTTGATATAAACTTGCATTCTTTGGCACCTTTAACAAGGCCATTTTGCGACAGAGCCTTTCAAACCGAACCTCAGAGCAATTCGAAAAGACAACAACACGATGGCGAAGATATCTGCTCTCTGGACTCGTGTTGCCTCTGGTGATCGCCTTCGCCGGTCTTCTCAGGCGGTGTCGGTTCTCGGCGGCCGCGCTTACGTCTTTGGGGGCGAGCTTGTTCCCAGAGAGCCAGTTGACAACCAGGTTGACGTCGTCGGACTGAAAGATCATCAAGGTAGCAAGCCAGACCTCTGTATTCTCACTTACGCTGTTGGTATCATATCTGACTAGAAGTCCTGTGTGATATTTAGGGTCAGCAGATATTCGTACGATTCCGGTTCCTTCTACAGCCCCTTCTCCACGCGTTGGGTCCCCAAGCACTGTCTTGAACGATGCGCTATACATCTTCTCCGGCCGTGGTGGTCTCGCGATGGAACCCATCGAGGAGAATGGATGCGTTTGGCGTTACATCCCATCCACAAACACATGGGACTTGATCGAGCCCGCCGGAGACAAGTCTGCCACCTTTCCTGCTGGACGCAGCTACCACTCCATTGCGTCTGATGGTGTTGATAATGTTTATGTCCATGCTGGCTGCCCGGAAAAGGGACGTCTGGCTGATCTCTGGCGTTTCACTCTGACGTCTAAGAGCTGGACCCAGCTTCCTGACGCACCGCCGCCAGCGCGTGGAGGACCCTCAATCACGTACCACGACGGCAAGCTCTATCGGATGAACGGGTTTGATGGAAAGACCGAGCAGGGCGGGTCCGTAGACATCTTTGACTGTGCTTCTCAGTCTTGGACTACGGTTGCTTTCGCTCCGGACGGTATCAGTGGTCCTGAATCCCGTAGTGTCTCGGCCTTGGTCACCGTAAGGGTCCAAGAGAAGACCCACATTGTCACTATGTTCGGAGAGCGGGACCCAAGCTCCCTTGGCCACGCCGGAGCCGGGAAGATGTTGGCTGATGTTTGGGCATTTGATGTGGAGGAACAGACGTGGGCAAAGGTCGAAACGCAAGGTGATCATCCTGATCCCAGAGGATGGTTCGATGCCGACGTTGCACAGAACTCCGTCATCGTTCATGGTGGGCTGGCGGAGGATAACTCGAGACTTGGCGATTTGTGGGAGCTGAAATTTGTCTAGGTCGGAGTCACAACTGTTTTGCGGGCCAACCCTCCATCCACCTCACGTAGCAAGGGAATAGTAGATACCGAGTATACCTCCTTTATGCTCTCTCGCCCTTGACGTCAAAAATGACCTCGCCTTCTCCCCAGATTCCCCAGATCATCCCCAGACCACCCCCACAGGTCAAACCAGCCCCCCACATCGCTTACTGCCCGACAAAAGCCAAAGAGACAAGCAACCCTTGAGAGGGGACCCTTCTGGGGATTTAAAAGGGCAGCTGGACTGTTTGCATGACGACCGTATGACATCCATGAAACGATATTGCCCAAATGGGCAAATCAAGGACAGCTTTTCGGAGCATGTGTTCGTCCAGTCTTGTTGCCGAGGATGCTGGAAGACGGTATATCGAAGGAGATAAGTATGCACCAACACGGATCTAATGACATATACGAAACATCCTATGACTGGAATAACTCAAATCGAGGGGGAGATCAAATTTAGACTCTCGGAAGCTGAGCGGTGGGCCAGGCCTTGCGGGGTAAGGGCGCGATGTTGAATTCAGCGTCTGTGTGGATGCATCTCTTTGTCTTCCTTTCATCTGATTGTTCTGCAAAGCCACTCTGGGCAGAGCCACCAAGGCGTGTGGCGACAGTAGCACTATACCTAATCTCAGGCACAGTCGCCACGGCAATTAGTAACGATCCAGAAAGTATCCGCTTAACCTTTTTCCTCATGGTGCATAGACTCGCCGTCCAGTCAGGACACATGTTTCGGTTGTCATAGCGCCATGGTCTGTGTTAACTCTAGATTGGGCGTAGTAGCACCAAGGTCCTCGAAGCCATTAAACTTTTTTGAAGTCAATTTCCCCCGATAAATTCATCTGGCCTCCCCTCTTCCGACCCTGCATTCCAAAAATATTGTACTACACTACACAATAACAATGGATTCACAAAGAAATCAAAGAATGGCACCACCCCCTGCGACTCACGATCCACGATTATCTAACGGCTCCAGCCTCTTCGAACCATCCTGGGCCCGTGATGCTGACAAGAGTGACAAAAATGACCAGCATCACTTTCAGACCGACAGGTTCCGGAAACACAACAGCTCATCCACTGAGATCCAGAAACTGAAGCAGGTCGAGACTTCACGATCCACCTTTGACTTTGACGAGCAGGCTCAAGCCAGAGACGCGGCTCTTTACAGAAATGGCCAACTTATTCTACAACCCGCACCGACGAAGGATCCGCGAGATCCCCTCAATCTTCCTATCTCTCGAAAGCTCCTAGGAACCTTCTGCCTCTGCTGTTTCGGCGCATTGGCTGCTGCTGCTGAGCTAATTCTGGGTGCTATGCTCCCAGTGTTTGCTGTGGAGTACGCTGGTCTCGATCCGAAGATTCTCAAAGACTTGACGTCTAATGGAGGCCTTCCCGCCGGAACTGATCCTTTGAAGATTCTCTCCAGCTTCCCTGGGGCACCACCAATTTTCCACGTCTATCTCTTGGCATCCCTTCCCGTGTTGGTTATCGGACTCTCCAACCTTTTCCTGGTACCGCTGGCCATTTCAGTCGGCCGTCGCCCGGTGGTACTCATTACCGGTGTTCTCGCCATCATCGGTGCCTTGTGGGCTGGAGCCAGTCGATCTTTGCCATCACACTTACTGGCTCGTTGCTTGCAAGCCCTGGGCGCTGGTACTGTCGAAAGTTTGATCCCTTTCATCATCCAGGATATGGTCTTCGTCCATCAACGTAACGCTTGGATCTCCGGTATTTTCGCGGCCCAGGGTCTGATCATCATCGTCCTCGGAATCGCGGCTCCGTACATGATCATCAACCTCAGCTGGAGATGGATGTATTTCATCACCGCGATGGGCGCTGCCGTCTTCCTCGTTGGTGTCTATTTCTTCATGCCAGAGACGAGGTGGGACCGCACACGTGCCGAAATGAGTAAGTCGGAAATTCATCACGAACTAAATTAGCAACGTCAAAGCTGACTCTATTTCAGATGGCGTCCCCCGGGATGAGACCGGGCACTTGCGTGAGCCTAGAACGTTTCGGTACAACATCGCAATGTTCCACGGCAAGATGGAGTGGCGCAAGGGCTTTAACGCCTTCGTTGACACCCTTCGCACGTTCTTTTACCCTCAGATTTTCTTCATTACTATGCTCAATAGTGTAATGATTGCATGCGCCTTTGCGGCTGGATACACCGTTGCTCCCGCTCTCCTGACAGCACCGTGGTCGTAAGTCATTGACCATGTCATTCCACTGATGGCATAACTAACGAATCTTCTAGATGGGATTTCATGAACCTTGGACTTTGCCTCCTCCCTATCCTTGTCGCAGCCGTCGCAGTGGCATTGGTGACTGGAAAAGCTGCTGACTGGATGGCCAACCGCCTCGCGATGAAGCGCGGTGTGAGAGAGCCTGAGAATCAGCTCATCAATCTCATCATCCCGACCCTCGCCGGCATTATCGGAGCCGTCATTTTCGGTCTGGCCGGCTCAAACCAGGCGAACTACTCCTGGGTTACGTTCCTGACAGGCTTGGGCTTGATGGCTTTTGGCTTCTTGGGTGCCAACTCCATCGGCGCAGTGTACGTGTTGGAATGTTACCCCCATCTTGCTGGCCCTGCGTTGGTCAACATCGCCTCTTTCAGGGCTTTGTTGGCCTTTGCACTGTCATTCAAGATCTCTGATTGGGTTGTCGAAATGGGATACTTCCATTCTATGATGATCTATACCGGGCTGATCGCCGCGTTCGCTGTATTCATTCCGGTGGTTTACTTTTTCGGACCAGCGTGGAGGAGGCGATGGCCGGCGACTCACTTTGGCGATAAGTAGTGGCACAAGCTTGGATCTCATGACGTATGATCACGACTAAAACTCTTCTTTTTGTCTACATATTTTGGTTTATGCTGGTACAAGCAAGCATTGGACAGTTAATTGATTTGGTGCATTTCAAAATCCTCCTTCCCATCACGTGGGACTGTGACCGACATCTCTGACCTCGTTGACTCAGTGGGGGCTATTCCCCGCTGCTGGGCTCGATTTCATCACATGAATCACCCACAGCCTGCTCACCTTGAAAGACCGAGGCTCAAGTCTGTTGAAACCATCCCGTCGGGGTATTGACGTGGGTACGAACATACCCCAGACTGTTCTCCGTATTCCCCAAACCTTTTCCAGAAGCTTTTCATTGGCTCGCAAGGGGATTGACAAGGAATTCAACTCGGTTGCATCGCTGCACCCCGCAAAAGGGTGTGCGACGTCATGCACCACCCAACGGAATGCTGGGGTGTCAATCCTTCTTTGTGCCTGTCATCTGCATTCAGCTCTTTCATGACCCATCCATGAAGATGATCTCCCACTCCCAACAGGACTACAGCTCAAAATGAGACAGGACTAGTTTTGTCAGGTCGTCGGCCTGCTGCTTCCGGGACCTGAATAGCTCCAAATAAGGCTCTTCTCGACCAACTGAACCGACCAGCACGTCATCGCAGCCAGTGACAAGTTGAGAGTATGTTTTTTCGGTAAACTCTTGGACAGGCATTCCCATAGATCGGCCTCGCTCTTGGCCCATGTAGTCGTGTAACTCAGCTGCCAAAGTTAGTCGCGCGTGGAGGTAAGGAACCCTTGGCTTGCACTCACTCTGAACAACGGGTGGCCAAATCTCAATAATCTTAGTGCTGGAACCCCTCGATTGCTCTCGAAGGCTGTAGACGTAAGAGTGAAGCGCAGCTTTAGACGCCGAGTATGCCGGTAGGGTGGCAGCGGGAATGATGGCGAGGTGAGTCCCGGTAAATATCAATCCGGTGGGAAATTTCTTCTCTTGGAGTTTTGGGAGGAACTTGATGGAAATGTCGACAACACTAAGGAAGTTGGTGTTGACCTCGTTACGAAATGCGTCTAGGTCCACACTACTGGGTCGGGAAAGCCTGATCTGGCTCTGTACGCCTGAGTTGATGAAGACACAATCCAGTTCAGGGAACTTTCGACAAACTCTGACTTCATTAGTTCGGCGGTCTAACCCGCTACAGTAATGTTAGAGAACTTACTCGTTCACGAAGTTATCCAACCCGGCTCGGTCTGTTATATCAAAGCAGATCGAGTCTGCCCTGGATGGCCCATGCTTCTGGACAAATGCATCAAGTCTTCCTTGGCGACGACCGACTGCAATTACTTTGATGCCCTCCTCAACAAGCTTGTCCGCCATAGCCGCGCCAATCCCGGAAGTGGCACCCACCAGGAGAACTTGCTTGTAAGGAAACGACATATTGCAGGGATAGGATTTATTTTGGGGTATATGGTTGTAGTGTTATGCCGATACCAAAAGATTTGTTGATTCTGCAAGGGAAATAAATAATAATGGATATTTCGCTTTTACCTACCACGACGGCTGAGTACTCTACTGCCATTAACTCCGGGTCGCGAGCCGGCTTCCACTTGCGCTGCTTCGGAGTTGGGACCGGGAAAGTAAGCGAGAATCGGGCTTACACCTGCTACAGTGCATAAAGCCGAGTGGCGTTTTCCCACCACCATGGGGCTCGGAAACGATATCCTTTTCACTTACGATAAGTCGGATACTAGTCACGTTGTATTGAAAGGATCACTTTGCTCTTTCACAAGTGATAGACACCCTAGAAAACGGTTGTGTATGACCGAATAAAACTCAAAACACATAGCATCGTAAGATGAAGTTTACCTCGGTATCTCAAGTGGCTTTTCTAGTTGTGACTCAAATCTACATGCAGCCAGTAGCCATAGAAATGTCGATTATGTCTCCACAAGCCCAACCCGACCTTCTTCGCTTTCAACCTTTTTTCCATACTTTCATACGGCAGGTTATCGTCTGCGGGCGCACTTTTTTGACTGCTGTTTGATTCTGGCGGGAAAATGTGTGAAAGACCAGGAAAGCCTGAGCTGGAGAGACCTCTGTCGCCAAAATACATGTATGAAGACGAAACCTGGGGGACGTTTCGAACATCCGCATCAATCAACAGTTAGTCCATGCTTCTCAAGCACGTTTCTCAGCAACCTCAAACATGTCGGGTGATAAAAGTCGCGATGTCTGTTAAACAACTCCACAGCCAACTTTTCGCTGACCGACAACAACCCCTCAAACCTGGCACATCACATCAGCTATCACGGGAGAAACTTCATTGCAATGAGAAAGCTTACAGTGGCTTGACGAATTTCATACGGCCGGTCTGGCTAAGAACCTCTTCGGTCTGCTTCATGACACTTTTGTCGCCTGCTCGCAGTGCAACACGGAGATAGCGGCTAACTACCTCCAGATTCCCTGAGGATAGTAAACCATACTGTGAACCCAGTGTGTGGCTGAACTGTTTGGGAATAGGACTGGAACTTTCAATCAGAAGGTCAAGAAAGACCAATGATTGTCCAACTGTCCAGCCCTCAACATCCTTAGACGAGGGCGTAAAGGCGCTTTCGTTCGAGCTAAGCATCTTCCACTTGTCGCATAATTGAATGCAATCTCTATAGAGGCTGGAGTCGAATATAGGCTTTGGCGGTGCACCGGGCTTGTGATACCAGGTTTCCCAGTCAACTGCGTGAAGGGCAGCTGCGGCGTGGACGTCCTGAGAGAAGAACTCCAGAACGCAACTCTTGAATTGTTGAGAGTTGACGCTTTTGCCGAAGAAAGTCTTGAAGTACTGAAGCCATCATTAGTATCTTGTACAATTGCAGAACCAACAATCGCTTACGTGAGGGACAAATTTGTGCCACTTCTCCCTCCCCACCTGCTGCTCCAGAAAACACAAAAAGGTGTAGCCCTTCTCGTACGAGATCTTCGACATGATGTCGTCAGGCCTCTTTCCTTGAAATTCTAGAATGAGACTTGTGAACACGCTTTCGTTGCCGCCATAAGCTTCAATGTTGTAGAGCAGATCTTGCCATCCTACGATGGCTTCAAGCTGGACTGCCTCTTCCCCGCGGAGGTCTCGCAGGATGCAACGCTCTATGTAGACAGTCCATCCTTCGTTCAACCAGAAGTGCTCCCAGGCGTCATTAGTGACAAGGTTTCCGCTGTAGCTGTGAGCGAACTCGTGGGCCACGACTCCAATGTTCTCACGGTCGCCCGAGACAACAGTGGCGCTGTAGAAGTTGAAGACTGGGTTTTCCATGCCTCCTAAGTGGAACGACTTCGGCAGTACAACGAGATTGTAAAGTGGCCATGGGTACTCGAAGATGAGATTCTGCGGTCAAAAAAAACAAAGTCAGTCTCCGTAGCGAGGTCGTTGATAAGCCAACTACCCTACCTCTGCAGACTTAATTATGGCTTGCAAATCGGGTTTGAACTCCGCCTTGCAGGCCTCAAGATCGCCAGGCGCACAGTAAACATAGCTCTTAGGGCCGATCTTCTCTCCCGCAAGATTCCTAAGAGATGCTCATCAGCTGTATTCCATAGTCGGTCGGAGTAGCACACATACCCGCTAGCCACCGCGAACAGATAATTAGAGATTGGAATCTCCTGTTTGAACTTGTAGGTCTTGAGCTCTAGGGGCTCCTGGACGGGAGGGAAGATTAGGTCATTTTCAGGAATACCACTCGCGACAACTGGTAAGATGGACCGAATAGTCATGTCGAAAGTTGTCTTGATAGATGGAGTGTCCTGGCATGGGAACATGGAGCGTGCGTGGACTGGCTCTCCCTGGGAAACTTCACCAAGTTAGCGATGTATGAGCTGATAATAACAGCCAATCGTCTGTTTTGCTGACTTACACATGAAAGGATATTTCTTATCATCTGTTTGCGAAGCCTTGAACCACTGAAGGCCAGTTGTTTCCGTTGTTGTTTCGAAGTCAATCTACGAGAGTGTACTCAGCATCAGAGTTCCACGTTACTTCGTGAGCCAGAGCTTACGGCAAGTTTGAAAGTCTCTCCATTTTCGTAGGCGCGATCGAGGTAGATATGAAGAGGGCTGCCGTTGGCGTCCTTTGGGGCTTTCAAGTCCCAAGAAACTCGGGTGCCATTGACGGTAGCTTGTCTCACGATTAAGTAGCTGGTATCAAGGATGATTTCAGTCAGACTCGCTCGTCTTGATTCGAAAGTAATGCTTGTTGACCCGACGAGCACGGTTCGCTCGAAGTCGATTGTCACATCAATTTCGGTATGTTTTGTGACGACCTCCTTGAATTTGGAGTTAGTGTTCACGTCTACAACCGCTAATGACTGATGTCGACACATGGTGCCGTTTCTGGCCGACTGAGTCTCGCGACGAAGGGAAGTAGGATCAAGTTAAGGCTGGTGGCTCTGAGGTGGAATCAAAAATTCAAAAACGATTTTTATGCTAATAGAAAACAATGTCGAGGAAATGTGCCTACGTATGGGAATGTTTGGACTCTTCTCTGGGACGCTTTACGAGCCTGTGTCGTATCTCAACGATGTGCCCCGCACGATTGATGCCCCTCATCTCTGTCGTTCAAAATTTCCTATTTGGGCAATTCTGCCATCCGCCACGATCCTTGCTTTAGCGCACTCAGGAACCAGGTATCGCTCGGTGATTGAGACTGATTGGTGGCTGAAAGAGCGCATTTCGCTTTGGTCACGAGTCACGACGACACGAGAGTGGAGGTTCTTTTTGGAATGGGTATTCTCGATTTTGGCGATGTAGCCGGATCCATGTTCTGATTGTCCTGAGGTGCCCACTTAAAGCACGATTTGCGAATACGGTCTGGTGAGCTATGCTGTCGCCTTGCTCTGACGCCACAATTTCTGCGCCTCTTGGAGATACGATCCATACAACTTGATAGCGTTGATACTGTCGGGGTCGTTAGTGAGGTGAAACGGACTGTGCAAATCGACAGTACTTACTAGTTGTTCTTGTCCAGCTTCTCTGCAGTCCACCGAAAATGATTAGCAAATATTGGACCCTGGAAGAATAACAAAACGCACCGTTGATGGTATGAGCTCCGTCAGTGGGTCGCCCAACAGGAAGCAAAAGCACGTTCTTCTGAAGAATCTGCTTGAAGTCCAATGCAATGGGAATGCTGGTCCAGAATTAGCTTGCGGTAAATGACCCTGCACGATGCCTCCTTACCTTCCGCCTTCGCATGTGAGGACTGGATCAACACCCCATACGTTCTGAGTAGCCTGGATTGCGGCTTGGTAGTTCCAGTGGTCGGCGCTCTCGTAGAACCAGTCACTTTGGTCGGCACAGTTGATATCCAACTCGTTCTTGCTTCCGAGACTCTCAAACTTCTCTCGAATATGCTTCTGGACAAGCTTGTCGATATCCTGTGACTTCATGTTGGGAACTGTCCTGATGCTGAACTTGCCAACAAGCTTCGCAGGAATCGAAGTCACAGCTCCTGCGCCAGGCGTCGCGTTTTCGATCCTGTGAAGACTGAGGGATGGCTTCTTCCATCTAGTCGCTTGTTAATCTCACGTCAAAAATTAGGCCCAGGGAGTGACAAGTACCTCGCGATCAAAGCATCTGCCTGGGTCTTGTGGAGGCTTCTGGCGCCCGTTCCCCCAAGCAAGGAATCGTCTGAGATGTTTAGCTTGTTGTAGCTGTCGTACTCTTCTTTCGTCACGGCTTGCACCGTGTCGTAGATACCCGGCAAAAGAATCTTGCCGTTTGAATCCACGAGTGAGGACATGATGTTGACCATATCGGTCATCGGCTCCGAGATCTGCCCACCAAAGCCACCACTATGGGCGTCTCTCTCGGCGCCGGTGATGGTCAGCAGGTAGAAGATGATTCCTCTCAAGCCCTGAGGGATGCTCAGCTGCTCATCGCTAACCCAAACGACATCAGTGATGCAGACCACATCAATGTCTTTGAAGAAGTTTTGCGCTTCTTCCTCCAAGGCTTTGCGCAGACCAAAGGACCCGTTCTCCTCCATACCCTCGAAACAGAAGACAAGGTTCGCCGGAACTTCAACTCCCGCCTTTTGGAAGGACTCAATCATGTTGAGCCATCCTATCAACGGGCCCTTGTCATCGGAAGTTCCTCGGCCACATAACCGGCCACTCTCTTCAATCGTAAGAACCCAAGGGTCATATTTCCAACCATCTTCGAGAGCAGCAGGCTGAACATCGTAGTGGGAGTAGACGAGAACGGTGGGCTTCTCGGAATCGTTACCATATCGACCCAAGACGAGAGGGGGCAACTCGAGGTCCGGTTTGTCTTGCTGTTTCCCTAAAGGCTTCAGTGTGACCTCCACTCCTAGATCTCTCATCTTTGAGGCAATCCATTCGCTCATCTAGTAGTCTCGTCAATTTAATTCAGCTTGAGAGAGACAGATATAGTACCCACTCTGAAAACATCTTCTCTTCGTTCCGCGTAAGCAGATACCGAAGGGATCTTGACTGCTTCTTCCAGTCCTTTTCATCGTCGGTGAGTTGGTGTGAACTTCAAACCATTGGAACTGGCATACAACCAAAATCACTTACTTTCAATGAAAGAAGTCTCTAACTCGTCAACCCTAACATCTGTTAGTTCTGCGACTTCAAGATCACCTTAAAGTTCTCAGGGGGGAACCCACTTCGCGTAGAAGCCAGTAAGGCCATCGCCTGCAGCATCAGCCCTTGCAGCCATAGTCAACGTCGGTCTCTGCGGCAAGTCGATGGGGTATTCAGCTGATGTTGGTGTGTGAGCAACCTCGAAAATCTCCTCAACCGCGATCAGTCACGACGCCAATTTTGACGCGAAAGGAGGGGTTGATGACGGATTCCAGGCTGCTCATCTCATGCGACCCCACGCTAAGCGAGATCGGATAAGATCTTTCGCAGGGGTGCATTTCTCTTATCAGATCGGACTCCACTGAAAAAGATCTACCCGAATAGGCAGTCTTTTACGAAGAGGCAGCTGCTAAGCGCTTCACAGGAAGCAAGGCATTAAATGCGAAGAGAACTTGTTGGTAACTTAATTGAATGACTGCATGTCTCCAATTCAATCAGGCTTTTTTTGCCTAATTTCACCAAATTCATCACTTTGCTTTATCTCCAAATTCCTTCCCATGGCATCACACCCGAAGGTTCTCGTCATTGGCTCGCCCGAAGGGGTCGTTTCTGACACTGTTTGGGAAGACTTCTGTACACGATACATTGTTCACCAATATGACTTTTCAACTACGAAAGATTTTCATGAGTCTCTGAAAGGTGGTACTTGCCATGATATTTCGGGGATCATGCGAATCGGTCTCAATGTCCCCGCCGGGATCGAGAAAGTTGGCAACGGCTGGACCAGACGCGCACTGCAATACTTACCCGAATCGCTGAAGTTGATCGTCAACTTTGGTCATGGATTTGAGGAAGAAGACGTTTCAGGGCTCAATTCTAGAGGCATCGAGTTCTTCAACACGACAGGCGGTAGCGAAGCAACTGCCGTCGTCGCAACCTACCTCATCATCTCCGTCTTCCGTCAGCTAAACCGATACGAGCGCATGCTTCGGAACGACGAGTTTCTTCCAGCACTTAGACACTCTGCCCAGACAGCCGTAGATCCTTACAGCAGAAAGCTGGGCATCATCGGCATGGGTTCAATCGGACAGACTGTTGCACGCCAGGCTGCAGCATTAGGTATGGAGATTCACTGCATTGACAGGCCGAATCTGAGGAAGCTTCTTGAGACTGTTCAACACGAAGATGGATACATAAGGGGTCTCATTCCGTCCGTGACCCTTCACAAGGATCTGCAAGCGCTGGTTGCCGTCGTTGACTGCCTAGTCTTGACATGCTCTTACTCGGCGGCGACCCATCACCTGCTTTCACGAGAAGTCTTTTCAGATATGAAGAAGGGTATGAGGATTGTGAATGTGGCAAGAGGAAAGTGTATCGATGAGGATGCTATGTGTGACGCCATCGATAGCGGGGTTATATCCAGCGTTGGACTTGACGTTCATTATAACGAGTAAGTCGCCTTCTCTTGTTTTTGCATATGCCTAGTGCTGATGTTCAGGACGAAAAGGCCCAAAGTCAGTTCAAGGTTGCTCAAGTATAATTGCGTCACTTTGCTACCTCACCTGGGAGGATTGACACACGATTCTATGAAGGTTGGTATATTTCACTACTGACTACTCAGTCCACAGCTAACACGAGTGTAAACACTTAGAACCATGCCTTAATTGCCATGAAAAGGGTAGACGACTTCTTCTCGACTACCATAACGTCATGACGGACTTAGAAAGAGTTTTGAAGAAGGCGTTCATGTTTGGCGTCGTAATAGAATTTCAGATCAGATTAGGAAAATTCCCCCAATGACGGAGGTTCGAGGTGTTATCCCAAAAGATTATGAAAGTAAATAGAATTTGATACATTTTGACAAATGCTCAGTTCTACCTGTATGCGGCATTGAGGAACACGTATTCTCATTTCCTATATGTCGGCAACGCCAGCCTATCGCAGCGTTAATCGAGCTGGGCGCGCCTTACGTAATCAGCGATTACGTAAGGCGCCGGCCTCCGCGATCAACGCCGCGATCGCGGCCGCTGCCTCTAACGCAGTTAACCTCATCCACATCACCACCACCGCAGTTAATACAATACGATATTTGCTGCCCACAGTGCCCTACCAGCTAGCTGGCCCTGTGAGACCAACACTATAACTTCCCAATTCATTCCCGCGTTCGGTCGCAATTGAGCTCGCGTACTTACCTTATGGAAGCAATCCATACAAATGAGTTCACCGCTTGAAAACATTGGGTGTATCACTACTCTGTTTATTTTACGTCCAAATATCATCCAGCACGTCTCTAGGCTGAATATAAAAGCTCATCAATGTAGTATATAGTTCTCTCATCCAAGTTCCAGTCAACTACTGTTCCTCAACGACATATCCCCACTCATGATCAACCCGTCCGTAGATAATGTCTTCCAGCCAAGCCTTGATAGCCGAGGAGTATTTCGCATGAGGAATTTTATGACCATCATCAGTAACAGTCATCGGGAGGTTAATATCCCGGTCATTGTAGTGAATCAGTGACACTGGGGTAACGAACATCTAAATCAAGACCAGTCAGCAAAGTATTCATGACACCAATGCGTACCACCAATAGACCAAGGGCGGGCTTACCGCAGTACCGGTGACGAAAGCCTCAACAAGTCTTCCCTCGGCATGTGCCTCCACAATCTCGTCCATGCTGAATGGCCTCTCGACAACCTCCAAGGGATCCAGGCTTGTGTATTTCTCTGAAGCTTCCTTCGTCAAGCGCTCTCTCGCGATCTCAAGCGCACTCCTCCTCGTGATACCGTCCAGAATGACTCCCGTGTCAAGTGAGCTGGTCACAAGTTCGATGCCCTGGCCATCCTTCTTCTTCCAAACGGCGAAGAAGTTGCTGGCACCAGCCTCCGTGACCAACCTGTCCTCCCCAAAAAGCCACAACGTCTGCGAGCAGCCCTTAGCCTTCGCGGCAGCGTGCAACACCATCGACGGTCCATAGCTGGCGCCCACCTTCGCAGATCCGAAGCCACCGGGCCACGCACGGATATGCTCCGGGCTGCTCGCGAGAAGCTTAATCCCCGGGTGCGGCAGACCCGATGCCTGTGGGAACAGAACTGCAAAGAGGAAGAACAGGGCTTCGGGCGGCTGGTTGATGCCAAGCGCGGAACCGCTGCCGATCATGGCGGGGCGGAGGTAGATATTTGAACCCTGGTCGGGGAGCCAGCGGCGGCATTCGATGGAGATGTACGCGGTGATGATATCGAGGAGGCCCTGGGGATCGAAGGAGGGGAGACCGACGCGTGCGTTGGACTTGACCATGCGGGCGCAGTTAAGTTGGGGTCGGAAGAGGCGGAGTTTGTTGTCGTAGCCGCGGTAGGCTTTCATGCCCTCCTGTACCCTCACTTGTTAGAACTCGAAGTCTTTTAAAAGCATGTCGCAAGTCCAGCCACAAGTTTAACTGACGAAAGATTCTGTCGCGTAGTGCAAAACGCTGGCCGTCGGCTCTAGCGCGATCTTGCCATACGGGCTCATGACTGGTGTCCCCCAACCTGTCTCCATCGACCAAGGCACTTGAACCATATGCGCTGCTGTGCAGTTCTGACCGATACGAACGGGATCATCGACGGCGGGGACGGGACGTTGATCTGCTTCGGGAACGAGAGTCTTCATCATTGCTGAGGCATCTAGTTCTCCCCATTGTTGCTTCTGGGTAACTTCGTTCGCTGCTGGCACGGCTGCGCCGGGAGTTGTGGTTGTCGCGCTGGGGCTCATGGTGGTGGTGATGCCAAAGTTTTGGAAAATTGACCGACAGAACTCGATGTGACGGTGGGCATAGGTGATGTTAAAGATGTGCTGGCGATGATGATAAAGCAAGCTTCAGCAACACGATATGTGAAAGATTAGTCGCCTCGGAAGTAAGTCCGAAAGTAGAAAGCCCATGTCAGAGGCGGAACATTCGCAATTGCAAGCGCAAGCGTCCAAAATTTCGTGATTGGCATGATCCCGAGGCCATCGTGGGCTGCCCACCGGGATGAATTTACCCAAACGGGCAAAGGAGAACGAGGGCGCTAAGAAAATCCACAACGAATGGGCCGTCACCGGACGTAGCGCGACAAGTGGAAATAGTGGAGTCTGCCTCGGCCGGCGCCGGGTCCTTTCGGTGTCGAATTTTGCAGAAAAATCGGTCATTGACGGGGTTGCCGAGCGAATTTGACCCATGTCTCCATCTCATTACGCTATCGCAAGCTATCAGCAAACCCACTCTGGCAAAGTGCGTCAAAATTGCCTCTTATGGTATTTCTACAAAGTCGATGCTCCACCCCCGCTTGCACCTCGAATACACCTCGACCGAGAACCGATCGGGGTCCCTTTCCTCGTCGTCTTGAGGAGTGGCGTCATCCTCTAGGTCAACCATGCGCACTTTGATGATTTCCCAGTTGTGCCGTGAGCCGCGGCGAGTGTACTCCTCGTCCACGTAGCGCAGCACCCGGTGGGCGTGGCGGACGTTCCAGATGCCCTCCCGATCCCTCGGAAACCCGGCGATCCAGTCCTTGATCCATGTCTTTAGGTCTAAGTCTTCTGCCATGTAATACGCATTCATCATTGCCGGAAGCATGCCATGCCCGTACGCGTTGACGGCGGCGCAGGATGCGTAAGGGACACCGGCCGCCAGCCTGCATACGAGAAGGATGATCTTCTTTGCGTTAGGGGGCAATTCTCGTCTTGCACCGGGAAGATATCGGGTTTCTAATCGTAGGAGAGATATCAGGTAGTGCATGAATGTCGTCGCTGCTTTGACAGGCTCTCGAGCGCGGGGGATACTGAGAGGCTTAATTGCGATGCCAGGGCCTTGGGCGGTCTCATCGAAGGGGTTTGCTGTGTGCTCGTGCAAGGCCGGCACGTCATAGTCGTCTAAGGTGTTCCTCCACGCCTTCAACTCTTGAATTAAATCTTCCGCTTGACCACGCCAATGTAGGTCATGCTGTGGGTTACTTCTCCATTCTTCCTCAAGTTTGATCACTCGGGGCAAGATGTACAACAACCTGTCTGCTGACTGGGGCGAATTGACAAGCGACGAGGTCAGTGAGTCTGAGACGTCTGGCGATGCAATGCTGTATCTGACGGAATAGGCTCGGTCGAAAATATCTAGAAGGGCGGCGATGCGGGAGAAGGACCGGATGAGAGACTCCCCCGCGGGTGATTCTCGTACGCGGTTGAGATGTTGCGAAAGGAATGTGACTGCGGCTCTGCTGTGAATATACCAGAGCTTCATCTGTCCCCGTTGTAACTCGAAGTTTGCGAGTAGCAGGACGGTAGCTAGCCATGATATGGCGTTATCTTGGTTTGATGGACATCCTGTGGCGACGCCTTCGTCATCCAGCTGCGCCATACGCACGGTGCCGAGGGCAGCAACGAAGTGATCCAGTGCTTGTAACGCAGCTCTGCTAGCAAGAGTCTCTGAAGGTCTGGACTGAGAAATATCGAGAGCCGACAAAGCCAGCGCAGCATGGAAGAAGGCGCTGTCGAGTTGATCCTCTTGTAGAATATCGCTGAGGGACAGGATTGATAAGATGCCATAAGGTGAGCTGTCTATGAGGTGGTGGTAGTAGATCATGTCTTCTGGAAACTTGCTGCTTTCAATAACTCCAGGTAATATCGTCGGCACTGAAGTCAGCTGCCGATTGGACTCGTCAAGATGCGGATCCCAGACTCTGGGAGAGTCCTGGGGCTGATATATCGGAGTGCAACTTGGAAGGTGCTCGTTTCCATAAAACACTGGTGATGTCTCATTGCCAGCAGCATATATTGAAGAGTCGACGTTGACTGATATTGTGGACGCTGAGTTGACAACATGGTGGGACAGTGAGCTGTCGCTGATCTCTGCACCGTCGTGACCACCGGTCTCACGCGGGATTCCCTCCGAGATCAGTGCCAACGACGTTGCGGCTTCATAGAGCGATTGCTCCTGTGAGCCTGCGAGAGAGTCTTGGGTGTCGTCAACAGAGAAGAATGTATCATCATGAACATCGTCGAGATTGACGGCGGGTTGTGATGAGCGTGGTGCTGGTGCTGATAGGGGGCCACTTCGCGACGGCACCGGTGATGAGGGGCTCTGGTGATTTGCAGTCGCGGCCTTCTTGGCCTCGCGTTTCTTCCTCTGCTTTCGCTCCCACAGATCTGTTTGGTCCTTGAACTTGATCGGAGTGACGTAGCCACCGCACTCAAGATTCAGACGTGTGCACTACAGGCAAATGGTCTATCAGCAAACGGGCAAGCATTGCGGCGAGAAGTGGAGAGCGTACATTATTACAGCTTGGCTTCTTCTCGTCGCACTTCAACCTGCGGGCGCGACAGGTGACACAGCCGGTGCGGTCTCTCGAAGTAACATTACGTCTGCGTATGACACGTTCGGACATAGCAACACGAAATATCTTTCGCGTCCGGTCTCAGCCTAGGTCTGGTCGGCGGTCAACTTGAAAATCGTTTGCGATAAGGTGAGTTGGAGATTGTTGAAACAGGAGAAATCGAACGATGAGGATAGGGACCGCCAAATGTTGCCTGTTTTAGCGTGCTCCATCCCGGCAGCGGGGTCAGTCCGGGGGTCTCCCCGCTAAGTTCCAACGTCATGTGCCCCCTGCGGCAGTGTTGCGATGAGCCGGCTATCGGCTGGCTCTTCTCGGCGATAGCCAACAACACCATCGCCTCAATTGATGCAGGCTTTGGGGTGCAATAAGAACCTCAAACATTGAAAAGTCAGACATTAAACATGGAGATCAGACACTGTCTTGTATCAAATCTCAAGAAGATATGGTTTGATGTAGCTTGCTCTTTGATCAGCGGCACCGCCTTGTATCAACCAACATGTGCTTTCGCCAAGGGAACGAGAGGCCGACCCTCTCTTGGCAAAAGCTTGAACATCATTGTTCAAATCTAAAATGTTTTCGGCGATTCTTCAACTATGTATAAGAAAATGAAAGGGTAACAGCCAGGCTATGGTCACGAAAGGAACTGTAAGAACCCCCAGAGTATCAAACCCACTCACACACGTGACAGCCACGCCGCGCGACCATCTTTAGTAGTTCTCGGTGGCCTTGGTAACCTTTCCAGACGCAAGAGCCACATCTTTGACGATAACCTCATCGCCGTTGATGCTAGTGACACGGACCCAGGCCGTCGCGGTGGGGAGTGTTCCAGTCAGCTCCCACATGTTAGGGTCGTGAAGAGTAGCAGTCTTCCAAGTCGCGCCCTCGTCGCTGCTGACCTCAACCTTCTTGGTTCGGAGGGTAGCGTTCTCGATCGTGGCCGCGAACCAGTACTGAGAGGCACCCTTGTGCATGTGAACCTGGAGGGGAGCAGACTCGGGGAGAGGGCAAGCGATCCACTCCCACTCGATGCCGTCAACACCACCGCCAGAGTATCCGTTGGTCAGCTTGGACCAAGTATCGGGGGTCATGTCCAGGTGGGTTGCGTTACCGCCGGTTCGGTTGGTGACCTTGTCGTGTCAGTCAATAAGTGGAAATTTCGCGTGGGGGAGTGTTTCGTTTCGTTTGCACTTACCATGATCTTGAGGGTCTTGCCCTTGTAAGTTACAGCGATGCAACCACCGCAGTTCTCGCCGTTGCCGAAGATGGCATCCGACACGCAGGTTGATCCATCGAGGCCGGCGGGCAGCTCGTAGTCCACGAAGGAACAAGCGCCATTCTGCCAGCAGTCTTCCTCGGTGCAGCCGTCAGAGAGGCCGTAACGGGTGCCCTGACCATAGAAAATCTCTGAAGAGGTCGTCTGAACAGCAGCCGCGGCAGTAGAAGCGGTCGCGGAAACAGCCCCGGACTTCGCTTCTTGCGCGGTGATAGGGCTGCCCGGAGAAGTCTTGGCCTCGGCATCCTTTGTCTGAGAAGATTGGATGGTTGGATGGACGAGAGTGGCCAGGGTTGTGGTAGGAAGAACAGTGGAAGTCTTGGGAGGCAAACTGACACCAACAGCGGTGGAGTTATGCCCATGCTTGGTATGGTGGTGGTGAGTCTTGACGCTGTGTGCCTTGCAGGCCTTGGCCTCCTTGCCCTCCGCAACAGCGGAGAGAGTTGCCAGAAGGGCAATGGCGAAGTGGGAGATTTGGCGAGCAATCATGATGAAGGTGATTTTCTGCGGTTGTAAATCTCGCCTAAGTTGACGACAGGACGAATGCGGTAGTGCAACGATGAAAGAGCTAATGAACGAAAGCGCAGGCCAAAAGAAAGAACGAAACCAGGTTTCTACCAGCTGGGTATACTGCTGCCAAGAAAGATGAATGAATTTGGGGCAATGAAGCTCTTTTATCTAATTTATCTTTCCCCTCATCACTGTCATTCCACTTCGAACATGGCATTCTACGTCTTCCGACTTAACCGTTCGAATTTCAGTTAAAATTATGCACCCTTCAAAGATCTTACCAACAACAGCGGCGACATCAGAAACATCCCACGCGTCGTTGCCTGGGTTTAAAGGAGGTGGCCCCATAAGGTGGTCCTTTCAATCTGTCTAAGCAAGGCTAGAACGTTTTGTTGGCCGATCATCCGGCGGTCAACACTAAATAGCGAGTTTTGCGAAGCGCTCGTAACAGTCACGAACACGATCCTTATGATTATGTCGGCAGATTAGAAGTCAATCAGCGCGTACGAATGTTCAGCCTCAAAGATTGTAATAAGCTTGTAAGTTGGAACGAAACACGAATAAGCTTCGACTGGAGTTTCTAGCGAGAGTGAACTCATAGTTTACCCCCTGAACTGGTCGAGCTTCATTCTTCCCGTCATCAAAGTCCAAACCCAAAGCGTATCCACAATCAGAATGTCAACAAAGCTGAAAACAAGACTTCCACCAAAGACAAAACTGTGATACGTCCAAGCTCGATCAGCTGAGAGGTTCGCCGTCTGACACACAATAGCCCAGGGTAACACATAGAGGAAGTTGCTAGCTAGACTCTGCCACAGGTACCATCGCGGACGCGTCGCAAGCAAGACCGTCGCTAGCATCGTAGACATAGCATAAAAGATATAGCACCAGTCTATCGTCCGCCACATCATTGCCGTCACGTCGGCGACCTCGTCTGAGCCGCTGAGATATCTGGCGAAGGGGCGGGCTCCGAAGTATGTCAGGAAGAGGCACATTGGCACCTCAATTGTGACTGCAATAACGAGAGAGATAATAGCCGGACGGGTGATGGCGAGAATTTTTGTCTTCTTTGCCTTTGGCTGGAGATTTTCGACGCCTATGACGCGTCTCCAAGCTCCCCATGCATGGCCGACAAACGCTAGAGAGGTTTGCTCGAGTGCTTGGACAGGAACCATGATGAGACCCCATCTGATTGTATTGAAGACGCCCCAGGCCGTTGCGTAAGTGCTTCCCATTGATATAATGTTGCTGACAAGCTAGAGATATAACGCGTTCCTAATGGCCGATTCAACGAAGGGCGGGATACCAGGACGCAAAAGGATGGTAAGTGCCTTGAAGCATGGTTGAGTGGTCTCTAATTCAGGGAGCTCTTGTGTCCTATTTCTGCGCAAACGCATAGTGTTCCTCCAGAGAAAGTAGGCTAGGCTGATTAGAGCTGACGCGAGGTTACATGCTAACTGAATACTAGCTTGCATGTTCACCTTAGGCTTATGGGATCCGACATGGACCTTGGAGATAATTAAAAGATCCAAGACGATGTTGACCGCAAATTTGACTGAGCTTATTATGAGTGGCACATCAGGTCGGTCGAGCGCTCTCGTGGCTGAGGAAACTGCAGTCTCGATCGCGCTGCTGAAGGCGCTGAAAGCTCCGAGGCGCACATAGGTGATGCTAACGTCGCGGACTTCGACAGGTACAAAGCCCTTCGCAAAAGTGCTTGCGCCGGCCACGAAGGCGACGCTCATGATGAAGCCCAGGACATACTGGAAGATGATGAGTGTGTGCGTGAGCTGCAACCGCTGTGCGAGGGTTCGAGACGCTTTATCACCGATTATAACCCACGCTGCCCGCGGCAGCCCTTCGTTGAGAACCTCGGCAACGACGCCGATGTACGTGTATGCGTCTGTGGTGACGACGAGCGAAGAGTCGATGTTGGCGACCCATAGTTTGGACAGGGTGGCGTAGAGAGCTGGAAGTATGAAGGAGACGATATTGAAGAGCAGGGCACCAGTGTAGGTAGTGCGATTAAAGCTCCTCAGGGAGGGCTCGTCTGAAGCTGTCTCGCGTCCCTCATGATCGTGTGCAATAGGAGATGCTGGACGCGCGCTCTCTTCGATATCGAATTTTGGAAGCATGGTGTAACCAGCTTGTAAATTCTTGACAATTGAAGATGATAAAAGCGCGTTGACTGCGCGATTAAGAGCCGGAAGTTTCATTATATCATGTTTGCCGTTCTTTGCTGTTGGGAGTCTTGCGATTAATTATCGACGCATTGAGCGGTTGGGTCAGATGTGCATTCTTGCAGCTGAAAGGAACTACTGCAGGAGGCCGACGACCTTAAATACCAGTGAGTCTTAGTCTGGGTGTCTGGGTCAGTTGATCTGCATTGGCTGGGCTGTAGTCCTGATAAGCTTTCTCTTAAGAATTGGGGGATTCGTCCGCAATGGTGTGAGGGGTTTGCAGGCGCATCAACGGCTGAAGTCATAGCCACCCAAGGTAATACCAGCCGAATGATGAAGATCAGCACTACTCTAGCTGCAAGGTAGTTAATATCCATGGATAATGATTTGTGGCGAGGAAGACCATCCAAAACCATTATCTCTCCTGCTCAAATTTGTATTTAGTTGACGAGAACGGGACAATTCCATATGACGAGTGTGATAACATTGGACAAGGACAAGTATTCTCATTTGGTGAACATGGCCCCCAAGGGTCAGCGGTAATAAGAATTCTAAATTGCCCGAGTTACAGAGATGACATACATCCACGCAAATCGTCCCATCTGTTCCGTAGCACACTGCAACTGCAATAGAACAACATTCTTTTTAAGACTTGATCATAGTTTTCAAGACTCATGGAGGGATTATTTCGAGAACAAAGTGCCAACAAATGGTTCAAATGGCAAACCATAGGCTGATTCACGCCAGGGAAGAGAGGCTTCAATGCGCAGGCAGATCGCTTCAAATTGATACGTAGAAATGCAAGAACACTTCATCTATTGAACCTCATATCTTCCAGAGCTGAACAATCTTCGGTCTTCAGCTTCTCTCCCCGAACCACCGATCGTCTAGAAGTATCCCATCTTCGTGGTGATCATGATCGCGTTCTCGCCCTTGGGGAAGGAAACGGAGTTGCAGGTCTCGCCGACCTTGACCTTGTACGAGTAGATCACGGCCTTGCTCTCGTTGTCTGTGATAATGAACTCGGCGTTCTGGTCGGCCTTGTTGCTGCAGTCGACCTGGACGTTTGTCAAGTCCAGCGACTTGATGGTGAGCTTGGCGCCCGTGTAGAACTCGATGTCCATGGGCGTGGCGGTCGCGGGCCAGGAGTAGATGCTGCTTCCGGCCATCGGGGTCGCTCTCGCCTCGATGGCGGCGGCGCCGTTACCCTCGGGGCTGGCCGGCAGGGCGGCAGCCAGGGAAAAGAGTCCGAATGCAGCAGCGAAACGCATTTTGAAGAAAAAAGAGAGTAGTTGGTATTGAAAGAAAGTTGAGTTGATTTGAAGAAACGCTGAGTGAATGACTGATGCGGGATGAGGGGCAAAAGGAATGGCGTAAGAGAAGCGACGGGTTGTTGGCTTAAGTACAAAATCATTCTTTACCCAACAAGAGAACACCAACTAGACATTAGAGTTCTCACAATAAATCTCAGCCTTATTGCGCAGCGCCGTTACAGAGGTCTACTGACGTGCGATAATATAATTAACGTTTCAGACGTTAAGGCAGGGCTGTGCAGAACGGGGGATGGTGACTACACGTTCGGCGTTACCGACGCTTTTGCTTTTAAGTTTTGATACAGTTAGCCCCTGACCTGCTCGCATTCGCAACAGACGGGAGGCCTGGATATCGAAGGAGAGTGCACGCAGCGCGCCGGCAGTTCACTTTCATTGAACTCTCAGTCGAAACCACTGCCATGTCCGTAGTCTTGGTCGACAACGACGCCATTTACCTTACAGAGGAGCGTGCTGAGCATGATTACCGGTCGCACCGGCGATAAAGCGATTTTGCCACTATTACTGTAAT
This sequence comes from Colletotrichum sp. SAR11_240, assembly GCA_025328625.1. NCBI lineage: Eukaryota > Fungi > Ascomycota > Sordariomycetes > Glomerellales > Glomerellaceae > Colletotrichum > Colletotrichum sp. SAR11_240. Next base: position 62,124 of record JAKMXA010000107.1, on the reverse strand, counting down.
GAGAACGGAGACTTTTGGGAAATGCCCCGGTTCCCTAAGAGGGTCCACATGGAGGCTTTACATATCAATTAAGATCAAACCTTTGACAGCAATGATAGTTGTATCTTCAGCCCTTTTTGTGTTCTTATTATGATCGACCCAGTGGCTTGGTTTATACTTTCTCCCGACTCAAGGCCAATCAACTCAGACAACGCCAAGTAAGGCCGCTCACGGATTACTCCATAACTGGGGCACTTCACATTTCCCCTGAATAATGATCTATATATACACCTAACTCTAAATCTACGTAGTGGTAACTCCCAGTGTCGTTCATCTCAAGCGTATCAGTTGTCGCAAATAAAAACAACATGATTTCATAATCAATCATGCACCATCATTCCGACTTCTATTTCGGCTCTACACCACCAAAACATGCCGTTCGCAACGCAACGCCACTCATGCCGGTACTTGGGGTGGTTAATAATAAGGCTCTTCGTCCTCGCCCAGCACCGATAATGTCCGGATGTGGCGGAAAGTCATTTGAACGCGTCTCAGGAGCATGTGCTTTTTGACATACGTGGAAACTGGAACAGCGGCAACGTGCAGCACCAGAGAAGACCATCAAAGCTTCTCTCTTCGACGACGCGAGGTATCCGATCTAAATCAAGAGTTGGAGGGTTGCAATCAGGGGCACACGCGGCAACACAGGGGCTTCTTCAAGCGTCTGCGAAAAAAAGTCAAGAATGACTCGGCGAACCGGTTCTCATCAATACGTATGGTCGGCACAAAAGTACGGTTTCAGCTGATGAACTTCATGTCTTCCGTAGTCAAACGATCTCGAGTCCTCGGTTCCGTCTCATTACGCCCTCATCAAGAGCAACACACAACACCCCTAGAGCCCTCTTACAAACACTGCGAGTACCAATCGTTCGCCTTCGTGCACACATACGGCGACACACACTGCGTCGGACCCGTCCACCCCTGCCCGCCGCACTGCTCATACTGCTTCGCCACATTCGTCGCCGTAGCCGCAGGTGCGGAGCTCGTCCTCGTGGAAGTCGCCAAGGTCGACGTCGTCGTCGCCCTCACGGAAGATGTCGAAGAGGTCACGCGGACCGTCGAGCTGCTGCTTGTCGCCCTGTTAGTCGATGTCGAAGCTGCAGAGGTCGACCCACCACCGGAGGAAGCGATCGCGCCGGACGCGTAGAAGACGCCGCGGCCGTTGGTGCCGACGTAGACGAGGTTCTCCTCGTTGGCGGAGCCGGCGAGCTTGGCGCCGTCGACGGCCCCGAAGCTCTGCGTGCCCTGGAGATCGACCCAGGAGGCGCCGAGGTCCGCGCTGCCGTAGAGGCGGCGGCCGGCGGGCCCGGTGCCGAAGGCGTAGAGGTTCCAGTTGCTGCCGGAGCCCTTGCCGAGGGCGACCTTGTTCGTGTTGGTGAGGGTGCTCGAGACGAGGGAGAAGGTGGAGCCGTAGTCGGTGCTGTGGAAGATGCCGGCGTTGGTGGAGACCCAGACGTCGCCGGCCTTGGCCGGGTGGACCTCGACGTGCCGGATCTCGGTGGCGCCGGAGAGGGTGCCGGAGGTGGTGAAGGTGGCGCCGGTGTCGGTGGAACGGTAGAAGCTGGAGCCAGAGGCGCCGTAGAAGACGGTGTTGTTGCGCTTGTCGCTGGCGATGATGGCGGCGGCGGGGATGCTGGAGATGGTCGTCAGCGAGCCTTGGTTCTGGGAGCGCTGGACACCGAGGGTGGCGGTGGACCAGATGATGGTGTCGGCGTCGGCGGAGTAGGCGACCGAGCCGCCGTACTGGGTCGTGCCGGCGGCGTAGTTGATGTTCCAGGTCGCGCCGCCGTCGGAGCTAACTGCCAGTTGCTGGGTCCCCGCGGTGTTTCCTACGCGGACGACGTTAGCTACCTTGTTGCCGGCGTAGTCGACTCCAACGCTCGACGCCCACATCGGGTTCGCCCATGTTGTTTGAGGGGACGTGTCGAGGACGCTCTTGGTCTTGAAGGTGAAGCCGTTGTTGTCGTAGGCGGCGACGAGAAGCTCGGAGCCGCCGGGAGCACTGGCGAGCTCTTGGATGGCCATCTCTTCAATGCCGTCTGCGAGGGCTTGAATGGTGACCTTAGCGCCACTGTCCCAGTTGGTGAGATCGTGTCCTCCGAAGATTGTGAGTCCAGTTCCGTATAACCAGTGGTTGGAGTCCGTGGGGTCGATTTCCAGGGACTCGATCATCCACCCAAGATCCTTCGTATCAGTATCCAGGAAGTTAGTCTTGATCCATGGGGCCTAAACCATGTCAGCAACTGTGCACTGTCTGACCAGAAGAGATCTACCTTCGGGGTGCTCTGAGTGTAACCAAGAGTCATATCGGGGTAGTTTGCCCACTCCCAGATCTTCTTCCAAGTGGTGCCGGAATCAGTAGACCTAAAGAGCTGCGCGTCCGGCCACCAGCTGTTGAGGGTGGCGACGATCAGCGTGCCAGGCTTCTTCATGTCGACGCTCAATCCACCTAGACAAGAAGTTAGCACAAGGGAGAAAACGAAGCGGGCCACAGGGAAGCAAGCGGTGCCGGATGAGAGTACTCACCAAAGCCAAAATACAGATCAGAGCCCACGGGGACAGGAGTGATGTCCTTCCAGGTGCCAGCGGTGATGTCGTAGCGCCAGACAGAGCCAGAGGTACCGTCGTAAGGACCAGTGCCGTCAGAGTAGCTGATGTAGAGAGCCTTTCATGACATTAGTACGTCAAACATCAGATCCGATGTTGTTGACTGACCTTCTCGGTGGGCTGGATCCTGCCCTTGTGGGGGAAGTATCGGCCCGGCTGGCCAGTAACGGCACTCCAGGTAGCGCCGGCATCATTGGAAACATAGACGGAAGCAGTCGTGTTGTCGGCAGTTCCAACGAAGATCCGGGAAGTAGCGCCGTTCAAGGTCGAAGATGTCTCGTCAAAGGTGACGAAGGTCAGTCCCTACGCTAAGTCAGCTTAAAAGTTCAGGTGTCTACGATGATAGCATACATACCTGGATGTCACCGTTGTACTCATCAGTGGAAGGGCCGGGACGGTAGGTACCGACGGCAGTGAAGGACGAAACCTTGGAGAAGCTGGCACCTGTGAACAGTCAGTGGGGGTGGTCTCACCCCTGAGAACATGGACCGTCATACCTCCGTCGGTACTCTTCCACAGTCCGTTGCCGCTGCGGGCTCCAAAGTAAAGAATGTTGGAGTTCTTAGGATCGACAGCAAGACGCTCTCCAGTGCCTCTTGTAGGCATATTGCCACCAACCTGATAGGGTATGAGCACGATATTGACGTCAATAGACTGCCCAATCTCACCTTGAATGAAAGGTTAGTGAAGGTCCACGTGGCGCCTTTGTCAGAACTGCGAGCAATTTGGCCATTGTTCGGGTCCCTAACTCGTCGTGTGAGTAACAATTCCCTTCAGATCACCTTATTTGCTTTGGCTCACCAGCTGTTAGTATACATGCCCACGGCAATGTACACCTTGTTAGGGTCCTGAGGATCCAGGGCCAGGGCGTCGACACCCCACCGGTTCCAGTGCGAGTCGTCCGCAAAGTTGTTGGCATCCGTGACCGCGGTCCACGAGTCGTCGGCGTTCAAGCGGTAAAGACCGCCAATATCGGTCCTCGCATAGGCGACGCCGCTGGTCTTGGGGTGGAAGACGATGGAGGGGACGAAACCGCCGCCGCCGCCGATGCGGACGTTCTTCCAGGTGAATGCAGCCTGGATCGGGGCCACGAGGGCCGCGAGGAGGGCGTTGGCGTACTTCATCTTTGCTACCCGCGGGATTCCTGACGTCTCACAGAGGAGGGAAAGCCAAGGCGGGGATAGGTGGTGATATAAAGCGGCCTGGAGGGTCTATATCTAGAAGCTGATATAGGACCATGCGGGGTGGGAGAGGAAGGGAGCAAGATCGACGGGTGTTGGTTTCCATGCGAGCAATATAAAGGCCCGCACCGTGCCCGTCTTTGGTTCTCTGCCTTGCGGTTCCGAAGGGATGGCGATAGAGAGGGAGGGTAAGGCGGATGTTCGGGTGTCTTGGTGTGGAGATACCAAAGGATGTCGTGGTAGCTTCATGGCTCCGCCCTCCGGAAATGAGTCGAGTCAAGACTTGTCTTCCCCAAATTTCCATCAATCAATCAAAAGCCTGCGCCATCTAGTCGGATGAGGTTGCGCGCCCAAGATCCCGACGGGCCGGACGCACTACTCCCGTTTGCCTGTGGTGGAAGCAAAGCTTCCGTCTGGAGAGGGGCCACTTTATTCACCAAATTACACCACGCAGGTCCCAGGAACCGCTCCGCCATCCGAGTGCTCCCCTCATCCACTGTCTCCAAGATCGTGATTTCCTAAAGAGGAAAGCAAAGACCTACATCCGGGGTCATCACATGATGCTACCAGCCAGCCCCAAGAGCAGGCCAAGAAGCGGGTGTCATCGGTTGGGTGGCGTGATGCAAGGGACCTGTTTCTCTAGGCATGGGGCTGTCAGCTTTCCCCCCTTTGACGCGAGAACGTCTGGCACGAGCTTCCCGCACTCCCGTGAGTATGGGGTTCTTCGGCCGGCGCGAATCGGCAGCTGTGCCAGCACCGAGCAGCGAGGACGGCTCTGCAAGGACGGGCGTAGGCGATGCCGCTGTAGAGATCGGATCCTGGGAGGGTCAGCTTTTCCCCACGAAGTTTGCCCACGGGACCCCTAGGCCAGGCTGAAATGGGGACTGCGGTAGATGGCTGAATGGGGAACACATGAATCGGGACAAGGCGGGCGGGAATGAGATGCTTCGATTGGCGGACCCTGTCGGGATTGCCTTTTGGCGGGGGTCGTATCGTCCGGTGTGACATTAACGCCAAGGTCATCCGCGTGGCATCCGGCTTTGACAAACATCTTTCAAATTGCGGAGGAAGGTACATGGTGTGAGGGGAATCAAATTCGTATTAATCATATATAATTATTCGTTTGTGGCCACGCCAATCAGTTCACACGCTACTCTTGGCGGCTGGCGTATAAACCCAGGCTCACGCATTATTTAGATGCCCGAGGTGGTCTCGCCGACGTTGATGACGTTTCCTGCCTCGTCGACGGAAACCTTGGTCTTCTTAGTCGACTCTTTCCTGGGGTTGGGAGCCTCGAAGATGGACTTGAGCTCCTCAAGGGTCTTGCCCGCCGTCTCGACGAAGAAGAAGTAGATGATGGCGAGTTCGATGCACTAATTACGCCAGTTAGCACATCTGGTGCGAAATTCCCCATGTGAGTGGGATGGGTTCAAGACTTACAATCCAGCCAATGTACACAAGGTACAGCTTCCAGCCGATCCTCTCCATAGCGACGGAGATGCCGTACGTGTTGATCATGATGGCGACGTTGAGGAACATGAAGGACGCGGCGGAGCCCTTGGCGCGGGTGCGGTTCTCGAGGCACTCGACCGAGTACAGCGTCTGCAGGGGCGTGAAGCCCCAGGCGAAGCAGATGCCGAAGACGTAGATGGAGACGATGACGCCGTAGGACAGGTTCTTGTTGGTCTCGGAGCCGGCGGTGAAGCCGGTGAGCATGATGTAGGCGGCCAGGGAGCCGAGGAGGCCGGCGATCATCATGAAGCGGCGGCCGAGGCGGTCGAGCAGGCTGGCGCCGTAGATGGCGCCGATCATGGAGAAGATGGGGTTGATGGCGTTGAGGAGGAGCTGGGTCTTGTCGTCGGTGATGCCGGCTTGCTTGAACATCTCGGGCATAAAGTAGGAAACGACGTTGTTACCCGACCATTGGCCAATGAAAGCCCTGTAATTGTGATTAGCTCGTGGTAGTGAGAGCAAACGGAACTTGAAATGTTGCAACTTACATGGCGATAACCATAAACAGACGGTAACGGGCAGCGCGGGTGTTTCCGAGCTCACGCATGTCCCACCAGGGGTTCTCGTCCTTAGTCAGGCGGTTGTCCTCCATAATCTCGTGGTACTGCAGCTGGACGATGGGCGAGTTGACGTCGCCGTCGCCGTGGTACTTGGCCAGGATGGCGAGGGCCTCCTCGGCGCGGTCGTGGGAGATGAGCCAACGCGGCGACTCGGGGAAGAACATGATGAAGAGCATGGCGACGCCGGGCATGCCGCACTGAACGACCGTGGGGATTCGCCAAGCCCATGAGTTATCTACGTGAAGGTTGGATCCGTAGGTAGTCCATCCTGAAAACGAGTTAGCATACGGCGTTTAGGGTGGGTTAAGACGGCTATTCTTACCTGCGAGAATGTTGCCGAGCCACCAGAAGTTGTCTGTGAGAGTTTTACGTCAGCAATCGTCATTTGAGCCCGGAATGAGGCAGAATGTATTGATTCGGATTCGTGCAGAAGGAATCGACGGGAGGCTACTCACTGTACATGCCGGCCATGAAGCCTCGGTACGCGGGGTGAGCCAGTTCGACGGTGTAGGCGGGGCCAGCGGCAGAGGCGACTGCGACTCAATTATTAGCTTCCCTCCACAGCTCAAAAGCAGACAGCATGAGAGCAACTCACGAGAGGCGCCAAAGCCGAGCACGAAGCGACCAGCGACAAACTGGCCGAGGTTGTTGGCGGGCGTCTGGATGGCGGTGCCGATGAGGACGATGAAGCAGCCGACGGCGATGCAGACGCGGCGGCCGTACCCGTCAGCGAGCCAACCGCAGAAGGGGAAACTGCAAATCTGGCCGACGTTGTAGATCATGAAGACGATGCCCGTGGTCGATCCGGCGCCGGAAAGGCCAAAGGTCTGCTGGTAGTGCGGCATGGCGTTGATGGCGCCCATCAAGGAACTGTCTGCGGGGCGGTGTTAGCTCGTTCTCACGCGCAGGTTTGATGTTGGGGCTTGGGCAACTCACCGAAGCCGTTCATGGTCGAGACGAGGTATCCGACGGCCATGATGAAGTACAGACGCAGCATGTTGGGCGACCAGATGTTGGGCTTCGCCTCGGCCAGGGCTGCAGCCAATGCGACGGAGGCGGCGTTCACCTCCTTGACGTCGCCGACCGCGTTCGCGGCCTTCTCGTCCATCGGCGCATTGTCGTGCTCGACCTCGGTGCGAGATTTCGTTTCTTCGAGAGGCGCCATTGTGGCTGGAACCAGTAAGCGAACTGCGGCGCAAAACTTGGGAAATTGGCGATGGAGTCAAGGGACAGACAGGAAGCAATCCACGCGCGTCGCATGCGCAGGGGAAGATGGCCTCTTTAAAGGGATCGAGGAAGAGACCACCCGGCCGGCAAGCCAACGCGACCTCAATGCCGATCGAATGGGCAGACACATGAGCGAAGGGCCGCCCGGTGAACAACGGCCCAACCACCGGGTCGGGACTGCGACTGCGCGACTACCGTTACATGGCATCTCCATCCTGCTTGCTTGCACCACACCCCGGTCCCCAGGATATGGGGATTCCACTGGCATCCCCACACGCTCGGAGGATTCAGGCAATGGGCTGGTTCGCACGGGGGAGACGGAGCCGCAGCACGTGGAGGTTTTCGCAGTGAACTTGCTAGTATTATGGACAACGAGATGAGACTAGAATGGCACGATGAGCCGTCAGTCGTGTTGGTCCCGACTAGAGGCCTGAACTTGCAAAGACAGACAGACTCGAAACCCCGCGAGCGGTACGGATACGGCACACTCGCGATGAACCTGACGGATCTCCGCACACGCCCATTCTTGGCCTTTTGCCTCCTCAATGTTTACCCCAAAAAGCATGGGGTGCCATCCGGACCCCAGCATCAAGAAGCATCGGCTCGAGCTGTGATTCGCGAGGGTAGTGGACATTCAGATCAGATGCACAAAAAGGCCAGCGGGGTTGCTTCACGGTGGACTAGTGTCGATGAGGGGGAATCAGGCGAAGCTGTTTTGGGAGGATGAGGATGGCTGGCAGGTTGGAGCCCGAGCCGGTTGCCGGTTTTGACGGCCGGGTGGCATCAGCCAAGCTTCGGATCATGCCAACAGAGGCGTTGGCATGCCGATCTAGAGCCCGGGAAGATGGCCGGCGACGCCCGCAGTGGTTCAAATTCTAGTTTGGGAATCACGCTTTGCAGAAGGGAAACGAGCCGCTGTGCGTGCGGCGCAGCAAGTTCGTCAATCGGGGTAAGTCTTGTCCCGTAAACATCGTGTGCCTTGGCGGTGAGCATTGCCTGTCTGTCAGGAGCAATTACCGAGGCGATTCGGAGCCAACGTGCCAACCCATGCAATATCACACGATGTGAAAAAAATAAAAGAAAAAAAAATCCTTTGAAAAAAGGAGGAATGAGGTCCGGTGCGGAGAGTCCCGATCCCCAGACGGGGGCGAAAGCCGAGGTGCGGTCTAGACGCTAGGCTCGTCTGGGGAATTGTGGTTCCTGGGGTTTCCCCTGGGGTACGTACCACCACGAGAAGGAGACTGTGAGGGCAGGTGATTGGACCGTGGAATGGAGAAATTCTCGGACGGTGGCCGAACTGACTCGGGATCTGGTCTAGAACTGATGTGCGCGGTTCGTGTGGGAGGTGGGAGCGAAGGAAGGGTTGGGGTTTTTCGGGGTCCTGTGGAGGAGCAAGAAGGAGAAGAAGAAGAGTGGCCAGGGGATTCAAAAGAGAGGCGAGCTGCCCATGCTGGATGCGTTTGATCGCGAACATGAAAGATGAAGGGGGAGACGTCTTGGTGACACAGCTTCCAGAACACTGCACAGAATGGACGATGGATGGCCGACAGTATCCGAGCTCACGTCAAACGAACGCCCGAGTATCTCCCAGTCTGACACTCGGCACTGACCGTTGGTTGGTGGTGTTTGCCTGTTTGTTTCTCCCCTTGTTTCCTCTGTGAGTAGCTGCTGGTGGTGTAGGTGTTCGAGGTACGTACCGCGTGCCTCAGGCCCAATGCTTAAGCTCCAACTCTGAAGCATTAGCTAAGCACCCCCGCGCTCCCCCGGCCAATCATCAGCTACCCCGCTTCCCCCAAACCAGGCCCCTGCGCCTTCCGTCGGCGCACCCAAAGGACGCACTGCAGTAAGGGAAGGTACCTCGTGATTGAGATTCCCCCGCACTCCCTGACGCTGCGCCGTCTCAGGTGACGTTCCTGATTCCTGGCACCAGCTCGTTCGAGCTCCAAATCGAACCGTTCGACTGTTTGCCAGCTCCAGCTCCAGCTCCAACCTCATCTCCAACTCCCACGTTCCTGCAATCCATCCAACCATCCACCACTGCAAGGGGCTATCGTGATCTATCCACCAAACACCATCACACCAGCCCACCACCTCCCCTCCCATCATCGTGAGATCCCCGTACGTTGCGCCAGCTGCATGTCCGTCACTAAACCACCTCCGTTAATTGCTTCTCCACCGCCCCGTTCTTCCTGTCCCGTCCCTCGCCGAACACTGAACCCACAATCCCACTCTTGCTAGCTCTCCCGTCTCCGTCTCCGCCTCGGCACATCGGCCACCTCTGTCTCAACCATGTCCGACATCTCCGATGACTATGTCAACATCTCGCCTACCACCGACCTCCATCTGAGTGTCTACATGGAAAAGCTAGCCCACCGCCGCCGTCTGGGAAGCTCCTCAAGTGAGGGCTCATCCAGCGGCGGCCCTTCCGAGGAAGAAAACAACAATAACACCACCACCACGGTGGTCAGTGGCTCGCCCACTCATGTCTATCCCGAGCATACTCCAGACTGGAGCAACCTGAAGGTCCTCCATCGCAACACCCTGCCCCCACGGAGCTACTTCTTTCTGTACAACAATGAGGAGGACGCCCTCACCAGGGACATCACCAAGTCCAAGTCCAAGCTTCTCTCCGGAAAGTGGAAGTTCCACTTGACTACCTCGCCCTTTGCTGGACCCCGGGACTTCTACAAGCCCGACTTTGACACCTCGGAATGGGGCGATATCGTCGTCCCCGGCATGTGGCAGTGCCAGGGCTACGGAAAGGGCCCGCAGTACACCAACCTCAACTTCCCCTGGCCCGTGGACGCCCCCAACATCCCGTACGATGACAACGAGTGCGGCCGCCACGTGACCACCTTCCACGTCGACAAGGACTTTGCCGAGGACAACCAGCTCAGGCTGCGCTTCGAGGGCGTTGACTCTGGCTTCACCGTCTGGGTCAATGGCCACGAGGTCGGCTACTCTCAGGGAGCTCGCAACCCCAGCGAGTGGGATGTCACAGATTTCATCAAGGTCGACGCCGAGAACACGCTCGCGGTCGAGGTCTACCAGCGCTGTGACGGCACCTACCTCGAGGACCAGGACCAGTGGTGGCTGAGTGGCATCTTCCGCGACGTCTACCTCCACGCCTTTCCCAAGTTCCATCCGGAGGATTACCACGTCCACACGTTCCTCGACAAGGACTACAAGGATGCCACCCTCCGTGTCGACATCACCATGAACCGGGGCGCCTACGTGGACATGAAGCTCCTCGACGCCGACGGCAAGCTCATCGCCAAGGGCATGGAGATCTTTGACCGCACCAACCGCTTCGAGGTGCGCGTCAAGAACCCCCACAAATGGACAGCCGAGACACCTTACTTGTACACGCTCGTCCTCAACTTCCAAAAGTGCAGCTTGGTCCAGCGGGTTGGCTTCCGCCAGACCGAGCTCATCAAGGGCGTCTTCTGCATCAACGGAGAGCCCGTCAAGTTCCGCGGTGTCAACCGCCACGAGCACCACCCTGATTCCGGGCGCGCGGTGCCTTATGATTTCCTCAAGCGTGACCTGCTTATTATGAAGCATTTTAATGTCAATGGTATTCGCACCTCTCACTACATCAACGATCCCAGGCTCTACGACCTCGCCGATGAGCTCGGCATTTGGATCCTCGATGAGGCTGACCTCGAATGCCACGGCTTTGGCGTGGTCGGCATCGACGGCCACAAGTTTGCCTCCGACAACCCAGAGTGGAGAGAGGCCTACGAGGACAGAGCCAGGCAGATGGTCATGCGTGACAAGAACCACGCCTCCGTCGTCCTGTGGTCCCTGGGCAACGAGTCCTTCTACGGACAGAACCACCAGCACATGTACGATGTCATCAAGAGCATCGACCAGTCTCGCCTCGTCCACTACGAGGGTGATGGCAGTGCTCAAACCGCAGACATTTACAGCCGGATGTACGCTTCAGTCGACGACATCGTCTACCAGGCGTCTGAGAAGGACTGGAGGAAGCCATTGGTCTTGTGCGAGTACATCCACGCCATGGGCAACGGACCCGGCGGCGTGAAGGAGTACATTGACGCTTTCTACGAGCACCCTCGTCTCATGGGAGGTTTCGTGTGGGAATGGGCCAACCATGTAGGTATTCACAACTCTCTCACATGACCACATCCTAACATCCGCAGGGCCTCCGCACCAAGAACGAGGATGGTGAGGAGTACATGGGCTACGGAGGCGACTTCGGCGACGACCCCAACGACAAGAACTTCGTCTTCGACGGCCTCTGCTTCGCCAACCACACCCCGACGCCCGGCCTGCGCGAGTACGGCAAGGCCATCGAGCCCGTCCAGACGCTCGGCATCAAGGGCAACGAGGTCACCATCATCAACCGCTACGACTTCGTCGACCTCGACCACCTCACCGCGACCTGGCACATCGTCGGCGACGGCCTCGTCATCGGGAGCGACCAGGAGGTCGAGATCCCCAAGGGCGTGAAACCCCACACCAAGGCGCACCTCAAGATCAAGGGCCTCCCCAAGGACCTCACCGCCGAGGCCTACCTCCACATCGACTTCATCCTCACCGAGGACACCAACTGGGCCAAGGCCGGCCACCGCGTCGCCTTCGGCCAGCTCCCGCTCTCCAAACCCCCCTCCATGGCCCGCATCCTCTCCACCCTCTTCCAGCCCTTCGTCGACCCCGTCCCGACCATCCGCCAATCCGACCCCTCCACCCTCAGCATCACCTCCTCCACGGGCCAGTCCACCTGGGGCCTCGACCTCACCCTCGGCACCCTCACCAGCTGGAAGAAGGCCGCCCGCCCGCACCTCGACCTGCTCACGGAGCCCTTCGTCATGGACTTCTACCGCGCGCTGACCGACAACGACCGCGGCGGCCGCTTCGGGCAGAACTGGGCGGACCGCCGCCTCGACCAGACGCGCCACCACGTCAAGCGCGTCGAGTGGCGCAAGGAGAAGCACGGCCTCGTCGTCAACGTCCACTCCCGCATCGCGCCCCCGGTCCTCGCCTGGGCCGTCGACACCTGGACCACCTTCACCTTCCACGGCGAGGCCGTCTACATCAAGATCAAGGGCAAGCCCAACGGGCCGCTCCTCCCGGACACCTTTGCCCGCATCGGCCTCACGGGCGGCGTCAAGGGCGTCGAGACCGTCGCGTGGTGGGGCCGCGGACCGGGCGAGAGTTACTCGGACAAGAAGCGCGCGCAGGCCTTCGGCAACTGGGAGGAGACGGTCGACGATCTCTTTGTTGACTACGAGTACCCCCAGGACGGCGGCAACAGGACCGATGTCCGCTGGGTCGAGCTCCGCGGGCGTCTGCCGGATGAGAACGGCGTTGTGGACCAGAACGCGCCGCGCGAGAAGCTGCTGCGCGCGAGATTTGGCGACCTAGATGGCGCGTCGTTCTCTGCGATGCATTACACCACCAAGGACCTGGACGAGTGCGAGCATCCGTACGAGCTGTACAAGCGCAAGAGGGAGGACACGGTCGTCAGGCTGGACTGGAAGCACCACGGTCTGGGCACGGGTTCTTGCGGCCCGGCGACGCTGCCCGCGTACGAGCTCCATGCCAAGGAGTTTGACGTCGAGCTTGTATTGGATTAAGTGTCTTGAGGGAGAGAGCATGTGTATTGTATTGTAACTGAAAAAGGCCGTTGGTGCTGAACATCAAATTGAGAAAAGTGTGTACTGTTCGACCAATGTTGGCCCTCTGCGGCCAGACCAAAATTACCAAATTTGTGATGAGAGTGTGTGTAGTCCGAAACCCACCAACAGCACACCGAAACTGACGCTATGGGAGCTCGATCGGAAGCTTCTTCATGTATACTGCCACGCTCCAAGCTCAATCTCACTCTTGTGCAACTCCAGCCCCTCGAGTTTTTCACAATCACCTCGCCGCGCCCTCGCCCGGGCACTGCCCGCGACGAGCACCCACGTCCCCGCGAGGTCGGGGTAAGGACAAGCGTACACACCCTCGCTGGCGGCGTTCTTCGGGTCGCAGAAGTTGAGAAGGCCCGTCGGCGGCTCGGCCTCGCACGGAGACGAGGGTCTGGCGGTGGTCCTGTAGAAGCCATCCATCAGGGTGGAGTTGGCGGGCCAAGAGGCCGAGTGTGCCTGGGTGAAGCCGACGAACCCCTCAGGATCGACGTAGATGTCCTGTCCGCCTGGGACCATGACCTGCGGTGTGAATAGTCAGTGAGCAGGTCCAAGTAGGCTTATCGGGAGACAGGGGGATCAAAGTGAGGTCTTGGTGCCCGGAGAGAGGGCAAGAGAACGTACCATCATTCCCGTGAGAAGTCCGCTGACGGTAGTGATGTTTCCGGGTGGGCAGGAATCACGCGGCACGACGTCGGGGCAGTAAGTCATCGGGGTGTCGAGGCCGATGATGAAGCGGCGGCCGCTGGCGTTGATGGGTTTGCCGTGGATCGCGCGGGTTGCGGGTGCGTAGGCGGTTAGGGTGTATGACTCAAAGGCCGCTGCGAGGGTGGTGATGCAGCTGAGTAAGAGGATGAGAGAGAGGATGCTCGATTTGAGGCCCATTTTGATCGGCTTCCGGCGAGTATGGAGTGGAAGAAGGAGGGTTCAGAGTGGAGGGATGTGGGTTTGGGTTGGCGATGGTGGAAATGGTGTTTTGGCTGGGTGAGTGAGTTTTATCATCGAATATCGGGACGCTTTGATGAAGGAGACACAGAGGTGTCCCTTCCCGTCCAAAGGGGTTGCACCAATATCGTGAGGTGTACGAAGGAAGGAGCGATGACAAGAAGGAAAGACCAGCCAGAGACGGAATCACCCATCATCGGCCTTTCCGTCAAGAGTCCTCTGCTCTTTCCTCCCTCATCGGATCTAGACCCAATGATATGTTGCATGAGGGATCACGCGCGAGGAAGCGTCGAACCGGCTGTCTCTGGGAAGAAAGCACTCTCAGCTCAGCCAGTATGTGATATTTTCCTGTTCGGATGGTCTTCACGGAAATTGAAACCGGCTTGACAAATAATTGTGAGAATTGCTTTCTTCATGTCCTATCTGTGCTGACTTCAACATTAGATCTAGATTCTACAGGTGCTCCACGAAGGGGACCACGTCAACTAGACGTACCACGGTAGAAGGGGATGCTGAGCCGGCTGCTTGGATTCATGAGATGTAATCTAAGCCGTGCAACATGAGAAGGCCTCGAACGATTTGGTGTGCCCATGCACCACAAGATTTGAAAATGACTTTCCCGCGCTCAACGTACGTCCTGAAATAGGCATCCCCAACAGAGACATCAGGCACGCCTAGATTGAAACGGTCCAAGACATCTGCAACGTTCGCAGTGCGCGTATTCTTTCCGCTTCAGATGCTGCTATCTTTCAACAGTCAAGCGGTGTGTAGCTGGAATGTGGAACACGGATGGCCCGGAGCTCGTTTTCGGGATTTTCTGCAGGCCAGAGGGTCTGCACCAAGCACCCAGCTTCGTTTGCATATCGTGCAGTCAATCAGTGCTTCATGTGAATACTTTTGAATTAGAAACTGTCGTAAAATGAATTGTATGTCACTCCGTCTACCCGCTCTGCCACCCCGAAACGCCCAGAACGCCTGCGGAATCCATCTATCCCCTCTACCCAGTAACCCCCATCCCAATCACAGCGACTCCTCCTTGTGAATCTCAATACCAGCCGGCGCCCCAACCAACGTCTTGCACTGCGCGTAAATCACAAACTGCCCAGCAACCAGACCGCACGTCATGACAATACGCGGGCCCAGCCCCGTCAGGAGCAATCTCTTGGGCCCAAACTCCCTCGCGAGCTGGAACATCCTGCTTGTGGCACCCTGCTTTGGGTCGCCCGCGCCCTTGTTGATGGCCGACAGCAGCGTGTCCGCCGGATGGGAAAGCACCGCCGCCGCGACACCCGCAACCACGCCCGACGCCAGCTCCACGCCCGTCGACTGCAGCTGCGTCATCTTGGCCTTCCTCTCGGGCCCCATGGTGCGGTAGATCACCTCCACCGCCGCCTCGTGCACCGAGAACTGGCCGACGGCGTACGGCACCTGCTTAAACAGCAGCGGCACGAAGCCTGAGTAAAACCCCTTGAACCCCTCCTCGCGCGCGAGGCGCATGAATCCCGACGTCAGCCCGTTCGCAAACCCGCGCTGCGAGACGAGACGGATGCGCGTCGCCTCGAGCGGACACAGCAGGATATCCGCAAAGAACTCGGCAGTCGCGCTGGCGCCGAGGTAGATGGCGGTGCGCTTGTCGACGGCCTTGTCGGGCCCGCCGGCGAGGGTGATGAACTGCTTCTTGAAGAACTCGTAGCCGGCGAACTTGCCGCCGCCCTGGACGAGGTAGCCGACGGCCGTGGGGCCGAAGCCGGTGAGCAGGGCGGAGGCGCCCTCCTTGGCGACGATGGTGCGCCCGGCGCTGACCATGTTAAGGCCCTTCATGGCGTCGTCGACCTGGATGCGCGTCTTTACCACGTCGATGGGCGTGGCAGCGCCGTGGGTGAGTGTCGCGGCGAGCGCGCCGGCGCCGAAGAACTTGGCATAGTCGAGGGGTGAGAAGGTCGGAACCTCTGTTTGTGGTGTTGTTTTTGATGCCATCTTGGTGGGAGTGGAGATGTGTCTGCTTCTGAAAATCAGAGAATTGGTATGTACGAGCAAAGCAGTATCAAAAGAAAGCGGCTGGTCGAGAGTATTAAAAGGTCTCTACCGTCATGTTAAAGAGAAGAGAGCTTGCCTTGGCAGGGTAGTGTGTGCTGTGGTGCGTGGTGGACCCCTAGTCGCTGTGCTTGAGCACGCTATGACGTCGTTGTTCCGTCGTGACGGAATTGCCGCCGGAGTGTTCGGGGACGCAGGGCAACACTAACCCCAATTGCCCAATCAGCTTGGCTCTGTTTCATTCGACGGGACTGGGAGAAAACTCGGCGGGATTGACGACATTTTTGGATCACTAAGGACCGCCCACTTTATCCCGGTCTGATAAGCTTTTGGGTGCCGTTCGTCCCGACTCGCGGAATCGCGCCCCGACGCAGCGGATGCTCCCGCGCCGCGAGATGGGCCTGGTGGCTCCGATGCCGCGCACGACGTCACCCTGGGTCCTCCGGAATTGGTTTTCAACCCCCGTTTGACGCGGTCGACTACGATAGATCTGTTTCCCAATTGTTTCTTCCACCGAGCAGTAATTACCTTGTGCATTCGCCGTGAGTACCCACTCATTCCGACCTTCACAGCCAAGTGAATACTTCACGCCTCAGCTGCATGTCTGCGTGCGATTTCGACATAGGCCTCAAAGTTCGCTCGCCTATTGTTTGTACTTTAGAGACTGGGCACTCTAATATCTGCGCATCGGTCTTCTTATGTCTACGATTTCGAGACACCGCCCACTTTGGCGACTCGGGCGCCTTCGGGCACCGTTCACCAGCCTCCCTGCCTACATGTATTTTTCGACTTCAAATACATTCTCCAAAAGTGTCCATGTGTGCCTAAAATTCCACCTGTTGCCGATGACCAACCAGATTTGTTTGTACATTGGGCACCATCAGTCATCGTTCTACTTCCTGAGAACTGGTTCCTTATTGGCTGATGATATCAGCCGTAATGCAGTATAGCATGCACGTGTCCCCATGGAACGCTCAGCCTGCTGCGACTAACTGAATATGTTCGAGAGTATACTAGGTACTGTCAGCCCCGTACTAGTGAGTGGTTGATTCCTTGGAGACGGGCCCTCCCGCCCCCTGCACCCATCACACAAGCTGGGTGGCGGTGTTCAGGCAGGCGCGAAGAGGGGAGGGGACTGCAAATTGAGGTGGGTATAAGGTTGGGCCTCGCCACTTGCTCTACTCTCGAAGGGCATGCCATCCATCTTGACAACGCGGATATTTTCTTCTTCAATCTTTGTCAGCCCGCCAACAGGCCGCTGCAATGGATCCCATTGGGGCTCTAGGTTTGGCTAGCAATGTCCTGCAGTTTGTTGATTTCACCTGCGGGCTCATGAGGACGGCCGTGGAGATTCACAGGTCTGCTTCCGGATCCACCGCAGCTGTCTTGGATCTTGACAGTCTGTACGGAACACTGCAAAAACACCTGGAGGAGCTTACAGCCGGTTGTAACAACGCCAACAATTTACTCAACGTGCCAGCAATCACATCCACCTCTCAGCCGCTGTCGCTCCGTACCATGCTGAACTTATGCAAAGGAGACTGCGAGAAGCTCCTGGCTGTGATTGAAAAGCTCAAGGCGCCAGGAGCATCCAAGAGGCGCTGGCGGAGTTTCCGGGCCGCTCTTACGCATGTCTGGGCAGCGTCAGACATTGAATACCTCGAAGACCGGTTGACGAAAACTCAGACATCCATGACGCTCGTGATCGTTTCATTGTCAAGGTATGTAGAGGAGTTCCGGGGTAACACTTTGCCTCGAGAGGGACTTCTAACGATTACAATAACTAACACATATTGTAGCAAAGCACAAGAGTTCCGCATGGATGAGCTGAAGAGGCTGCAGGATCAATGTCAGATCTTACAGATTGACCAAGCAGCAAGAATCACCGGGTTTATGTCTGAAATGAGAGAGTTCAAAGCCAGTCTCGGCTTTTTCCAGGAGAGGCATAGGCGCGAAGCACCGCCTAGCGAAGAAATCGACCGGCTTGAAGAAAAGCTCAGAAAAATGTCGCTATCCCATGCGTCTATCCGAGACGAGCAGGGTATTCTCAAAAGTCTCAGCTTCGAAGCTCAGCCAATTCGACATGAAAACATTCCGAAGGCATACCAAAAAACGTTTGAATGGGTCTATCAGCCTCAAAGTGACGACCAGAATACCGTGGGCCACTTCGCTCAATGGCTCAAGAGCGACGAGCAATTCTTTTGGGTTTCAGGGAAGCCTGGATCGGGCAAGTCCACGTTCATGAAGTTCGTTGCGGGCGAAGCTAGAACCCGTGGCCTTTTGTCGAAATGGGCGAAAGCGAATCGACTCGTCATCGCTAGCCACTACTTCTGGAGTGCAGGCACCGAATTGCAGAAATCTGAGCACGGCCTCCTGCGCAATCTTCTCTACGACATCTTCCGACAGTGTCCTGATTTGATACTTCCTATCTGTGGCAAAAGACGAGCCGGTCCCGATGAAGTGAGCGAGCAAGAATACTTGCCATGGACCTTGCCCGAGCTTTATGATGCCCTTGGCAAGGTCGCAGCCTATGATAAAGGCTTCCGTCTGTGCCTCTTCATTGATGGCTTGGATGAGTACATGGGCGAGCATACTAAAATGTGCGAAGTCTTGAAAGAACTTGTTGAATCCTCAAGCATCAAGATGTGTGTTTCCAGTCGGCCGTGGAACAGCTTTGAAGACGGATTTGGACACCAGAAAAACAAGCTATACATCCAGGATTTGACCAGAAACGACATCTTGGAGTATATCCGAGACAATCTTCACAAACACGATCGACGGCAGTATCTCAAAAAGGCGCCATCGCAAGGAGACCAGTTGATACAGGAAATCGAGCAACGGGCGTCCGGGGTGTTCCTTTGGGTTTACCTCGTCGTTAAGAAACTTCAACGTGGACTCACAAACCGTGACAGCCTTTTCAATCTCGAACAGCGTTTGAGGAGCGTTCCAACTGAGCTTGAAGAATTTTTCACCCAGATTTTGGAATCGGTTGAAGATTTCTACCACGAACAAATGGCGACAACACTTCAGATCGCAGTTGCGGCAAACGAGCCTCTGCATAAGTTGGCTTATGCTTTTCATGATCATGAATACGAAGACGAAGATTACTTTTTTGGGCTTCCAATTGGGCCTCTTGATCCGATCGCCATGGAGGATATCAACGAAAATATGGGACATCGTATAAACGGTCGGTCACGCGGACTGTTGGAGATCAATCAAAGATCTGGTACGGTGACTTTTCTTCATCGAACAGTCATGGATTTCCTGAAAACGCCGAAAATGTCGGAATACCTCATCAAACTCGCGCCGAACAATTTCAATATTCCACTCTGTCTTCTCAAGATCTACGCTTCGATGATTAGGGTACAGTTATTTGAACGTGTATCCCGGAAGGAATTTGGCCTCTACAGAGACTGCTCCTTGCAGTCACTTACCGCAAAAGCCCTTGAATCTGCGACCATGGTGTGTGACTCTTCTACATCGGGGGCGGTCAAAGCACACGAGATACTCAATGAGCTTGATCGCACGTTGTTAGAGAAGTCCCGTCAATTGCAAGTCACTTTCGACCCCAATAGCCCCGCCGTGGCATTTTTCAGAGAACAACTCATTTCCGGCCAACACCTTCGATTTATGTCTTGGACGTTGCCGCAAGAGCCTGATTATCTTTCGGAATTCGACCCAACGCTTATCTTACGAGTCCTGACCGCCAAGGATAACCACCAAGAAACTCGACTGGACAAGCAATGGAGAAGCAGGGGGACTGAAATGCTGAAGCTCATTCTCGAGACGCAGGAGCTGGACCCCAACCAAACTCAATGGAACGTGGATCCTAGAAAAGCCTGGACGCCATGGACAGCACTGGTTCGCTATGCCACGTCATGGAGTCGAGAGGAAAGTAAGGCAACGCAGAACCACTTTTGGGACCTGATGGAACATAACGTGTTCAATCTACTCTTACAAAAAGGTGCTGACCCAAGCGCCATCATATGGGTAGACGTGACAGAAGGGTGGACCGCATTTGCGTCTTTTCTCAACCTGGCTTTTGAAGTCCCCGCCGACGTACGCCGTGAGGCTTCGTACATCCAAACGGTAAAAAAGTTCCTTCGACTTCACGATTTCATGGATGAGTCGGAAATCCTTCACACCAATCGTTCCATACAAGATAGGATGGGCAGCAAGACTAGGGTACGATCCACTCGGGATGTCTTTCTTTCGCGTCTACATTCCAGATGCGAGACAGAGCCGGAGGAATGCAACATAGCACTGCTGGCCAAAGTGGTTGATCTTCTTGAACTTCGTCACCAGATTAGTGGCATTGCCAGGAACGTGTTGTTCACCTCTGAGCCTGTTGCTTAGAAACTTAGAGCTGAAAATAGGACTGGTGTGTGCAAACAAATTGTGTAGTATTGTCGGCAGCTTTTATCATATGGTTCCCCTGCATCATGTTCTTATCAACTCCTGATTTCATAGGGTGTTGGGACAAATATTCCTAAGTTAGAACGGGGGACCACGAAATCTTCCATGGTCAATTATCCGTGAGGCATGTTGTTGCAGTCTGTTTGTGGACTTTACAAAGGTCTATTCCGTCATCACAACCAGATACCGTCTCCTGTTGGTTTTAGAATCTGGACCACTTTTCAAGATGCGATCCGTGTTCTTAAGCGATGGATGTGGGTCGTTCTATTTCTGTATTGTTGAACTGGTAGAGTAGTTTGTTGATCGAGCTACTGCTAGCCTGTTTGTGAAAGGGGGTTGGGTTTCCTTAGATGTAAAGAGGTTGGTAGAGGTTAAAAATGACACACAGCGAAATCAAAAGGCTGGAAACACACTGGAGACGGACTTATCGGGTCCGATAGGTTCGTCTTTTGTGGCTGTGGTGCCGAAATATCGGGCTCGGGCCTTTAAGAACGACTGTCCGACCATGGTGTGCTCTCGGTGCCCGCGCCCTCCGAACGGCCTCCCGCCCAGCCAACACTCCACTCCGGCGACCGAGCCGACTTGGGACGATGGCCCACAGCATCAAAATGAGCAGACCAGCCCCTTATTCCAGTCTATGACTCTATGGTTTGGGCCAAGAGTGGCGCAAGAGCTCTAGCAGCTCCCCTGCGCCACGGATGAGATCAAATTCTGTTCAGTGCACCGAAGTCCGATCTATGTGTCTTTTTATAGCATAAGGCTGAAAGGGGGTAGGATACGAGACTCAGCCCGAACGTTGCAACAGCCCTACGAGCCTCAAAAAATATGCTCGCCGAGCCTTCCCTTAGGGTCTCATCACTTCTGTTAAAGGGAGATCGAAACATCTCCAACTGTTGAAGCTATCCAGCACACTTGCAGCCAAGGCAAGCAAATCACATTCGTTGAACGTTTCCAGTCTTTCTTTCAGTCTCACAATAAAACTTTTCCAAATGTCCCCGCTCAAAGAGACCGGCTCTCCGGAGCTGACTGAACTGGACCCCCGCGGCGACGTCGTCTTCGTCGTAGGATCGGCGGCGGCTGAAGACACCCCTGCCCGCAGCTTCCGCGCCTGCTCCCGGACCATGGCCCGCGTATCCCCCGTCTTCGACCGTATGCTCAACGGCAAGTTTACCGAGGCCAAGCCGGCGGCATCCGGCTCCGGCGATGCCGCAGCCGATTGGGTGGTCCAGCTCCGCGACGACAAGCCCGATGCGTTTGCTCTCTTCGCCAGCATCGCCCACGCACAGTACCGCTGCGTGCCAAGGAGCCTGACTATCGACAAGTTCTACGACCTGACGGTGCTGACGCACTACTACGACGCCACACCCATGTTGACGCCGTGGTTGCAGGGCTGGATCTCAGGGATCGGAGAGGTCCCTGACGTTGGCTCTGAGGGGTTGCTCATGCCCAAGTTGCTGTGGATCTCATGGGAGCTGGGGCACAAGCAGCTTTTTGAGAGTACCGCAAGGAGAATGGTTATGGAGTGCCAGGGGAGCATGATTGGGGAAGATGCCGGCCTGGAGGAGCTGAGCATGCCGCCAGACATTATCGGTTCGTTTCCATTGCCAGCCAACGTGGAGCTGTTACTAACTCTTGATATCAGAACGCATCAACGCCATCCGCAGCCAGACAATACAATCCATCATGGATGTCTTCCGCGACTTGTACGAGAAGCTCGTCACCGTCGACGAAGGCCCGCGCTGGTGCCTGCATGCTTCTTACATGGGCCCGCACCGGTGCGAGAGCATGATTCTGGGCAGCATGACGTTCTGTCTAACCAGGGCTGGGCTTTGGCCGATCCCTGAAACTTCAGATGTCGATGACAGCGTGGTGATGCTATACTCGACGTTGATGAACTTGGTTATCCATGATATTGGACGGCCGGGAGAGAAGGGGGGCGTTGATCACTCTGAGTGCAACCCCCGCGCATTCCTCATGGGACAGATCAAGGATATTTTGGCGGAGGTCCCGAATCCAGTAACTGATGCGCACAAGAAGCATCTGGATAGACAAATACAGAAGCTTCTGGTTTGAGGATAAAGAAAAATAAACGCATTAAAGATGATGGATGCTGGCAAGTAAACATACGTCAATAGTTATCAAGTTGGTAGAGGCGTCGTGGTGATCACCCGGGAAAGAGACTAGGATCACATTAGACCTTTGGTTGGAAAAAGAGGTTATGGGTCTATATTTCGATAAAGGACTTTCTATTTATGTTATACTACTTGGCAATAGAATAAATATTTCTCGTTTTCTCATTACTTTCTCTTTGAAGTAAGGTAATTGACTTGAGCGACCTGCGACCTCAAAAGTAAACACGCCCAACAAACTCCAAGATACAGGGCCTTCAGGTGTATCTCAGATGTCAATCCCCTGAAAGCCGCACTATGCCAGGCCACGACCCCCCTCCGGACGTCTCCACTTACTAAGCAGCCCCTGCGGCTTCCCGAACTTCTCCGCTAGAGCCTGCTTTGCCGCTGTCGCTGAAATCTCCAGATTCGCAATCAAAACAATTCAAAGTGAATTGCCCCAGGACCATAGGATCCAGTTCATCGAGTCAAGCAGCGCCTCAAACATCGATGGCAACTTATCAACCACTGAACACTTTCATCCTCCACTCCGGCTGTCAATTTTGCTCATCGATGGCCCGCATTTTAGCTTCCTGTAAACATGTCGCGTTCCCGGAGCGGATGTCTGACATGCAAACGACGCCATCGTAAGTGCGACGAAACCCGACCGGATTGTCTGCAATGTCTCGGCCAAGGAATTCCATGCGAGGGCTACAACGTCGTCTTACGCTGGGACACCGGCATCGCTTCACGCGGGCGGCTCACGGGAGCGCCGACACCTGCGGACGCGCCACCTGCCAAACGCCGAAAGACGACACCTTCGTCGAGGAGCTCGTCTGGAGAGTCCCCCAGCGAGAAGGATACAGATCCCAAGCCGGCTGCTCTTCCAAGACGAGAAAAAAGCCGGAGCGGAGAATTGTATCCACGGCAGATTTCATTGGCTCTCTCGCCGAATCCCGAGCCGTCCGGCGCGCCTCCGAAGGTCTTACAGCCGTCCCCGTCTCACGCCGGGTCCCCATGGCCCGGTCAGACGGAACAGGACCGGCATCTTTACGAACAATGTGAGTTTTTACCATCGATGTTTCTGAATCATAGATGAATGATCTTTACACGAAAGAAGGATCACGGACTAACAAACAATACCAGTCGACAACTCTACCATATTTCTGCTGTATTCCACCCATCGCGATGACCTCTTCCGACGAGATCTTTGTCAACTCGCAAATAGGTCGGAAGCCCTTTGCTCCATTCTTATAGCCACTCACCTATACGTGTCGAGCCCAGCCAACCCCTCGTCGCTGTTTGAAGAGTACTATCTCCGCGGGCTTCATCTCTTCCGCAAGCAGCTGGAGTCCTATGATGGTACCGTCAACGTGGGGGTAATGTACGCGGGCCTTTTTATTTGCACCCTTAATGTGAGTGAACCCCACGTAACCTTGGATATCTTCTCGTTTGGCCGCTGATAGCCCCAACCCGTTAATGTAGCTTTTCCAAAGCGCACCATGGTCCGTTCATCTGGAGCTCATGACCACTGTCTATGGCCTGGGAGGTAGTCTGCACGGTTCTGCTATCCTGGACAACCCAGACGCCTGTTTTCCCTTGGAACTTATGGCAGTGATGGACATGCCGACCTTTGTCCGAGGACGTTCTACCATGACATTGGGCATCTGGCATAGATTAAGCCAGGCCCAAGAGTCTCTTCACGGGAAGGTCGAGGGTGGGATAGAGGTAATCACTAGTCTACCACGGTCACTCCTTGACATTTTCTCTTCCATCCAAGACGAGTCTTCGGAGGAGGCACTGCTCTCGTGGCCAGGAGAGCTCGGAGAGATACCACAGATTCACTTGTGGGAAGCGTATCGCTTCGCTGGAGCTCTCACTGGTCGGCGGTTGAGAAGGGGTCGAGGTCTCCCATCGTCAGCTCCGTCAACGGAACTCCTGGTCGGTCGCCTTGTGGCAGCCATCGATGCCCTCTGCGACACGCGGACGCGGCCCGAATACGATCACCTGCTCACGACAAACTCGCTGCTCTATCCGTATGTTGCGGCACGGTTGGAGGTTGCCACCTTGCAACGACGGCCTTCTTGGATGGAGGTGCTGCGCCGTGCTGTCGACATTTGCCAACCCTACGGCAGAAGCGCGAATGCGTGCAATATTGCAGAGATGTTAGATGAAGCGTGGAAGGCTGGCGATGATGATTACGACATCGACGAGCATGCCAGACGGAGGAACGTGGAGATTGCTCTCTTTTGAGCTATCGTCTGCGGAGCTAAGGTTCGAGTTGGCCAACAATGTGCACTGGAATTGTGCCGTGTCAGAATATCCCAGCCCATCACCCTATCGACATCACTTTGTACAAACAAGTAAATCAAGATGAAGAGATACCATTCGTCCAGTCTTAGCGATATCATCGGCAATGTCAGTTTGAGGCTTCACAGGGGTCGCCGGGTAAGCCAAACCACTTTAGGTAGGTCCAAGAGCCAATCATGTCTCTGCTCCTAATCGCGCCAGGTGTGCTTCACTCCTGGCTGTTACCCCAGATTCAACCTTGGAAGTTTAAGTGTAGTTTGTGCTTATCAGTCGGATGCCATTTTGGGGCGACTATGTGGTGGTGTTATTAAAGAAGACAGTATCATACTCCCAATCTCATAAGAATGTGCGATTCCAAGATCTAGGCACCGGAGATCCCCTCAATCAAGAGGCTTTTGTATCTTTTGTCCACCCATACCAAAGTCATTGGATCGTCAACAATTTCCCAAGTGCTTACCACGACGCATACAACCATGGACATGTTTGAGGAAGATACTTACCTGCCCCCTGGTAGTGCCAGACTTTTGTCGGGTAGGCTGCTGCTCTGAAGGCATCCCAAGCGTGCGATGTTGACCTTGGCTGTTGCAGCAGAAGAACCTGTCTTGATATTGATTCCTGAGCCTACTGCGGACCCTAATGACCCCTTGGTGAGTTCTCAAGGCTGTTTTCTGGAAGCTATCCACTCCGTCATCTGACCACTTGATCATTATTAGAACTGGACCTTGGCTCGCAAATATGTCAACACACTCTTTGTCCTTGCTGTCACCGTGGCAGTCTTCGCTGCGTAAGCACCCCTCCAACCACAATACCTCGACGTTACAAAACATAGACACTCAATCGACTGACGCTTCGTTGTCAGCATGACCATGCAGATGGTCTTTTGGCAGCAAATGACGGTCGAATTGGGCATGACCTACGACGAACTCAACGCCGGCGTCTCCTTCAACGTCGTCGGGCTCGCCTTGGGTTGCCTTTGTATCATCCCCTTCACGAAGAAGTACGGTCGACGATCCACCTACATATTCTCGACCGCCGTCATGGCTGCAACCTCCTGGTGGAGCGGCCGCATGCGTACGGTTCCCGAGATGTATATCACGAATTTGCTCTTTGGCTTGGCCGGGTCAACGAACGAGACCATAGCTGAAATGACTGTACGTTCCATATATCGGTCACATTTCGTAGTTGTTTGAGAACGATACTGTTAACAGAGTTTGTGCTGGCAGATTGCAGACCTCTTCTTCGTCCACCAACGCGGTCTGGCGAACGGTTTCTACATCACCAGCGTCATAATCGGGAACTTCCTGGCCCCCACTCTCGCGGGTATCCAAGCAGCCTCCATGGGCTGGCGATGGGCATACTATACCGTCGGCATCATCCTCACAATCCTGTTTCTCTTATTTCTTTTCTTCTTTGAAGAGACGAAATATGTACCCGTGTCCGTTGGGGTTTTGACCGTAGGAGACTCAGACTTGCAGGAAACACAGACCAAGCTGCGAAATACCAAGAGCAACACCACGTCATCGCCCCCCGCCAAAGACAGACAACTCCCCGAGAAGTATGAAGATCAGGATATAGAGCACGTTAGTCCCCAGATTCCGCTGCCCAACAAGTACCGACAACGAATGCGTTTCTCCACGCCCACAGAGGAGTCGTTACTCTTCAGCTATATAGCCCCTTTCAAGATGGCTGTCTTCCCACATGTTATATTCTCAGCCATACAATGCGCCAATGCCGTGGCCTTCTTGGTCCTCTTGACAAGCATAAACTCCATCGTATTTGCTGCCCCGCCGTACAACTTCAACACAGCGGGAGTCGGCATCATGCTCATGGGTCCTTTCATTGGCAATATGATCGGCAGTGTATATGGTGGAATCTTTGGAGACTGGATCGTTGTCAGACTTGCACGGAAGAATCGTGGCATCTTCGAACCGGAGATGAGGCTATATGTCCTCTTCATACCGGCACTCCTCATGGGAGTCGGTGTTGTTATCTTCGGAACCACAGCAGATGGAGTAAGTCATCATTCTACATGAGGGCAAGCTCTCAAGTCTCATGGCTAACAAACTTGCTTCAGGGGATGCACTGGGTGTACCCAAGTATTGGAGGTGCCCTTTTCGCATTTGGCATGAGCTCTATGATGGATGTTAGTTTTACCATTGTGATTGACACCTATAAAGCCGTAAGTATTTACTTCTTGAGAACAAGTGTGTCGCTTCAGTACTGACATAGTTTCCTTCCATCATAGGCCACAGCAGAGTCCTTCGTGTTCATCACATTTATCCGCAACGCAGCGACTATTGGAGTACCGTTTGCAGTGGTACCATGGCTCAACTCCATGAGCCTTACAAACATTTCAATCATTTGCGGATGCGTGGCCACCTCTATCTGCTTCTTGTTCATTCCGTTACTGATCTGGGGGCGGGATATTCGAGTCGCGTTGCATGCCAGATATGACAAACTCATGGCGGAGACCCAAGATTTTGGAGCATCCGAGAGAACTTGATACATTAGCACTATTTTACCTACGTACTTAGATACTGGCTTGAATTTATGTTGTCCTCTTAGAACAGCCTACATATTGTGTTGCCTTCCAGTTACTCGCAATCCGATTTAATGTCCATCCTCGATTGGCCGCCGGAATTGAGCTTTCCGCCTTCTTGTAATGGAAAACCGTTTGCTACAAAACTGGCTATAACGCAGGAATAAACAATTCACATGCGTTCACGTCAACGTATCCACTTCAAATAGTACACGTAAGGACAGTCACGAAATATTTACCATCTACTCGAGGTCGAGGAAGCCGATCACGGAGCCCATTCCCTCGGGGCTCTTACATACACACATCTTCTAATTGTAAGGTATCAGTTCTTATCATGCGGGAGCGAGAACATTTCCAAGCATTTGCTGTTGCCTTTGAAACCCCTTGTCCAGTGCTCATCCCTCCGCTTGAGAGGGTCCTCCTATCCGTCGGGGATACTAATCCGAAAATAGCAAGTCTAAGAGCTAATTAGAATCTTTCTTCCCTTCTAACTTTTCTTCTTTATAGTTTACCGCTTAGAGGCGTACTTTATTAACTACTATATAACTCTAATAGGGAAATATATAGAGAGTTATAATATAACTTCTATAGCTAATTTATAAAGTATATAAAAAGGATTTTTAAACTATTTAGCTAAATAAAAGTAACTCCCTATTATACTATAATTTAATTTTAAAACCCTCTAAAATAAATCTTATATATATTTCTTATTTAATTAATATAGTTTTTATTATTAATAATATTAAATATCTAAAAAAGATTAATTTACTATATATTTAATAATAGTTTAGTTATATTTTTATAGCTAGAAATAATAATATAGTATCTCTATACTTCTTTATAATATATATTAAGTTTTTAAAAAGCTTTTAGAACTAAACTCTCTATTAAGTTAAGTAGAGATTTAAAAAAATTACTAAAAATTTAAAAAATAAAAATAATATAAAAGAAATTAATAAAATATTTAATAAGAAGTATAATAAATAGTTCTAAGAACTAATTACTATTATTACTTTTATCTAAAGATATAGTAATTAAGAAGACTAACTTAAGTTAGGGTAGAGGAAAAAAGGGTCCTTATATTCCCTATAGTTATATAAAAATTCATAAAAGAATTCTTCACAGAATAGAGCTAATCAGAACACCACCCAGACACTAATCGGATTATGCGTCCTATTGCGTTGCTCATGCTGCAGTGCCTGAGACACGGGCATTTAAGAGGTCAACTCGGTAACCTCATGATGTGAAATCATCTTCACCCGCGCATCTTCCCCTCACTTCAAGCGCCAAGATCATCAGCCGCACTAAACCCTCGAGGATGCCTATCACCAAAGTCGGCGTGAAGCCTGCGCACGAACAGAAGCAACTGGACGCCATACCATGGCAACAGTTGGTTGATAAAAAGAAGCAACAGCTTGCTGGTGCTATCCCAGCAAAGTGGAAGCTTGACGTCTCCCTAGTCAAAGAATTGACAGAGGCGAATGGAGGCCGACTTCTTGAGTTCGATCCTGCAAGAAGATCAGGGGTTCTGGATGATATTGAGCTCGATATCACTGAGAGCTTTTCTGCCGTTGAGCTCGTCAACAAGATGGCCCTTGGCCGTCTGACGGCAACTCAAGTGGTTACGGCCTTCTGCAAAAGAGCCGCCGTTGCTCAGCAGCTTGTGAGTCCTTCCAATTTTGAGCCCAAGACACAGTCCATGCACCCTTAGGAGACGCAACTGATTCAGGTTGCAGACATCGTGTCTCACGGAGTCATTCTACGATGAGGCCATCGCGCGAGCCAAGTCTCTAGATGATTATTACCGCGAAAATGGGAAGACTATAGGCCCACTTCACGGCTTGCCGATCAGTTTGAAAGTACGCCTCCCCTGTTTACTGTTCGGAATTTCTGGCACCTTCAGCTGACCGTTAACGAGGACACCTTCAAAGTCGTGGGTATCGACGCAACAGCGGGCTACGTCAACGGCCTGAGGTTGAGGCCCGCAACCACGAACTCGTATTTGGTCAGCGTCTTGCTGGATGCAGGTGCGGTTCTCTACGTCAAGACGAACGTACCGCAAACTCTCATGGTTAGACATCGCTGAAGCACAGCCATCATCCTGCTAACCCATTGTGAAGACCGCAGACTCGGAAAACCATATCTATGGCCGCACATTGAACCCTCACAATCTCAATCTCAACGCTGGCGGGTCGAGCGGGGGCGAGGGCGCCTTGGTAGCCTTTAAAGGTTCACCGATCGGAGTTGGTACCGACATCGCCGGCTCCATTAGAATCCCGGCAATGTGCTGTGGAAACTACGGGTTCAAACCGACGAACCATCGGGTGCCATATGGAAACCAGTCTGAAGGGGTTATCTTGAGTCTTCCTGGCCCCTTCCCGTCTGCTGGTCCAATTGCTGGCACCATGGAAGATCTCCAACTATTCGTGAGTGCGGTCATCAATCAGCGCCCGGGGGCATACGATGCCACCGCTCTTGATCTGCCTTGGCGAAAGCCAGCAGTCGGACAGTGCCTGCGACTCGGGGTGTTGGAAGAAGATCCTGCCTGGCCACTGCATCCTCCGGTTCGCCGAGCCTTCGAAGATGCCATCAACGCCTTATCCGTGGCTGGTCACGAGGTTGTGTGGCTCCCGTATGACTACGAGCGTAGCGTTGACCTTGGGCTCAGGCTTTCGTACCAGTTCTTCGAACTGGCGCATCCTCCAGAGGAAGACCTTGCAGCCGTCCTTGGTGAGCCATTGGTCAAGGCTGCTGCGGCGAGAATGCACCCATTCACAGCCAGGCCACGGCCTGTGCCCAAGGACTTGGCAGAGCCATGGCATCTTCTGGATGACCTGGATGCCGCGCGCGCCAAGTTGGCCGAGACGTGGCACCGCACGTGGTTCTATCACAAGCCGGATGCAATTGTGGCACCAGGAGCTGACAAGACCGCCGTGCCCCATGACACGTATGGCCTGATGCCGTACACGGTGGTGTTCAATCTTCTTGACGTAAGTTGCGCCGGTCTCTCGCAATGAGCTCTGTTGGCTGATGAATCGGACAAGTACCCTTCCTGTTTGATACCAACTGGGCACGCATCAAAGACTTTAGATCCGGAGCCTGTCAAGGCGCAGGACCCCTTCTTGCCAGACTGTGAGAGGCAAACCCTTTCTGATATCCGTTGGAGACAAGCTGACATTTAGGGCACTGTTAGATGATCCGAGTGCAGTTGACGGAGCTCCCTGCGGCATTCAAGTTGTAACCTTGAAGCTTAGAGATGAAGAATGTCTTGCCGCAGCGGCTGTCGTTGACAAGGTCGTCAATGCCGACCGGCAGAAGTGAATTCCAACGATCAAGATCGCGTGTTGTGTAGAAACATAGAGGGAATGTAGTTTTCGACACTCTTAAGCTGTGAACAAAAACTTCAAACCGGTGTCCAGAATATAAAAGGCAAGGCAAAAAGAAGTTTAAGAAGCTCATGCAGGGAGGAACACAGCTCTTAGGCACAATGGGCAAAAATATGCGCCGAGGGGGAATCGAACCCCCGGCTCCCCGACGCTGCTTGATGGCAACGGAGAATTTTACCACTAAACCATCGGCGCTTTTTGAATCTTGATGATTTGATGTTCGGGGCGGTGTGTTTGGAGCCTATGATGTGTGGTTGTGGATGTGGATCATTGCGGAACATTAGGGCTGGCTTAAATTGCAACTTGATGTTGACGACATGGGTCACGATACCCTCATTTAGACGCTAAATAATGGCGGACGGTGATGGAGTCATGAAGTGGAGTATGCTGAAGAGCCATGGCCCAATTTGAAATTCAACTGGATATCATGTGCGTCCTAATCATCCGTGTACATGCCAATAGCCACCGGCCCTCAGTCCTTACTCGTGTGTGAATATACACTCGGCTTCCTTTGGAGCGCGCGATGATCCCTTGTTTGATGTTTGCCTTGGACAATCATAAGGCTGGCATTTGATATGCTTCTCTTTTTGATCTCTGAGATGACTTCGCTAGCTGTGGATCCCAGCGTTTTGCGTGGGTCAATAACGCTTGATGAGCCGTCCAACTCAATAGACGTGGGTTGTAAAACAGAGGCGGCGCGGCCAATTATGAATGTTGTTGCCCTGTCATCGTCATTCTGCAAGGCTAGAAACTCGGAGACAATAGCCGGGGTGGTCGCATCCTTGGTGACGTCGATCTGACGATACGTGATTCGATGGGCGATGGCATTGTGGACATTCGCTTTGGACCGCGCGTATTTCATGTTGATGGAAGCATCAGGGTCAGCAGCCTCAACGATGGTGACTTCAAGATTTTCGTTTTGGGCCAATTGGATGCCGAGCTTGACAGCGAAAAGGTCGTCTTCAGCCCCGGTGTACAACACGCGCGCTGTCTTCTTGCCGCGCCGCTCAGCAGAGAAGAACCTCGCCGCGGACGGGTCTTGAAGCTCAGATAAGCTCACGCCGGAAACATGTCGTTGGAGTTGTCTAGGCTTCCTGACGCCGGGCTCTGACTTGTCGAACAGAGTCGAGTCGATAAAAGTCGCGACAGCTGAAATATGCCGAGCTTCGTTGAAGATGTTGGACATGAGGTTGGGAAAGTCACCACTGGTGATCGGATCACCTCTAGTAGTTGCGCTGTAGAAGGAAGGTAGCTCAGAAATAGTGCCAGTCTCGCTCCATGGGACGAGAATAAGGTCACTGCTGAGTTTATTCGCCTGGGTAGCAAGAGTGTCCGCGAAAGAATCTTCAGGAACAACGGCAATCTGGCCGGAGATAACGACGTCTCTGGTGGTGTTGTTGGCGGAGGTACCGAAAG
This sequence comes from Colletotrichum sp. SAR11_240, assembly GCA_025328625.1. NCBI lineage: Eukaryota > Fungi > Ascomycota > Sordariomycetes > Glomerellales > Glomerellaceae > Colletotrichum > Colletotrichum sp. SAR11_240. The sequence goes on along the minus strand of JAKMXA010000107.1, from coordinate 30,190 downwards.
CTTTGATGATGGGGTCATGTCCGGCATAGTCCTCAATCTCTGAGACCTTCATGACCGACGAGTTGCGCTCACTAAGGCCGACGAGGCGGCAGCCATGGATCCGAAGCAGTTCTTGATGAGGTGCGTCTTCTCCGGGAGCGAGGGCTGCGTGATCTACGAGCCCTTTTTCACCAGAGCGATGTCCGTGAATATCGGCAGAGGAGCTCTTTGAGCTGGCGCTAGACTGGCCACTGGTGAACATCGAGATCGTGGACAGGAGGCTTGAGAGACCGTCGGTCCGTAGGTAGACCAGAAGCTTGCTCGCGACCTCCTTTTGATCATCTTCATCCTCGCCATCGGCACCATGATGCACGATAGGAGTACCATCCCAGTTGATCTTTCCTCTCTTCCACAGATCAAGCTTCTGCTGGTAAGACGGAGGATACAACCACATGACTAGAGGGGACGTGGCGAAGGTTGTGACGAGAGCCATGACGACAAACATGGTGAAAGTTCTCGTGCTGAGAATCTTAGCCTGGAGGCCGATGTTGAGGACGATGAGCTCAACAAGTCCCTTGCAAGACATCAGAGTGCCGATGGTGAATGATTCACGCCACACAAGACCGTTCATGCGGGCTCCAGCGGTACCTCCAATCACCTTACTGAAGAAAGCGACGAAGATGATGGCTACTACATAACCCCACGTTCGACCACTGTCCAGAAGACCGAGATTGGTGTTGATTCCAGATAGCGCGAAGAACAGCGGAACGAATAGAGTTGAGATCAAATCCTCGATCTTTTCAGTCAGCTTGATGGCGAAACCTCCTTCGTGGGGACACATCAGGCCGACCATGAAGGCGCCGAAGATGGAATGGACGCCAATGATGCTGGTGAAGAACGCAGACGCCAGGACAAGAAGAAGCGTCAGGGCGACGACTCCTTGGGTTGGGCCATTTTCCAAACTCTTAGTTCTCCGGAGCACCCACATGAAAGCTGGTCGAACGGCGAACCCAAGGAACAAAGCAAAGCCAATGGAGACTAGCAGGATGTATACCGCAGTGACACCAGCTCCAGAGTTGACGAGAGTGACGCACAGAGCGAGAAGAACCCAGCCGACGACGTCGTTGGCGATGCCGGACGTAAGGACGATCACACCAACCGTGGTGTTGAGCAGTTTCAGTGATGTCAAGATGCGACACAGGACCGGGAACGCGGTGATTGCCATTGCGACACCAATGAAGAGCGCAAACACTCCGAACGAGATGGGTGCGATTCCCGGCTCGTTGTGGAATTCGTTGTACAGTCCCCACGCAACTGCGACGCCCAAACCAAAGGGGATGGCCATATCCAGAGTCGCGACACTGATAGCGGTTCGCCAATTGCTGAGGAGATAGGACAGGTTGATCTCAAGGCCGACAAGAAACAAGAAGAGAACGAGCCCGATGTTGGCTGCCAGTCGGAAGGGCGGCATGGAGTTCGGAGGGAATATGGCTGCGGTGAAGCCGGGGATGCGACCGAGAACCGAGGGACCGAGAAGAATACCCTGTGTTCTCGTGTTAGTTCTCATGAAGTCACGGCGAGGCGCAACGCGACTAGGCTCACAGCGATGACTTCGGCAATGACCCTCGGCTCGCGGATCTTGGACAGCGGCCAATAGAGCAATCTAGTCAACGTAATGACAATGGTTGCTTGGATGATGAACATGATAATCGGGTCGGCGGGGTTGTAAACCGATGGATTCATGCCCTCAAAGATGCCGCCTTGTGAAGGAGCCCTGTCGCCCGTAGGCGTGGGCGTAGGCGAAGTCGTCACCGCTGTCAATGTCGACATGGCGACGGTCGCGATAGAGAGGATCAGCGTATTAAGGGCCTCGAATTGTGGTCTGTAGGTCTTGAAATTCTGGAGACTGAAGGGCTCAATCAACGGTGCTGGTATCGCAGCTGTGAGAGTCGAGCGAGAATCCCTTCTGACAATTCATGGGCTGCCTGCCTGGCGGGATGAACAAATTTAAGACAACCCCGCGATGTCCCTCCCCAGAGAGTAAAGTTACCCAAGACATCTTGGCCTCTGGGCTGCAGAAATGTTCGGTGAGCAATTACTGCATGTTGTCAGATCAGGATCCAGGCCTTTTCCGCCTTCAGAGGATGCCGCGGTGGCTGGACACCTCAAGACGAGATAGACAAGCGGCTTGGCGATTGACTAGCGGATTGCACCCGAAAGTGAGGATTGCATTGTAGGCCGTCTTTGGGTTGGCGCCAGGGGGCTTGGGAGCGAGGGATCGGAGACCTTGGCGTGCTCAGGCCAAGAGTTCAGCGAGAATCTTATGAGAATGTAGTGGACAGAGTTGGAAAGCCAAAGTATTCAAGAGACACCTCGTGCTACCATGTAGCGCTTTACTGACTTACTTGGCAATGGCAGTGCGGCCGTCGTGTGATGGTGGCCTCTGATGACCCTGGCAAACCATGTGCTGTAGGTGGGCGGCGTAGGAAACACAGGCATCCCAGCCAGCCAAGATGCCCGGGAATCCTTTCGAATCAGTTGCTTGCTTGCCAGCAATGGCCACGCAATCTGGAGGGATTTGGGGGTCATGCTGCTTTCAGGTGGCTTCGGCCAAGGCTCTTGACCGCAACTATGTGAGGGCTGGCATGGATTGGACTCTGCCATGCCTACTGTCTACATGTCGCTCGAGCATGTGAAATAATTAGACAGATGATGAAGAAGTCTACCCAGATTATTTGGACATGGCGACTGGGTGAGAGTTCCAATTGAACGATTGACAGTATGCCCAGGCTATGGCTCGAATCCCCAATCGCTGCATCCTCCTGTAAAGTTTAGCCACGTCTCCCCGCATTCCCCTCAATTTGCATGATTTACAGGGCGCGTCGCTGGAGAAGTAGTGGGATTGGCACACCGTCACCTGTCAGGCAGTATGCTTGAAAACAACTGGCGTATGTTTTCCACGACGCGCTTCCAAATGGCTATGGAACATCGTGCGAGACGGATACTGTATGCATAGGAACTGAAACCAGATCATTTCCTGCTATATTATTACCTGATGGTTGAGTCTGAAAGCTGTTCTGGGCCACTCTGTTGGGAGCTGTATCACCTCTCCAGACCGATTTCTAGTACCATCGACAGCGGTCAGTGACGTGAACGCTCAGCGGCGGCAGGTTCTCAGCACGAAGCTGGTTGCTATTAATCAGTGCAATCCTGAACAGCGACTCTCTCGATACATCATGACAGACGTCTTGAACGCATCTTTCATCGTCTTATCTTCACCTCCCGTCAAGTGTAAGCTCGGATTTTGTTTCGGCGGTCGCAACCGAGCTCAGATCTGAGTAACCGCGTGCTGTTTAGCAGCGCCAGTCTCAACACAAAAAACGGTTCTCTAAGGTTCTAACCTTCTCTACCCCGACAGATAACCTTAGAGTCCGCTGTAAACTCACCTAAGGTATTTCTCATAGGAACCTCATTTAAGCATAGCAAACAACCACAGTCACAAGACGACCGCCGTTATGCGCGATCAGTTCAAGACCAACACAAATGCGTACAATGAAACGCTTCTTCATCACGATTGACTGCACAGTGCTCGGTAAGAAGGGGGACGTGGGACTGCTGTGGAGATCTTAGTCAGACTAGTGGCTGTTCCGTTCATTAATCACATCCTCGATAGTCTAGTGGTGAGGATATCGGCTTGTCATTACACGATTCGCCGGGGACCGGGGTTCAATTCCCCGTCGAGGAGGTTCTGTTTTGGCTTTTGTTCTTTTTGATCTGTCGTAACAATGAGGCGCTCTGTTTCTTTCTTTGTTTTTTTTTCTTCTTTGTCTCTAAGGCTACTTTCTACTGGCTGACTGGCCGTTTTTTCTTTCTTCTGTTCTACTATAGCTCACTTAAACACTACCACTTCTAGGTCGTTAGCGCTCTAATGGAAATGTGAAAACTCTGCTATAAATTGCTGAACTCATTTATCTCACCCCAGGTTAGCTCATTCATCCCGTAACTGACCTACGGAAAGTAGTCTCCCTGGGAACCAAATTCCGCCTGGGAGTCAACTTGAATATGATTTTGCACTTTAGAATAGGTCCCAACTTTTAGACTTGGTCTAGCATGAGGCGTATCCCATTTCTCCTATTTCTCCGTTTTGCTCTTCCAATTTCGAAGTACCGCGCTGGTTCTAATGTTATAGTTACCGCGGGAGTTCTTACTGGAACTGAGCAATTCGGCATCTCCCTTCTACAACAATGCCCAACTTAGTGAATAACTCACCTTAGATAGGATGTCTCTGGAAAGAACTGTCATCTCATGTACATCACACGACTCGATGCTCCTTTATAGTTGAATCTGAATGTTTTGTAATATTTCACAAGGGGCCTGAGTTTGTACTTCTTCTCTGTCCGATCAACGCATCGCTTCCCTGATCAGAGTGATATCCTTCGACGGTGCTGACTTACAAGCAGCATTCTGACTTTCGATACATGACTTTATAGCGGCGGATGGAACTGCTGTTGATTTCACGTGAATCGTGCTGTTCATTTCACTTATTTCTATCTAATATTACATGCAGTCCAAACTCCAAGGTGGACGGGACGGATCAATGTGAACGGAGCATGTTGGACTTGGATGTCATTACACTGCTTTGCTGTAAGTTGAAAGCTACAGCGCGGCTTGCGGGTGCAGCGATATTTAAAGTCTCACCGCAGCCGTCAGAAGACTGGGTGGAATTGATCAGTTCGTAACTGCAAAGCATATATCTGACCAAAGCAAGGTGGTTTCGCGTTACAAAGTTGACTTGCCAAACCAGGCCGTTCTGGGTGTTGATGCAAAGGGGAACTAATTTGAATAACGCAGCAAGAATTTGAGTTCAACAGTCTGATCCATGTTTTTTTGTGTCGTTAAGATCCATCACCATAAGCTGAATTCACATTTTCGGTTTCGATTTCGGTGAACTACTTCGTCCGTGACATGACACACCTCCACGATGTTATGTGGTCCAGTTTTATTGCTTCTGTCTGTGTGCGCATCTTAGTGTTTGGAGTCGGAATCGCTCTCGGAATCAACCCCAGTTCCGAGCATTTCCTCCTAAGGACACAATGTCACCTCTCATTCGTTTCTGACATCCACGTTTTTTAGTGCGATATGTCATAGAATCAAGAATTCGACCTTAATGAAACCTCGTAGGGCCTAGATCTACGTCGCTTTCAGCCCTGTCGGTGCGATTTCGGTTTTGTCAAACACTGTACGAGAACCTCGTTCTTCATGTAAATTGACTGCCAAGTTGCGAACCGGCACCGTGCTATTTTCCGGCTGAAACGGCCGGTGGTATCATCCTTGTTGTCTCCTACCCCAACATGGGCCCAGCTGCCGTCACAAAAGGAGACGAGAATGACTCGTTTCATAATGCTATTGGCGGGGATCTCGCTACAACCCCACCTGCCCCGTGAAAGCAAAAGAGGAAATCCATATAACTATGACTAAGGCCGCTCTCCGTAATCCACCGACCCGGAAGCCCGGCCTGCATCTCATGACTTTTTCCCAATCTGGCCAAGATACAATTATTGCTCTCCTTGGCCACAATCAGATCCGAACCAACATTGTCTCATCCCACCGGGGCCATACCAAGTCTTCTATGATTATGTTATTTTAAGCCGCAACGCACGACGACTCTCGGCACACCGCAGCTGGCAGCTAGCTCCATGCCTACTCAGTTCTATCGCCGTTCGAGAAACGGTCAGTCTCATTTGTGACACGATGCGCTTTGCGAGGGCCTCGCTAACCTTATTCGCATAGGGTGTGTGACTTGTAGGGCCGCTCGTATCAAATGCGACGAGGCGCACCCGCTCTGTAAGCAGTGCGAACGTCGTGGCGTAGCATGCGGCGGTTACAAAGTCAAGCTGAAGTGGGTTGAGGCCAGCGATGTCAGCCCGGATAGCCAGGCCTCGGCCAAGAGTGTTGTCAAGCCTAGGAGCTCACTGGCGATATGCCCATCGTCCAAGACGGCAAAGGCTATTCAATTCAAGAGGCTCGCGAATAGCTCGACCGCCTTAATCCGAAATCCAACAACAGGACCTCGTCTCCACTCTTCGTCGGATGTGTTCATCTTCACGCATTGGTCAAAGTCGTTGCCCGACCTGGTGTATCCAAATCCAGAGGAATATGTGAGTGTGCGAGAGCCATATCTGGCTTTCGTTTGGCAGCAAGATTCCATCCTATTACCGGCAGTTCTTGCTGCCGGCGCGTCACATTTGTTCGCTCTCGGGGTCGTTACACAAGAAGAGGTTCTAGAAAGAAAACAACGAGCTCTCGGCCAAATGGTGGCTTGCGTACAGCAACAGAAAAGATTGCCGCCAACCGAGACTCAAAACAAACTGCCGGTGTATGTAAGCGAGGAAGCCATCGCCGCGTCTCTAGCATTGATCGGCTTGGAGATCATGCAAGGATCAGACACCTGCATTATTCGTCCTCTGATCAGGGGCACAAGGGCCCAGCTTGAAGAACGAATTCTCTTGTTACAAGCGATGAGCGATGGTTCTCAACTTGAGAAGCCCACCCCCATGATGTCTGTTAACATCAAGATGCTGGCTTACATGGACGCGTTGTGCTGCGTTCCCTGCGCAAGGAAGCCGGTGTTCGACCGTCAATTTTGGCAAAGCATGATCCTACCCCATTGCAGTACATCTGCGAAGAGGTACCCAGACATCGTATTCGGGTACACAACCGACATACTACCGCTAATGGGAGACTCTGGCGCGTTGGTTGAAGATTTCTTCAGCGGGGGGATAACACCCGAGTCATTCGTACTATCTCGGTACTGTTTATTGCAAGAGCTGAACGCTTGCTGCAGAGAGTTGCCTGAAGCAGTACAACAGCCCTTTTGTGAAGGGACCGACTCCGACACTCTGGGGAGCCACAGAATTAGAACAGGAAACGCCTGTATCGCCGCGGCTCTTTCATTCGGACTTGCGACGCAGATCTTCCTCCTCCGCGCCGACGATGGCGACTCGAGTACAACGTGGACAGAGCAACCTTTGAAGCAGTCTTTAGCTCTGGTTGAGCAGCTATCCGAGGCAGTACTAGCGGTTCCTGTCGACACCTTTGCGTCCACGATGATGATCTGGCCAATGTTTGTACTCGGATGTGAAACCATGCCGGTTAGCTCACGGCGACACCAAGTCGAACTTCGACTTGAAAAAATGCTCGAGAAGAATGGACTGCTCAATATTTCGGTTGCTCTCGAATTGCTTAGGAATAGGATATGGAAAATTGACGGCGTTCAGCAAGGAATCAAATCAGACGGAAAGTCTCCATCGACAACTGGGACTCGTTCATACTCGCAAAGTGATTGGGTCAGATATTGTTGGGCGGAAAAGCTAGGGTTATGTGCGGCATAGCATTAGGTTGACATGGGTTAGCTTTGGTGAAAAGGACTTGATGGGATAGGCTGGGAAGCGTCAAGGAGTACGAGTTATTGATATCAATATTGCTATTTTGATTCTAATTATCTACATGTACACGCTTTGAGTAATTTTGGACAGAGAAAATGTGACTGGCACACATAAATATAGACAGGAAGGAAAGGGGTATCTCGCCGGTTTCCGTTTAGTACAAATGATTCACTTTGCAACCTTTTTCGCCTGCTCCTCCAGTGTCCGAATAAGTTTGCTCTTTTGCCGAATGTTCTTGCCCCACTTAAGAAAGATGAAAGGAATGGGCATGAGCACCACTTCGGCGACACCAATAGTGATACCCGCGATGCGCGGGGTGAGCGCATGATACATGCTCTTGCCCACGATGACGAGCACAGCGCCCAAGATTGATCTGAAAACGAGATTGCCTGCAGAGGCGGAGGTGGCATACATGCCGAATACGTTGGAGATGTATCCGGTGCCATAGATGAAAACAAGGCCGAAGCCGTATCCAAAGGGAACGCCTGACAGAATGCTCCAGTAAAAGGGAATTTCGATGGGAAGGGATGTGAGCGCGAACGCCAGCTGGCCGACTGGTTCGAGCACAGCACCGATACAGATGAGAAGAACGGTGGCCTCCGGCTCAGGCTTGCCTGTCTCCGGATTTTTAGGCTGGCGTTGAACAAGTTTTCGTAGCAAGGGCTCGGTGGCGAGAACGAGGGCGATGCCAACGAACACTCCGAGGAAAGCAAGTCCCGAGATTGATGTGGACCAGCCTCGTTCGTCTTGGAAGATGATGGGGAAAGCGACGTATGCCAATTGCACAATGGCATAGATGACTGAGATGTAGATGTTCCAAAACATCAAGACAGGCTCAGTGAAAGACAAAATGAAAGGTCGAGAGATGGAGGTGCGAATTCTGCGGAAGAGGGGGACGGAGTCATCGAAGTCAGACCAGTAACGGTGGTCGCCTTCCTCCATTCTCCTCGTCATCGCCTTCTTCCTCAGAAGCGTTGGGCGGTATGTTTCAGGGACGGTCATGATGAAAAAGGCGCCCACAGCCGTTGAGATGAGCGACATCCAGTTCAGAGACCTCCAGCCCCAGGCTTCAACCATGAAACCGCCCTAAGGATGTGTAAGCTAATTGTTGGGACCAAAGTGAGATGGTGTATGTGCTTACGATGAGAGGTCCCAGTACCGGGCCGTTGAGTGGACCAAAGGAGTAAACTGAGATGGCGAGAGGAAGATACTTGGGGTCGGTGATGTCCATGATCGATCCAGCAACGTTGGAAAGCATGACACTTCCGGCGACAGCTCTGATGTGACGTCAGTATGTTGTCACGAACAATGGGGGCTTGGGATCACATACCCTAAGAAACGGGCGACGATGACCATGGTGAAGTTCGTCGCGAGAGCTGCCATCGGGATCAAAGCCAGGAAGACACTGAGGCCACCGATGTACATAGGTCTTCGACCAAATGTCTCACTTAGCGGCGCCATGATGAGAGCACCCAGCGCCAGGCCGACGAGGTAGAGTGAGATACCAAGCAATGGTAGTGACTGGTTGGTGACGCCGAGCTCCGGGACCATTGAGTTGATGCCACTGGAGTAGGCGGTGGAATAGATACCGGTGGCTAGGGTGGTGAAGGCGAACATGCCGATGACGAGTATCCTGTAGGCTACGGACCAGCACTTTGGGTCGTCAGGATCACCAGGATAGAAGTCGACACGGAATGCCTTGAGGGCCTTGGGGACGTCATCGTCCTCGCCCTTTTCTTGTTGCTGCTGCTGCTGCTGTTCGTACTTCTCGAAATCCTTCACGTCAAAGTCGAAGTCGGGGACGTAGAACGACCACCGAGGTGGGAGGTTCGTCTTCTCGTTGAACACGCCATCGATGTACTCGTTGGCGACGGGGAAGTATGACAGGCGGCTTAGGCGTGGTAAGCGTTCGTAGCTCTCTGCGATGGGGAAGCGTTGGCTTCTCCTCATCCATGAGCTTCGAGCATTGATGAAGGAATGCCGCGCTGGAGGCGGTCTAGGCGGCAGAGGCGCGAATCTGGTCTGCTTTGCCTGGTTCGGTGGGAAGAAGTTCAGCCTGTCCGGGTCAGGCACTTGCAGCGACATGATTGTATGCTCCTGGGGTGAGAGAAGGAGGAGAGCTCAGTCAACGATGGGCCTCAATGAGTGATAACTGCAGACACTAGGGACGGGAACCCGCCAAAGGCCCGGTCTCACCCTATCAGGAAGAGACGGCCGGTCCCTAAGGGGGCGAGAAGCGCCCATTTCGGCTCGTTGCTTGTGCAATGCATGTCTTGGACAATCCAACGATGGCGGCTAATACGCAGTCCTCCCCACATGGGGGTACGTCAAATGTCGTCAATGTAGCCGCGAACTCGGCGTGGCTGATGAGCACTCTCCTTGGGGACCCCGGCTCCGAGGATCAACGGGGGCCTCCTTTGTGCGGATCGACACCATGGCAGCGGTCCCCCAGGCATGATTAATTTCTCTGAGAGCTCCTGAATCAACTAGACCTCGGGGCTCCACCAGCAGTCGTCCGCAGCTCAGCCTATCCCTGGGACTACGCGTCAAGCCCGACAACCCCACGTGCCGTGACAGCTGGCGTTATAACACACTGTTTTAAGGACTGTGATCGGATATGCCGTGGGTCCCGTTGATCGAATCAATGCGACTCAGGGCAGGTTTCTCGAAGAGCACTAGGAACCCCCTGTCGGTCGATGGTCCGCGCCCCCTAAATTTTCCTGGTTCTGCACGGGCGATCCTCCTGCAGGGGTAACGGTGGCAGGATATGCAGCATTGTTCACAGTAACCGCTGCTGATAGGGAATGAAAACAAGCAAACAGCATCCCAGGTGCCGTGTTTGGAGCCTGTTGGAGAGAGATTGCAGTGAGTTCATATCAGTGTGGGGACCGTCTTGGGCTGCTGCAGGCAAGCCAAAACAGACTCACGGAGAGCTTGTGAGACGCTGGTGGGTTATCAGCCGGATCTGTCGCACAGAAGCAAGCGCTTCACCCACCAATCTGTGGCAATCTGTGGCAAGCTCCGCAGAAGAAACTCATCGTTTGGGACTTCTGGGGTTGAATGCATGTTTTTATCGGTATCACGGCACGTCATTGTGCTTCATGTTGGCTAACCGGCACGCAAACGCGGCATGTTCTAGAGCGAACTCGGAAGTGTTGATTTTATTGTCAATGTCATCAATGATGGCAACATGAAGGCATGTCGTTGAAGAAGAAATGATGAGACGCAAGGGAATTTGGCGAATGTTAATACGAAGGTTTGCCAAGATCATTGTCTGCATATCGGTAGTCGGCTGAACAAGTTTGGGGGTCTGAGTCGAACTCAAATAAATTGACTTCCGATTTGGATACTTTTGCCGAGATCGAAACAACGACATCTTCGTACCGAGTACGATTGATCAAGAAGATGCCCAAATTGAAGCACAAATAATAGCGAGAAATGCGCTTTAGAGTCATGATTCAATTTTATTGTTCGCATCACAAATTAGCAGGGATAGGCGAAATTGTCTTGAAAGAACTTGCGATCATCGAATTTTGTGGTATCCAAATATCTGAAGAAAAGTCTATGAACATCCAGCAGGCCATCAAATTTGAACAAATGAACCCATCAGAAGATGTAATGTAAATGTACAAGAATGTGGACATCATGAGAGCCTTTATGTAACTCTGTCCGCTGCAAGAAGTAAACCCTTTACCCTAAAACGCCCCGCCAATCAAGAATAAACTGCACAAATCTCAAAAAGCAACCCAAGTCGCTTATTTTGTCTTGAAGGCCTGGCCAATAGCGCCGCCGGGGTGGTTCTTCGCGAACACATTTGACACCGAGGAGTACATCTCCTTGGAGGCGACATATGCGAGAGCGTCACCGACGGCAATGGCCATGGTGGTGGAGGTGGTGGGAGCAGAGACGCCAAAGGTCTCCTTCTCAGACTCCGGAATGGGAGCGGGGAGGAGAATGAGATCTGGTCGTGCCTTGGCGATCTCGCAGGTCTCCATGCGAGTGGGCGAGGTGAGGAGGATGAGAGGGCAGTTCTTGTTGAGATGCGGGAGGAGGAGCATGAGCTCGGGGGTCTTGCCGGAGAAGGTGATCATGATGAGGGTGTCATAGTCGCCAATGATGCCAAGGTCGCCGTGAAGGGCCTCGGTGGGGTGGAGGAAGACAGCTGGAATGCCCAAGCTGCTGAAGGTGGCGGTAAGCTTCTTGGCGATCCAGCCAGACTTGCCAACACCGATGAAGACGACCTTGCCACGGTGATCGCGGTGGCGGGTGAGGACCTCGATGGAGCGGAAGAAGCCATCACGGCAGACGCGCTCGGACGAGTAGAGCTGCGTCAGGGCCTGAAGTGCGTTGGCTTCAGTGCGGAGAACGTGGATGGCACCTTCAAGACGATCTTCGTACGAAGAGCGGCTAGTGCGATCTTCGACGGTGGTGTCCCTGAGGGGAGATCTGGGCATGGGTGACTTGGGGCCACGGATCTCGTAAGATTTGGCGAGGTTGACGTTCAACTCAACGGGGCCGCGGCTGCGCATGCCCATAGCAGATCCAGAGCGAGGAGGGACCATTTTGAAAATTGTGTGAGTGAAGAAGGCAAGAAGAAACGAGTCGCTGGTGTTATTGTTTTTTGCGAAATGTGAAGTAGACAAGAGAGTCCCGCTCAAGCTGTTGAATCAACCCTGTTGATGTTGGAAAAAAGAGGAAAATGGTTGGCAAGTGGATTGCTTGATGATCTCAAAGGTGATGATGATGATGGACTCGATAGTGGTGAGAGGAGATCCGCTCTTTAATACTGATCAAAAGGGCGCTCGCTTTACTAGTCCTGCCATATTGATATCTCCAGTTCTGGCAAGAGGAGTTGGTCGTTAGGCGTAAAGCGGATACTCATGTCCATGCACAGGGAGGTACCCAGCTTGGGCCTATCATGGGCGATCTGCCGTCAAGTTCATGACAGTGGCGGTCGTCTTCGGATGAAAGCAACGGTGTGGCCCAGGTGAACCCATGCTCACCGTCGGGGAGCAAACGAGAGCCTTCATTTACTCAGGACATGCACGTTTGGCCCGGCAAGAGGAGCTGACGAAGTTGCGTCTCGAAATAGCCCACAATAAACAACGGGCCAAGACTGCCGCCATTTATCCAATGGCAACCTGACGCGAGGGCTTGTGCGCTCGATTGACAGGCATATGCCTGGCCCAGCATAATCGCAGCCACCTCACTTCCGCGATTGTGAACTTGTTATCAGGTTCCACCACGGGCGTATGGCTCGATTTGTTCGAGGTAGACGTCAAGCCACACCGACGAGGGGGGAGGATCCCGTTCTGGGCCAACGTCTTGCTGCGTCCCTGCATGCGCGGCCAAGGGGATGACAGGCGGCGCGTACAGGCTTGGCCATCTTCCCCAAACTGTACTCATCTCCGTCCGACAAGGAGCTGCTCTAGATCTCTATCAGGTTTGCAGTCTCTACTCCTCACCTAGACTGAACTTTAATGGTTATCAATCCGCGCTAAATGCATGCTTCCGTAAATTGCTTTTGCAGTTTCTAAACGCTCGCCTCGTCCTGTCATTCGACGACGCCATGGTCGCGCCAAGATAGCCGCCTGTTGGACATAGAAACACACGCTTGGCTGGCTGTCTGGAACTCTGGGGAACTTGCACGTGGTGTCCACGAGTAGCCATCATGAGCAGCAACTTTGCCCTGTTACAGTCCCCTGACTCTGGCTTTGCACTGCAGCTCGTCCGATTTCTTTCAGATGACGGTGTCTGTTCGACATTTTCCTTTTACCTTCTTCTAGAAGAAAAACTGTCGGCCGTCTGAGACCGTTCCTGTCTCAATCTCCAGAGCTAACGGGCGTTGCAACAGGTCTCAGCCGCACTAACGGTGGACGACACGGCACATATGGGGGCACGTCATCCACTTCACCGATGACTAGGCGATTATCAATGAAAACGGCATCTTCCAGCAACAAGTGGTTCTGGGCGCGCGCTAATTGCGTGTGCCGTTCGCCCCGGGCGGGCATATGTTGTTGAAAAGGAGCCGCAATATTGAATTTGGGCCTTCTTAATTGTACGGGAAGTGGATGACGGAAAGTTTAACGGTGGAGGCAACTAAGAGGGACAACAATATGCTTTGGCGTCTGCGTAGCAACGCTAGGAAGAATTTTCGCAGCTGGGCAGCTTTAACCGATAGATGGCGCCCAGAAGGCCTAGAAAACCGTCAACGCTGAGCCACAATCTGACATCTGCAAGATCCCATGTCCTTCAGCCACACCGAGGAGGGAGGGAGAAGGAAGGCGAACAAGAGTCAGTTTCATGTCCCGGTCTAGTGCTTGGTCAGGCCCATCCTTACCGCCATGGGTGCAGGGGCAGGCAGGGTGTGGCTGGACCCGACCCTCTGGTCGGGAGGGGCCGTCTGTGCAGCAAGATCCAAGGGTAGGACATCCCTGAATCCCTCGAGAAGCACAGAGATTGCACAACTCTGCCTCTGCCAAGAGGTTGTGCCGAGGAATACTCCATGAGAGCTGCAACCCTCGAGTAAACAGCAAATAACGTGCTGCGTGAGGCTTTCCTGAAGCTGGTAGCTTGGCAGCTTGGCTGGGGCATCAACCTAATTGTGCGCTGTTTTTAGTTGCTTGGGGGGCCGTTTATCTGAAGTTCTCGATTTCTTGGGCTTGGCATCGATTTACATGCTCTTCGTCCGGTCTTTCGGTCGCAGATCAGCGACAAAGTTGGTAAATCATGGCTTTGTTGACGCAGTACGAGCTGCCCGGGTTTTCCTGCTCCCCCAAACTGCCCCAAACTGGCTGCCTGTCAACCTGCACTCGCTCGCCCACCCTCACTCAACCACCTCGTCTGAATCGATCGGTGCTCCCGCGCGATCCTGCGACAGTCACGGACCTGCAGAGGGAGCTAACAATATCTGGGCCGCACTTTTCGAAAGTGCCGTCCCAAACCATTGTCGCAGCTCTCGTAACATGCGAGGAGAAAGAGATGACACTGACACTGACATGGTGATACGGTTCGGACGGCCCCCGCGGGATGTCCGTCTCTAACATGCCGTGTGATCCTGCGTGCTCCTCGCTGACGACTTCAGAGTCTCAAAACGGCGGCCAGGAGGAAGTCGGCCTCCGAGTCCGTCTGTTTGTTCACTGTTGGATTGAGTCCACCGAGGAGATAAGCCTTCAAACGGATTCAGAAAATTGGAGAAATGAGCAAACCCCCTTTGTTAGACCCAAGCATGTGCAGCGGCCATTGGGCACAGCAGTACGCGCCCTCGTCGCCAGATGGACCCGGCCCCCCACCATTGAAGCTGCAACGCTCCACCAACGTCAGCATTTCCAACAAGGCTACCTCGCCGCACCATGGTAACGGCCCATTGCTTTTTCTTCCCTGATCTTTCCCACGTTGGGTTTGACCGTTCTTCAACTGCCGACTTGGGTGGGTGGACCGAGTCCATTGTCTCTTAATTCCGGGGCGACGGGTCGGTTCCGTCCACGACTCCAAGGTGTCTCTCCCAGACGGCTCCGTCCCCCGTATTGACCGGATCTGGGGCACAGGCTTTTACGGCCTAGTTCGACGGAGCTGTCAGAGCTTCTTGCCAACCCTGATGAGTTTAATTGCGAATGCCTGTGATTGAAAGACGTGCTTTCCGGCCGGTGGGCGGCCAATGTGACATTGGCGGTAGCCCCTTTTCGGCATAAGAAAAATTGGGCAAAAGAAAGAAAAAAAAAGAATTATCGCAGAGTCGTCCTCAACAACCACGTCAACGTCCGCCACTGGCTGCGGCAATTGACGTATGTGGTTCATCTGACGTGGCTATCATATTCGAAAGCTTATTTTTCACGGTATTGACGCGGCTCGATGCTACGCTGGCAGACTTTTCCAGGCTGCATTTCGCCTCGGTCAAACCGGTGAAACGGGATGTGGGGGTCTACCGATGGAAAATCCTTCCACCGCGCAGCAATGCATAAACGGGAGAGGCGGCTCAACTGCCAGTTTCATTCTCTAGGCCCACAAGATGGCGCCAACAGCGTCCTCTTTGGCATGGAAAACGGGTTGTGAATTCCCACTTGTCGGACCCGTCAGGCCATCGCGGGATGGCGCAGGCTCGAGCTTGCCGCGCGCTGTGCAGGGAAACGGGAGGGCGCCGCCGCCGCCGCCGCCGCCGCGCCGCGTATCAACCCGATCAATCGGGTGGCTTGCTATTGTCCAGGTAGAATCGTAATATCGCCAAAGCCTCCCTGAGGCTCACGTCAACGACGGCGGATATCCCGTTGGGCCCGTTTGGACGGGACAAACAAGGCTATGCGACAAGCCCTTGGTTATCGCTAAACGAGCCCCTCGCAGGACAAACTCGACTTCGGCAGCCGCCTGCCGGATCTTCATGCAAACCTCTGCCATTAGGCTTTATCGCGCTTGTTATGTTAGTTGAGGCTCACCAAGAAGCCGATATCGATATTCGCATCGAATTCACTTGCCGACTTCACATCAAAGAAGATAGTGTAAAAATAGACGCTCTGCTCGTCCGATGTGAGAAACTGCCGCAGACATCTGTGCATCAGCGTGTTGCAGACGGTTCACACTAGTCAGGCTGATGGTGTCCTCGGTCAAAAGTCGAGATGACATGCTGCATTCTGTCTGACAGCCCTACGGAAGCAGAAAGCTTCCATACTGGTGGATTCTCGACCAACCATTCATCCCAACCTCACTAGTGAGACTGCCATACCATGCGAATCAGGGCTGAGCACGACATGGCCGAGCAACATACGACCAGCATTGCACTCGGTGAAGATCAAGTTTCGAGAATGCCGTCCAGCCGCCGGGCTGCATACTCTGAAGGGTTCGACGTCTTCGCTTACTGACGTGCGTAAAGGTCCAGTATTCCCAACTTTGTTTTTGAGACCAAGAGGATTAAAAAGTGGCTATCAGAAGAGAGAGAACGGTCTAGAGTGCTGGACAACCCATGCCAGATTAAAGGGCGACGATCCGACGATCTAACTGGGGTGGGGGCCCCTACATTGTACTAGAGCTGCAGGTGCGTGCAACGCAAAACGTCTTTATCTCCTAGTCTGTGAGATTTCGCCTCAACCCTTGTAAAGGGGCGCCGCAAAACCACCGAGGCCAAGTCCATAATCAGGAAAGTCGACTTCCCGAACGAGAAGCAAGCTGCAGACCCCCAGATATCAATCTAGTTGACAAAGTGCCAAGTGAAGATCATGAATGATGAAAAAGACGGGTCGTCGTGTTTTTGTTGTTGGCAGCTAGATTTGGCAAGATGCATGTGCTCAGGGGCATGTTGGAGCTTGCCCAGAAGAAAAAGACCTCTCATTGTTGGACATGGCATGTGAAGCACGGATGAAGACCCGGAAAGAGGAAGTTGTTCAAGTTTGTTCAATTTCACCGCTTTTCATGACAAACATGCAAGTGCTATCTATCAAATCTATGTCTAGACCGCCCTTGCGCTCAAATGGCGCACCGCACCGGAAGCGGAAGGTACATCATTATCATGTTCACATCCCTAGGCAGTAAGGTAGCTTAGAGCTTCTCCTTCTCGGCTTGTGGGCGGAGACCGTACACCGTGACGCCCTTGCCGGCATCATGCCTCGTCCTCTCGACCTCCTCGAATTCCAAGGGAGCCGAGTTGGGAGCAAGGACGTGTTGACGGTGCCACGGCCCAACAAACAAACCATCGGGGTCGGCCTCGTCACGGACCCGTCGCCACTGGACCAGGTCGTCGCCGTACCACTCCTCGAGCTCCGTGTTCTTGACGGTGAAGTTCTTGGCCCAGTGAGGCTTGCCACCGAGGTCGCGCATGAGCCATTCGAAACCCTGGAACCAGCGCTTCAAGCCGGGAGGATCCAGGTCGTAGGGACGGTACATGGTGGCGTTGAGGTTGAGCGTCGGGCCATCCTTGATGGTGCTGTCGAGCCACGGGCGGTTGCGCTGCTCGGCACTGGTGTGCACGGTGGCGTCGCACACGCGGACCTCGACGGGAGAGTGGATGTAGAGACCCTCCGCGGAGTACGGGATGCCGTGGTCGACGTAGTAGGGGTCACCCGGCTGCAGCCTGTTGATCCAGGATCCGAGACGCATGAGCGCCTCCGGGCCTCTGTGGAGCGGGATGGCCCACTCGTTCACGTACTGGCTGTACAGGCAGTTCATCCACAGAGCTTTGTCCATGGGCTGGACAGCTCCGGTGGTGTAACCGTTCTTGAAGCCATATTGCATGCCAAAGACAAACCTTGGAAAGCCGTCAGCATCCGCGTACTCGCTACTCATTGGTCGTTGGGGGTGTGTGTTGGACTTACCACTCGATCCATGGAGTAATCTTGGGGATGTAACGCGACAGGTAGAGGAGATTGTGGTAGATGTGATAACCGAGCGCTCCATCGTAGTAACCGACGGGAGGGTCACGGTTCTTCTCTCTGCCGGACTCGAGGTCATCCTTGGTGACGATGTCGGCCTTCCATACGACCGCTCTCCTGGTATAAGGCAGCCACCACACCCGCACAAAGTCCGACGAAGTCCACAATTTGTTGTTTTGCTTCCAAGCATCCAACATGGTGGTATCAGCCTGGATGGTCTGGTTCCACCTCAGACTGAAAGCAGGGACAGCTCGGAAGCTGACCTCTGTGATGATACCCAACGCTCCGAGGGACAGGAGGGCGCCGCGGAACAGATCCGGGTTCTCATCCGGCGAGCACGTTACCGTCTCGCCGCTGGCCAGGGTGATCTTCAGGGAGGAGATGGCCTCCGACAGCAGTCCGTATTTCAGGGTGCTGCCACGGGTGCCGGTGCTGATAACACCAGCAATGCTCTGCTCGTTCACACTTCCCAAGACAGGGAATGACAGACCGTGCTTGTTCAGCTCCTCGGTCAATTGCCAAAGCCGGATTCCGGCCTGCATGACGACCAATCCCGTCTCCTCTGTTCAAGGTTAGCGCCGGAGCCGGGTTGGACTGCGAAACAGATATTGCTTACTGTCGACAGACAACACCTTCCTGAAGTCATCCAGGTTCACCAGCCAGTTACTCGTGCACGTCAGGTCTGACGGCGAGTGGCCGCAGCCGACTGTGGTGATGCGCCGCCTGCACTTGCGAGCAAGCTTGATCGCCTTCTCGACTTCCTGTTGCGACTGCGGCTGGATGTACAGTTCGGGCAGCGAGGCGAAAGTCCGCGCCCATGTCGTATGAAAGTGGGCTGCGCGGGCCCGGAAGGGCACGCCGTCGGCGGCCGCATCCTCGATGATGCCCTGGATGTGCGGCTCGAGAGACGCAATTGCAGCCATCTTGCTTGACAAATGATTAAAGATGCAAGACAAGACAAGAGAGGAAGATCACGACAATTGGAGAAGAAACAGCTCCTCAAAACCAAAGATGGAGGCTGTTTGTATGGCTCCTTGTCGGTGAAGGATGTGAGGGAAAAAACTGGTGCGTTGTTCGAAATTGAGGCTAACGACGGGTTATATTACAATCCTAGTTTAGCGTCCGTTATGGGGAAGGAATGGATTCTGGTTCGATTCGCAGGGATCGGATCCGGTGTGGATGACGAGTCAAGGGCCGTGGCTTGAGGTGGCTCGTCTCAGATGAACATGGATATATCATGTTCCCCGACCGCCACTTATGCCGGCCGGCGAGGGCCGGTAGGAGGCAGATTGAAAGACCGCACAGAGCAAGGGTCACGTTTTTTTCTTTTTCTCTCGTTAGGGGTCCATGACACCCATGTTTATCGGTTTTTGTGGCAGGTTGAGACGAGCTGACACGTGCAATCTGGCGACGAAAGTCGACGATTCTTGGCTCACAAGAGCTCTGCATGAACCCCACCGCCACCGGCTTCGTAAGAATTGACGAGAGTCCCAAGTTTGACCCGAGTAAAACGTATACTTCGTACGCGGCTTGGCCTGGGCAAACCGGGCGGACGGGTTCTGGGTACGCTAGAACTACCGGCGCGCCGGCAAGCCCAAAAAAGAAGCCCACACAGCGATTATGGTTAATAACACATTGTTCCTAGCTCAGGAGCTTGGAAGACCCAGTCAATCTTTCTAGACCAGACTCGCTCACCGACCCTGTCGTGACCCTCTCATATCAACCCGCAAACACCTCGACCTCTTCCGCCGTCCGACTTAAGTCTAGACGCCGCCTGAGCAAGACCCCATCCAACCTCTCCGTACCATCTCACCTCTATCATCGAACCATCTCTCCCCGTTTCTCGTCTCATTCACTATCATCCACATCAAATCATGGCCACTGCCACTACAAGCCTCAACCCGGCTACTAGGCCTAGCGTTGCCTCTATTCTTCCTCCTCTCTTCTTGGGTACCGCGACGTTCAACACACAACATGTCAAGGACCCTCTTCAGATGCCCTACAGACAAATCGTCTCAAGGGCATTGGAGCTTGGTGTGAACGGTTTCGACACATCACCATACTACGGCCCTTCAGAAGTCCTGCTGGGTGACGCGCTGGCCGCTCACACCGCAGCCACCAACATCCCCAGAGAATCATATGTCCTCGTCACCAAGGCCGGCCGTATCGCTGGCAACGAGTTCGATTACTCGCCCGCATACGTGCGCTACTCAGTCCTCCGCTCTCTCAGCCGCCTCAACACCAGCTACCTCGATCTCGTGTACATGCACGATGTCGAGTTCGTCTCCCCTTCAGAAGTCCTCGCCGCTGTTCAGACATTGAGACAGCTCCGTGATGAGGGCAAGATCCGTTTCGTCGGAATCAGCGGTTTCCCCGTCCACGTCCTCTGCAGTCTGGCTGAGATGATCCTCGCTGAGACTGGCGAGCCTCTGGATGCTATCCTCAGCTACGGCCACTTCACCATCCAAAACCCCACTCTTGGGTACGATGAAGTCGTCGCCGGCGTCGACCACACCAACGACCAGAGCCCTCTGAGGAGGTTTCGCAACGCCGGCGTGCAAGTCGTCCTCAACGCAAGCATGCTCGGCATGGGTCTGCTCACGCACACCGGCATCCCTACCAACTCAGAGCAATCAGAGGGCAAGGCCGGTGTCATTGCGAAATGGCACCCTGCCCCCGACGATTTGCGCACAGCCTGCAAAAAGCTCTCGACGTTTGCCAATGAGGCCGGGGAGCGGTTGGAGACGATCGCTCTTCATTGGTCGATGGAGGAGTACGCCCGTGTTGGCGCCTTGGCTGGTCTTGGCGTCCAGCTCCCTGGCCAGGGGGATCTGCGCGTGGGTGGCAGTGTCATGGGTGTGACCAACGTTTCTGAGCTTGAGCAAACAGTCGACGCCTGGAAGAAGGTGCTCGAGGGAATGGGAGCCAGCACCGAGACTGGCTCGGCGGAAAAGTATGAAAAGTTGAAGGCGTTGGTGGAGCAGAAGATGTGGCCTGCGCTGGGTGAGTGGAAGGGTTACAGCTGGGCCAGCCCCGATGACGGCTTCCAGAATGAGAGAAGTGTGGAGAAGATGGGCATGATACCCGCGGAGGATGAGCTCATGAAGATTGTTACTAGAATTTCCAGCAACTTGTAAGCGGTGTGTTTTATGAAGCTTCTACGAATTCCAATATTACTTTTGAGCGACTGTACTTGAACATTCTCCTCCATCATGTGATTATGAAACGATAGTCTTGCTTCGTAATCATTGACCAGCAATTCTGCATCTAGACATGGACTTGGTGCATGCAGCAGCAAGACGATTGGCTCATTAGATGCACCTAGTGCGGCGCAGCCTAGTCAGGCAGGCTGTATCTGCATCAGGCAAACTCGCTGGCGGACTAACCGTCAGCTTTGTTGCAAACCTTCAATCCCACAAAACCCCTCATTCTGGCTCGTGTTTATCCTTGACGCTTCCGAACACATCCACGCTCGCCTCTCTCCTTTCTTCACGGGACAGTTCCCTATGGCGGAGGCTTTCGGTCTCGCGGCAAGCATTTTTGCTACCGTCCAAATCGCAGACCGAGTCATCTCCCTATGTAAACGCTACATAGAGAGCATTAAAGACGCACCAAGCGACCTCCGGACTATTCTCATAGAGACCTCATCAGTGAGGGCTATTTTGGAGAACGTGAAGTTCCTTATCGAATGCGACAATGGACAATCGGAAATCTCCAACAGCTTGAACGGTCCATCCGGCCCCATCGAAGGTTGTCATGAGGCCATGAAAAGCCTTGAAGGTCTGTTTCGTACAGATACTGCTGCACCGCAGGGTTTCGGCAGGTCCAAAAAGTTGAAGAGTCACGCACTGGTCACACTTGCAACTTTGGCATGGCCGCTGAAAGAAAGCAAGGCCAGGAAACTGCTGCAAGATGTCGCAACATACAAGAGCACGATTGGCTTGGCCCTGGCCGCCGATACTGCGTAAGTGCCAATTCAAAATAAGAATTGAGATACAATAAATCATAGCTAACGTGGATTTCAAGGCATTTGGTGCGAGACACGGCCCGAAACGCAAACCAGATTCAAGAGGCTCTATCAAAGTCTCAGCGACGTGAGGTGTTCAAATGGCTCGAAGACATTGATCCCTCTTCTCTTCATCACCAAGCACAAGAGAATCATGAGCCTGGCACTTGCGATTGGGCTACACGCCTTCCCGAATGGCCCAAATTTCTGAACGGAGGAGAGCACTGCCTTTGGATCCACGGAATCCCGGGTGCAGGTAAAACGGTCCTGGCTTCGCAACTGATTGAGCAGATTGAGGAACACTGCACCAATTCAGATTCGGAAAAGCTTTTGAGTATCTACTATTACTGTTACTTTGGACATAATCGAGACGAGTCTATCCCTCTCTTGAAGTGGATCTTGAATCGTCTCTGCCGCGAATCGGATACGGTCTCAACCCATCTCTGGAAACTTTTCAAGCATGGCGGGACACCATCCCTATCAAGTCTTCTACTTGCTATCGAGTATGCGCTCGAGCACTTTGACGTAGTATACATTACAATCGACGCTATTGACGAGAGCAAGCCTCGCGAAGATCTGCTCAAGACCGTAAGAAACTTGGCAACCGATGCAAGGTTCGGCAAAATCCGGCCACTACTCATAAGCCGTGAGTATTACGATATTGAGACAACGATGGAAGAGTTTTCAAGTTCAATATCCATGAAGAACCCCTTCTTGGATGCCGACATCCGTCTGTATGCACAATCGCGAGTTAGGAAAGAGAGGCACATCAAAGACTGGCCGGCAAAGCTTCAACAAGAGACCGTGGAGGCCTTGTCAAGTGGTGCGCAAGGAATGTGAGTGGCATCCCTTCACATACCCTCCATACAACTAATCAGGGTACCTTACTTACTGAAAATTTAGGTTTCGATGGGTTGTTTGCCAAATCGATGTGCTACGACGTATTAGGAAGGAAGCTGTTAGAGAAGCTTTGTCTAGGCTACCTAAGACTTTGAACGAGGCTTATGACAGAATCTTTGAGCAGATTGGAGATGACGACTTTCCCTACGTCAATTCCGCTATGAGGTGGCTATGCTTTGAGACAAAACTCGATTTTGGCGATTACTTTTTCTCGGCACAAACGCTTGCACAGGCTGTCGATGAAGACATTCAGAGGGGGAAACTGAACAGCATAGACATCTTTCACGACATAGAGACACTTCGTCAACTCTGCGGATGTCTTATTACAGTCAAACCCATGGCTTGGGGAGATGAGGTGCAGAAATGTGCTGTCTCATTTGCCCACTACACTGTTTTGGAGTATTTGGCCTCGGGCGATAGGTACATCCCTGACTCCTTCTTCGCTTTGGACAAGAACAATTTGGTCCTCGAGCAAGCCAAATTCATATTCGAAAAATCTCTTTGCGTATCTAACGACGAGGCGAAAGAGTGCAGTGCCGCGGCCCTTTCTGAGACCGACAAACTGTTTAGTTTTGAAAGTTACTGCGCCTACACTGCTTTCAACATGATCTGTTGCTTCGATGCCGTTTTAGCGCAGCAAGACGACTTATTTCAGCTAGCACTTGAAGTACTGGACTCAAGGAAGCCCCATTTTACCTCGATGTTAGAAATTTGGAACCTGAGATGGGCCTTCGCAGAGGGACCTTGTCAGTGGGATAAAAGCGGACCAAATGACATTTCCCAAATTGAATGGGAATCTATACCGGATGAAGGAGTTGGTGTTTTGGCCACGCTCCTATCCTTTGGATGCGTACACATGTCCAGAAAGTTGTTAGAAAGGATGTGCTTGCATAAATCCTTTCAGGCCTGCCTTGACTTCACGTACGACTTCCGCAGGACCCCCACGAGAAGCGGGCGTTGGACGCAGTGGCTTTGGGCGAGCCGAAAAGTACCAACCAACGTTTTTGCCGCTTTGTTCTCTTCTGCTGGCATTAAACTACTCGGACTTCTAGACTGTCTTGCTGATCTTGGAGAGAGCGCTCTTATTCGGTTGGGACCTTTCCATGATCACAGTCGCAATTGTGGCAAATCTTGCGTCATGAAGGAACTATTGAAAGGCCAAAAAAGCCCCGATTTCCACGAGCACTATGTCACCCCATTGCAAATCGCTATTGCAAGCTTCGACCTCGAAGGCGTTACCATCTTGCTGCAGGCAGGGGCGGACCCAAATGTGGAAGGGTGCGCAACAGCTTTGGCATGGAGTGAACGATCAGCTCATTTCGACTTTAACATTTTACACGGACGCCGCCCCTTGCGGATCTGTAGACAGATTCGTGATGATGACATGGTCAAGCACTTTGCGGTATGGGGTTTCGTGGGATCGACTGGCTCAGAAGCGAAGACAATTCAATCACGGATGGAGGCCGCCTTGCTGGAACACGGTGCAACCGAGTAGGTAGGTAAGAAAGCACACCCGATCAACTGTCTCAATTGCGGCCAGGAGGCAATGAAGAATATGACGGCAATAAGTTGTATAAGGAATTGATGCGCTTGATGTATGAGCTTTGACGAGCTGAAGAGGAAGATATGCAATTGCCTAGTAGTGAAGCCACATCATTGTTTAGTTTAGTACACGCCAGGGAGGATCCTCCACTTGACTGTCTTCTTATACTTCTCCCAGTCCTCTCCATACTTTTCAGAGCAGGCCACGTCGTCGCGTCCCTCACGATGAATGAGAAGGATAGCAAAGTACAGAACGTAAAAGTACGTGAAGAGCATACCCCACCCACGAGCCGCTCCCTGAACAACCTCGCGTCCATCAAGCATGGTGATCGCACCAGAAACAGCACTGCCAGCGGGAAGAATGACGTACCCAGCGATGGCCGTGGGCGCGCTAAAAGGCGAGGCTTGAAGCCAGTCACCAAAGTAGTTGATATGACGCGACATACCCCACCAGCCTCCAGTGAGCAGCTTCGTGCCACGCTTGGTCTGGATGAAGGGCATACCCTTGACGCTGGGGTGGTCAGGCTGCGTGCGGAAGAGCTTCTTCTGGGTGTTGGAAGAGCGGAAGATGTACAGGCCAGTGGCGAACACGGCAAAAACAGACGCGATACCAGTCCAGCCCAGGTGCACAGGGTAGATAGAAAGGTAACGGGTCTGGGTGGAGTAGAGGAAGGGAACCCAGGCAATGTCACCGAAGGACAACATGAAGCCCATACCATCGGTGATAATGTCCATCATGGTAAGGACGCCGGCCTCATAGTACTGGCCTTCGAGAACGTAGTAAGCCTGCACAGCGGTCGTGAAAATGATGCTGTCGGACAGGTATCCGTAGTTGCGGTACTGCTTGGCGCAGAAAGCGAGGTTGAGGATGATCCAGCCAGTCAGACCAGGGCGGAACTCGAACCAGGTCTTGATGTCGATTTCGCCGAACAGGGGCAGGGTGACGCGGGGGTTCAGCTCACGACCGATGTAGAAGTCGTAGATGAGGCTGCCGGTGTTGCCGCCGACGGCGAGCTCACGGTTCTCGGTGTTGCCGGGCTTCACGCTGAAGCTGCAGACGCAGCAGTACACAGACAGCAGGTAACCAATGATGATGTTGGCGGTCAGGAGCTGGAGGTAATTGTCCGAGATGTAAGTCCAGACAACGAAGTCCGCACCCTTCAGGTAAGTTCCGACAGCAAGAGCTGCCAGCTGCAAGACAGTGGCGCTGAAAGCTGCATGCGGTGTTAATATTTGACCCTCTCACATGAAGCATGGGAACCTACCATTGAAGCGGTACTTCAGAGGGCGGCCAGACTCTCTCAACTTGGTGCCGAGGACCTCTTGAGCGGGAAGGACAACGTGAAGGACCAAGCTCAGGAAGTAGTAAGCCAACGTCCAGCCGAAGACTTCCCAGCTGCAGAATCCCCAGATGCCATCGGCAGGCCAGGGAATCTCAGCCTTTAACTTCTCCAAGCTCAGCGTGCGAGGGCTGAGGATAGAAGGAGCGGGACATCCAGACTTGTCATTGCAGACGAAGAAGAAAGTCCACAGAAGAACGGGGAGTCCGAACACAATGCCGAAGGCTCCCGGACTGGCGACGTTAGCGGTGAGAACGCGTCGTGTGGGTGGACGCGACTTACGGGCCTCCAAACTCGTACTTGTGCTTCTTGGCAGCCATGTTTCGATCCCAAGTCCCGTTGATTGAGACGAAAGAACGACCTTGACACTTTTTCGAATCAGGTGCTTGTCGAAACGACCGTATATCAACTCGGCGCGATCGGTTGAGAACGCGACAGAGCTACCTCACGGGTCCGGGTTGACCCCTTAATCCGTTGGGGCAGAGAGAGGAAGATTTTGCGGGATTGGCCCGTGCATCCTCCCAATTTCCCGTTGCTGGGTCGCTAACCGACAGCTGAGTGGCTCGCGGCGCCCGGCGGAAGCGTTTCCCTCGGTGCCGGCCCCACTCTTCCGTCGTATTCGGGTTGCTGCCGCCCCGTTCCTCGATCACGCGGTCCGGAAGCTGCTGGCCCGGCGCAGTGGTCGCCAAAAGTACCAATTCAAGTCATCAAATATGCACGCCGAGGATTCACCAAGACTTAAGGATTCAACTCATCCTGAGCACTTGATGGCGATTTCTTTCACTGTCATTGGCCGTAGGCTGCAGCTAGTTGATGCATTCTGGGACATGCTCGTGGGTGCGGGAGGCATCGGATCAAGTTTGGCCATCAGATCATCAACACATCTTCTTCATTACTCATCAGGCTCTTCACTCATTTTGACTATTGTACACCATCGTCCCCAATTGACGTCATCAGCAACGCCTAAGCTCAGTCTCCCTAATACACCTTCTTCTCGTCGTGGTGCGAGCACATCTTGCCGTGGCTGGATGTCTCAGCCATCAACTTCCAGCGACGGAATTGCTGGAGAACACCGGCGCGTCCGCGAAGGACAGGTGTAGTGTCGGCACGAGGCGGGACACCCTCAAGAGAAAGGGCGAGGGTGGCCATCGCGCGCCCGGCCGCCTTTGTGTTTACGGTGATGGCATCCCAGTTGATATTGTCCAGAGTATCGCAAGCCAAATGGTAGCAAGGATCGTTTACCCCCTCGCCTGTAAATATAGAAGCTGTTGGGATTCCCAAGGCAATGAAGCCTGCGTAGTCCGAACGATCGTCGAACTCAGACCACGTCACATTTTTGCCGTTGGCCTCCAGGTAGTCCGACAGAAGCTGGGGGCCGATGCCGCTGTTGTTGTAGCTTGACAGCTCGTAGATCGGGTTCGGAGAAGCGATCATGTCATAGTTGAAATAGTACTTGATCTTGTCCGCATCCTCTGAGCTGAGGTTCTCGGTGTAGTAGTAGGAGCCGACCAAGCCAGCCTCTTCAGCGGCCCACCAGGCAAAACGGATCTTGTTAGGGAAACCGGTGTACTTCTTAACGGATCCCATCAGCTGGAGCAGGGCAGCAGTGCCGCTTCCATCGTCATTGATACCAGGGCCCTCAAGAACGCTGTCGAGATGGGCGCCGAGCATGATAACGCTGTTCGGGTCACCTTCCTTGGTCTCCGAAATGACGTTCCAAGTCTCACGCTCCTCGAAGATGGAGTCAACCAGGAGGGTAACGACAACCTCCTCGCCAGCAGCGAGGGATGCCGACCAAGCCTCACCAGTCTCCTCGGTAATGATTCCGAGAGGGACGAGGAGACCAATGTTCTCAGCACCGAGAGTTGGCTTGACGATATCATCGCCAGGGACGTTGTTGTACAGGATCACACCCAGAGCGCCGGCCGCCTTCGCGTTCTTGATCTTGTCGGAAATAGCACACACGCCACGCTTGATGAGAGCAAGCTTGCCGGTGGCATCAATGCCCTCAAACGCCTCGGGGAGACATCCCGAACCGTTCTCATCATCGACTGGAGTGTCGATGAGAGGGGCAGTGATGCCGTCTGGAAGAGGGGTCGCGGTGTTATACTCGGCGCTGATAACGATGACGTCCGCACCGTCGGGGCCGGTCACGGAAATGGCGTTCGTCTGCTCGAAAGTGTGGTTGAAGGGCTGCAGCCAGGTGTCCATCTCCTTGGCGAAGCGAGTTTGGGCGCGCTCCAGGACGAAGTCAACTGAGGCCTTGTAACCCGGGGTGCCGAAGGCGCGGGTGCCACCATTGTCCCGACCGATCTTGTTCAGGTTCCAGAGAACGCGCTCCAGTCTAACATGCGTCGCGTGGTTAGCCAATTGAGCTTTCCATTCTAGCAGTATGCGTAAATACTCACTCCTCAGTCTTGACGTCGGCCTCAACCTTGTCGGCCGTAAGGGGATCGGTGGCCAGGCAGCTGGAAGCCAGCGCCAGAGCGGCGGCGGAGAGATAAGTGGTCTTCATCGTGACAGACTACTTGGCGAGCTCAGCGAAACCGGAGAAGAGACCGCGAGAAGAGCTGGGCCGGTTGCGCTCCCAAAAGCACCACGCGATCTCTGGGGAACTGGTTCCTTCTTATACCGATCGCCCGCCGAGCCCATCTCGCATGCTGCGTTTCTTCTGTCATCTCAAAAGTGCCATGCTTTCTCACTCTGAATGCGACGCCGAGCGGCGAACAGCGGAAGCTCATCCCAAGCTCGAGCTCAGGTTAAGCTTGGCATGCAGCATAAGTTCACAAAACCCCTGACCGCGAGCATGGGTTGAGAGCGGGGAACCGTAAGACATCGCGAATCAGAGGACTCAATCACTGATAAGCATATGCCCAGAAGTCCTGCCGCAAGGTCACCTCATGCACCGACGGGGCCAGTTTCCACATCAAGTCGAGGAGACGTGAGGGGAAAAGGCAGGAACAGACCGCACTTTGGCTGCGAGCTTGTTTGTCTGGTCGCGGCGAAAGCGCGGCTCGCAACATCTTGGCTCAAATATTCGCACGCCACGATGTAACCTCAAAGGGCAGGTGCCAAGACATTTCATATCGCGGGGCGATGTGTTTGGACCAACAGCTGTGCGGCGTAGCATCAATTTGCAAAGGACCTGCCCATCTGGCTCGTCTGCCGTGCTGGGGTGCCTCATGAAGTCATGCTTCCATTGGCGTTTCCAGCCGTTTTTCTTACGACTCCATTTTTGCAACAGCCGCATCTAGTCTTGGCTGCCGACTTCCAGAATGATGCAGGGAGGAATGATGGCTGACAAACGGCAGTGTGCAGCAGATGCAGGTCAGGCCGGGTTATGTGCCAAGATGTCACATTTGGTAACGATCCAGCTTGTCGGATGCCCTCATCTGTCTTTTTTCTACGAGTAGCGAGGTTCACGTGCTTATTTGCGTCGTCAGGTCGCCCGTAGAAAGGTTGAGTGATTGTGCAACACCCGCGTGAAATGAAACAGATCGGGGTTACAATTGTATGGTGTTTGATGGTGGACGACAGTTTAAAAGTCCACGCAGTCTCTGGGCCATGGACTTGCAAAAAGAACACAGGCGCTGTGTTGACCTCTTGTCGAGCTATTTGTCTGCGTCAAGATCTGTCAGTCCTGTGCTTAAGATAGATTAAAAAAAGTTCTCTTGGCCTGGGAACTTGCTTTTGGGTGACAGCCAAGATCATCAATTCATTAGGTTGGCCACGTTAGTACTGACAGAGAAAACAGAGAAAGTAAGCGAGGTACGACGAGACACGGCATCAGAAAGGCATCGACCTAGGCTTGT
Organism: Colletotrichum sp. SAR11_240; assembly: GCA_025328625.1. Taxonomy (NCBI): domain Eukaryota; kingdom Fungi; phylum Ascomycota; class Sordariomycetes; order Glomerellales; family Glomerellaceae; genus Colletotrichum; species Colletotrichum sp. SAR11_240. The sequence goes on along the minus strand of JAKMXA010000107.1, from coordinate 811 downwards.
CTAAATATCTCTTTTTAGTTTCACGTTACGGTATGTGCCAACCTGCTCACCTTCGTCATCTCACGAGACCTCTTAAAAATAGTCTGTGAAAACGGATTTTAACGGAGTCACTGCACTTTTTCATTTATCGAACTGTTCAAGGCCCAATTTGATTCAGCGACGCGAACCGTACCACGTCTTATAGCTTGATCGGATAACTGCTGAATTGCGTGGCAATGTCTCAATCCAATATTGATATTATGCCAACTTCTGACTTTGAAGTTCCAGCTGCCCTCCTGCGGAAATTCCGAAGATTTGCTCCTAGTTGTTGCCGCGTTATGCGCACAAGACTTTGGTGAATCAAACGGGGAGGCTTTAGTATCTGATTCTGATGAAATTTACCAGATGATGTCCGCTGATCTTGTATCCACGGCCCCCAAGGCAACGATATACCTTTCTAAGTTGATGGATGTTGTCACACTTTCAACTAATCACGCCATAATTTGTCCCAAAGTCCCCAACGCGCAGACGTGGTGGCTTGGACTCTAGAGTACCCTGTTAGAGCGGTTGTTTTTGCCGGGAATAGTCAAGGTTGATTCAGGCAACAACTTCAAGGAGCGATCAATGAATACTGACGAACTAGCACGTGGTTTATCAAGTATTCGACAAGATTCAGAGCTCATCTTTGGTTTCTAAATACGTATCAAACCGGACTTTTTTTTTTTTTTTTTTTTTTTTTTAAAATTTACAAGAAAATTTTGGGCGGTGTTGAGTGACGGGGGGCGACCCGGAGTATTAATATATGGGTAGGGGGAGTTTTTGTTTAAACACC